>CM059188.1:117316616-117500468 GCA_030323885.1 Branchipolynoe longqiensis
CCGGAAGTCAGTGGGCGTCACTCCTAATCTTAACCATCCCGTGCCTCAGACTTTGAACCAATAGCTATGAAGCGAGGTTCCAAAGCTTGCTTACTACTTCTCCCACTGCGGCTATTACTGGTTTGAGAAGCCAGAAGGTTCTATAGTAAGGGCCTAAGCTTCCATCTACGCATCTGCGTACCACCTGCAATAACTTCTTTTTTTTAAATGTATTTAATTCTTTAAAAAAAATTGTTTATTGTGGTTTAACATCCCAGTAACATCTATGGTCATATCAGGACGGGTATATATATCTAATTTTTGTAAATACAAAATACGCCTGAAAGGAAGTCTGAACATGACAATCAAATACCTTATCAGCAGCTACTGTGTGATAGGATAACACCGAAACTACAGCTGGCTAGCATTGAAAACAAGCCTGAATGCCCAGGCTTATATACTATGGACAGTATAGATACAGCCTCAATTTTTTTTTTAATTAAAAAAATATTCTCATGTTTCATGACCCTCCCAATAGCCGATGTTTACACTTGCCCCCCTCCGCCCCCCCCCCCCCCCCCCCAATAGCCGATGTTTACTTTTTGTGCTGGGGAATCATTAAACAAACAGATTTCATGTGGGGTTGCCCGGGGGTATTATTTCATATATACTTTGTTTAAAGTCTGGTACGACCTGAAAACATCTCAAGTGAGGTTCCTGTTCTATAGTGATATCCACATCACATGTTTCCTCTGTGTGTGTGTGTGTGTGTGTCTTGGCAGATACTCGGGTATATTGGATAACAATCGTTGAATAGAGCATGTTGTACATGGAAGGAACTCCCCATTGTCCGGTTGCTGGTGCCCGGCAGGGGGCGAGGCGGTCGCCAGCTATGAGTATGAGAGAAGCCCCCCTTTCCCCTTCCCCTCCTCTCGCCGTTGTGTTTTTATTTAATCCGATGTAACTTGAGCGGGTCGCTGTTTGACGACACGCTTGCCTGTAACGTGAACTGCTTGTACTAGTAACCGGTCTGTGCGTGTGTGTGTGTGTGGGGGGGGGGGGGTCTTCCATTTATAGGCGCCGCCTGTCGGCAGCATTGTTCGACAGGGGCTCAGGATCGATTTGGAGTTAGCTTTGTTAACAGCTTGATGGGAATGCATTTTGAAGTATTTATTCCGTTAGAGCTATGTGATGTGAGAGATGGGGTGCTTCTTCTCTACGGTTAACGACGCTTTTAGAGCACATTGATTTTCATTATAGTATATGTTGATGTGAGACACAGAGACATTACATCGGCTATTGGACGTCAGACATATGGTCATTCTGACGTCATTCTTTTAACTAGGTGAAATTTATTTTCCTGTATATTTATTTGTTATGTAAAGCACCTGAGAATGAGAACGGCTTGCTGGATCGGGCGCTATATACATGTTGTATAGGCTCCTCTTTCTGAGAAAGCAGCAATGGGTCTGTTGTCAATATAGAGTGAGCTATAATGAGAACAACAAACAAAGCCTTCTGTAAAGAGCACACCTCACATCCGGTCCGTAAATGTTGCCAGGACGTAAAACTCCAACCAGCCCATCCGGTTGGTGGTTCCTTCCTACATTTACCGAGACAGACTGTCGGTCGATTTGATCATTATGTCAGTTCGTTAGGGTTCTTTTAGACGCTTCATCAAAGGTGTGGGGGTTGGGGGGGGGGGTCATTATTGAGGAAGCGGCAATGGTGATCCTGACCCGCCTTCCGTGAGGAGAAAAAAAACCTCCCAATCAGAGGAGGAAGGACTAAACAAAGAGTATGGTGGCCGTCGCCAGCTCTGTGTGGACAGGTTTTGGTGGCCACTAATCAGGGCCTAGATAATGTAGAGAGGTGTGGGGGGGGGGGGGGGTGCTCCGGCGCTTTGGACTTACGCCAGAGGGCGTGTTTGCGCGAGTACAAAAGCTCGCCCTCCCCCTCCAGGGGCCGTATTCATGATGCGGTGTTAGCGAGCCAAAACTGGTTTTGGCTGGGATTTCTGGGTTAGCGGCGAAAACTCAGTACGCAAGGAGTGCAAACACACCGAGTGACTGTTTCAGCTCCACATTGTTAGAGGCGGCTAGAGCATTGCACACAGTTCTCTACTTGTTCTCTATTTCTCCTAGTTCTCCTCTACTTATCCTCTATTTCCCCTCTCCGGTTTCACCTGCCGACACCCACGTTTCTTTATTGGGGCTGGTGGTTAGCGCTACTGACCTAAATAAAGACTCCTTCCAAGGGCACGCAGTTCTTTAAGAAGGCAGACAACAAAGCAAGCAGCGCATACTTATAGTACTGGTCGTGTTAAGAATTGAAGGTGCAGTGCGTTGGTTTTGGTTGAAGAAACTTATGAGGGTGATGCTTTATGGGACATCTGTAGATAAATGAAAGATTCACCCCCTAACCAGAATGACAACCAGACAAGATGGCCGAATGAGTTGAGCGTCGAACACTTCAGCAGCCCTATTACAGGAACAGGGGCCCAGTCACTTGGAAGGGGGGTTGTGTGTGGGTTTTATTAGGATGGGGGGGGGGGGGGGGGGGGGGGGCTCACTGGCTGACGGTACCCCCGTTGGGTGAATGTTCAAAGAGTCGAGCGCCTTTCCACTACTTCCCCTCCCCCCCCCCCCCCCCCCTTCCTCCCTCCCGCACACGCATACATACAGTCACACACATACACACAGTCACACAACTCTGTTGTCTCTTATTAACTCGGTTCGTCTCATCTTTTCAATGGTTACTCCGGAACTGTGTGTGTTGTTCTTGTGACTGACTCTTTCTACCAGGGTGCGGTGGCCGGTTCGGGAGTCCGGTTCCCGATCGAGTCAAACCAATGTCATTGGCAATGACGTACAAAATTGATACTTGCTGCTTCCTAGCCTGGCCCTCGGTTTTAGTAGGATATGGTAAGGACTTGTTAGCTCAGTTACGAGTCAGTATCAGGATAATGTGACTGGGTGGGATATCGGGTCATGGTGGCGGAGGCCTGATTTCCAAGTGGGGCGGCGTTATAAAGTTGCCATGAGTGTGCACTTTCACAAGTTGGTATCCATCCTGATATGACCGTAGAGGTTGCCAGGACGTAGAACTCCAACAACCAGCTCCTTATTTGTATGCGCAGTGCTGTGTGGCTTCTTATTTTACCAGCGCACTGTAGGACAGGTACACCGCTTATTCAGCTGACTGCCTATGGTGGCTTCCAACGCTATCGTACACTTTCAACCACATACTTCACGTTATACATACGCTACACACGGTACATACAACACATGCTAAATATGCTACATACAACACACGCGACATACACTACACCACCTCACATACTAAGCATGCTACACACACTACATACACTTCACATACGCTACACTCACTACAACACGGTAGCTCATTACACACGTGTTAACACACTTATCCGTTATGAGCAGGGTAAATAATTTCATTAAAAAAAACACCCCACAAAAGACTACACACACTGCAGCACCACATGCTCCATTCCATCCCTAGTTGTGTTTAAAAAAAGCCATATGCCAATCCTGGTCTCTCTAGGCGTTGTTCGGTTTCCAATAGACATCTAATCTTCTGTACGTGTTGGTCTTGATTTAAGACCACAGGAGGGCGTCTCTGGGCTATCCCCCCACCCCACCCCCACGCGCACACACACACACACTCCCCCCACGTAGGGTAGGGGGTGTGTGGGGGAGCACACCAGTGGGCAAGCGCAGGGTGATTCATAACCCCCTTATCTACGGGTACCGGGATGCGGGCGCTATCCGTTTACGTTGACCCCCGTCACATCGGACACTTCCGGTTGTACCGGAAGTGGCAAACCGTTAATATCCAATACGGTCGGGTTCCACTGAAACGCGTAGGTTATTACGGGAAGTTCTCGGTTTGCGTGGTTTGTGGTTTGCTTTTTTTCCTTTGTGTTTGGACGTGGCTTCCGTGGCCTCGTGGTAGGGATATGTCATAAGTGGGGTTTGGGTCTCTAGTAGTAGTATAAGTATAAACCTCACATCCTAACCAGACGGGGTGGCCGAGGTGGCCGAATGAGTTGAGCGCCCGTCTCCTGTCTTGGGAGATCGGGGGATCCGAACCCAATGGTTTGTGGGTTCGAACCCTGGTTGAGTCAAACCAATGACTTTAAAATAAAAAAAAGTATACTTGTCGTTTCCGAGCCAGGCGCACAGCATTATTAGGATATGGCAAGGACTGGTTAGCTCAGTGTCAGGATAATGTGACTGAGTGGAATATCAGGTCATGGTGCTGGTGGTCTGGTCTCCCAACAATGACAACAAACCTCCCATCCTGATATGACCATAGATGTTGCCAGGACGTAAAACTCCAACAACCAACCTCTATCAATCCAGGGTACGGGTGAATGACAACCCTGCCTAAAAATCCAAACAGAAACTGCTTCAGTAGGAATCCACTAGAAACAACTGGTTCCAGTACGCAGTGTGTAATTGGTGTAGAGTTGGGGAATTGGGAGGGAATGTAAAATAATAAGATGGTGGCCACGGGAAGCTCTCGATTCGACAAGATGGCACCTACTGGATTGTGTCGATTAAAGTACTATTGCGGTTTATTAATCTGCATGATTTCATCAATTCGACATGTAGTGGTCTATAATAGATTTAATTATTTGAAAATTATATCCATCATATTCGATTGTAATTTTTTTTTCTTTTCTTGAAAATTTAAGCTGTCTATCATGGATAAGTCTGAATACTCTTGTTTTCAACATTAGGCAGTTGTTCGATAGAAAGCCTGAGCCTACATTTTCACTGACCCATATGATTTTTAACCTCCCACATCACATATACATGGTATATGAGAGCAACTGGCCTTTGATGACGTAAGTTCTACACAGAGCTGGAAATCCAAATTGGCAGAGGTGATGGCATGGGGGATTGCTATGGTTATTTCCATGACCGCAGGCTTCTGACACTTTTTGGGGGGCTGTCTAATGGTAGTTACCCTGTCACAGAGACTGCTGGGAGGGTAACTCATGGCAGGCAATATGCGTTGAAAGTGAATAATAGGGGCAGGTGGCTTAGAGAATGTTGGGGCAGTTGGGCAGTGGACATATTTGAAAGGGGATGTGTACGGCCGCCGCCATTCGCTTACGTCAGCTATGACGTAATCTGTATTGATGGAAGAAGGCAACCATTCTGACTAATGCATAGTAAACATCTTGCGCTTTAAAGCTGCATAGTCCGATGAAAGCGTCACATTTTCAAAACCCAAATAGTGATCTAGATTAGATTCTACATATCTGACTTGGATACTGGAGCACTTATCAAACATTTATCAATTTAATGAGTGTCTATTGGCACATAATTGATTGTCTGCTTTTTCTTGAAGATTTATACTGCCTATCATGGATAAGTCTGAATAGTCTTGTTTTCACCATTGGACAGTTTTGTCGATAGAAAGCCCTAGTCTACACTTTTACCGACCCAAGGGATTTTTAACCTCCCACACCACATAGACATGGTATGAGAGCAACTGGCCTTTGATGACGCTGTAAGTTATACACAGTTACATGTAAAAGCGATGGTTTGAAGAAAAAACAAACATTTCTCGGCATGAATATGGCCTATGCTGCCGAGACGGTGTAAAGCAACCACCAATTAATCACTAATCAACACATAGAGTGGAATGCCGAGCCAACTTAAGGAGCCTAGTACTGCAGAAGCCTATGGTGTCAGAGTTTTGGCGTGCTTGCCAAAATTTATTTTCTACGTTTGCATTTCAAATATCTCAAAAGTAAAATAATAATTACTTCAAACTAAAGTGAGGTAGATTATGACAATCAGCTTAATAACAACTTAACTGAAGATGATACAAGTTTGTTGTTTTACGTCCTAGCAACATCTAAGGTCATATCAGGACGGGGAAGATGATACAAACTCAAAGGCGTTGGATTATGCAACTTGCAAGTTTAAATGGGAGAACAGTGTGCGCCTGGGAACTGGTGATAGGAAAACAAAACAAAAAGATAATTCTTCCAGTACATGGAATGAGTTTGTCCAACACCATTCACTGTTGTCCTTCCAATGATGTATCGCTTTTTGTTGGTGTTTATTTAAGTTGCATAATCCGAAGGTTTTTAAAGTTAGTCATGTTTTTATTTTGTGGATAAATTTATTGAGTTGATTGTTATATGTTACTTTATATTAGCTTGAAGTAACCTTTATTTTAAATACCTAGCTTTTATTACATTTGAAATGAAAACCTCCCAAATCAATTTAGGCAAGCACATCTAAAAATCTGACATCATATCTTCTGCAGTAACAGGTTCTATTGAATTGGCTCAGTTTTCCCTTCTATGCAGCAATAAATGTTTAATATGTAATTGGATACATAGAATTAAGTCTATGTAAAGGGGCATGTGATATGTCACGGCCCACCAGTGGGACGCCCAATGGAAGGTAACCATGCCAAAAGTAGCCAGATAACATACCACACAGCTACGTACAAGCCTTTGATATGTAAATAGGAGTAGGCTAGTCTAGTAATAAGAGTAGAAAAAATAAATACATATATACCAAGAAAATCCAAAAAAACTAACATAGGCTATTAACCATACTAACCAATTATCTATCTGCTACTGAAATGCGGGCAAACAAATACCTTATCAGCAGCCATTGTGTGGTAAGATAACACCAACACTACAACTGGCCAGCATTGAAAACAAGCCTGGGTACCCGGGCTTATATGCTATGGACAGTATGAATACAGCCTCAATAAAAAACAAATAAAAATTGATTTGTTTCCGAGAATTTGCATTTTTCATGGGACTAGGCAGGTTTAAGTTTAAATTGGATGCAGCTTATTTACACTCTAGGCTATACTATGCTATACTATGCTATGCTATGCTATGCTATGATATACTATGCTATACTATAGAGTTTTCGAGTGATGGGATGGGTATTGATATTCGAGTTATACAGAAGGGTCCCAAGAGCATAGGTAGATTTATTAATCAATTATCTCGCAAGCTAAGTTTATATATCTGAATAGGTTTATAGCTATAGTTAAATGTTATCAGCAATCGATTGATTATTAAAAGCAGAAGGGGCTGAATTGTGAATTCATTAATTTGTGACGTCATCAAGTTATTGAAGTTACGATTAATAGTTTCTCAGGAGATGTGACTACCTTCCGCCTGCGTTCATCTTCGTCGAGCAATAATAGTAATATTTGTGGGGGAGGATTCGTTTAATCCCAGCATATGGGGGCCTTTTGTATTACAATTAAGTGTATGTTGGGTGTGTGTGTGTCTGTGTGTGTGCAGGCAGTGTCATTGTTAAAAGCTTGTGTACTAACAGATGGGGAGACTCACAAACCCACCTACCACGTGCCCATGTCAGCTGTGTGTGCTGCCTCCTGTGTATAAAAGGACTGTGACTGTGAGACTCTTAATTATACAACCTTTTTTTTCTTCTTGAAGATTTATACTGCCTATCATGCATAAGTCTGAATAGGCTTGGTTTCGCCACTAGACAGTTTGTCTATAGAAAGCTTTTACCTACCCAAGGGATTTTTAACCTCCCACACCACATAGACGTGGTATGAGAGCAACGGGCCTTTGATGACTTAAGTTATACACAGGGGTGTAAATCCAAATTGGCAGAGGTGGGGGGCACAGGGAATTGAACCACTGACCTTCAGATTAGGAGTCCGACCTAGAAAAAAGTCAGACACTCTAACCACTCTGCCACAGAGAACACCACGTATCCACTTATAATGGTTTAATCATACATGCGCTAAGCTTGGCCATGCCCCCTTTCGTGTCCAGGCACCAAGCATGCATATCTCGTTAAAGTTGCATAGTCCGACGGTTTTGAATTTCTGTATTTTTTCTGAGATAAATATATTAGATCGATCACTAGTATCTACTTTACATTAGTTCAAAGTTACTTTCATTTTAAATGGTAAACTTTTGAAATATTTTGAGTGCAAACATGGAAAGTTAGTTTTGGCAAGCTTGCCAAAAGACTGACACCATAGACTTCTGTAGCAACAGGTTCTGTTAAATTGACTCAGTATTTATTGCCTTCTATGCAGAAACAAATGCTTAATAAGTGCATCAGTATCTAAGTTAGAAATGTAAAATCAAATCTAGATAATTGGTTTGGTTTTGAAAATTTGATATTTCATCGGACGATGCTGCTTTAAATAAATATATTAAATTGATTGTTAGAAACTTTTATTTTAAATGGCTAACTTGTTAAAATGTTAAATCAATTTTGCCAAGCATGCCGAAATTCCTGACAACTGGTTTCTGTAGTGGCAAGTTCTAAGAATTGTATCAGTATTCCCTTCTATGTGGCGACAAATGCTTAATAAGTGCATCAGTATTTAAGTTAGATATGTGTTCTCTGTGGTGGAGTGGTTGTGTGTTCTCTGTGGTGGAGTGGTTAGAGTGTCTGACTTTTTTCTAGGTCAGACTCCTAATCTGAGGGTCGGCTGTTCGATTCCCTCTGCCCCCACCTCTGCCAATTTGGATTTCCACCGCTGTGTATAACTTACAGCGACATCGAAGGCCAGTTGCTCTCATACCATTTCTATGTGGTGTGGGAGGTTAAAAATCCCTTGGGTCGGTAAAAGTGTAGGCTCAGGCTTTCTATCGACAAACTGTCTAATGGTGAAAACAAATCTATTCAGACTTATCTATGATAGGCAGTATAAATCTTCAAGAGAAAAAAAAAGGAAAAAAAGATATGTAGAATCAAATCACTGCTTTGGTTTTGACAGTTTGATGCTTTATCGGAGTATGCAACTTTAAATGACCATCCTCCTTTAGAACGCTGTACATGGGTCTTATCTTGGTTCTAGTGACAGCAATTCAGCAGCTGTTCTGCTGGTGTGTATGTGATGGGCAGATTAGAGTTTGCAGACTACACTAAAACCTCTCCAAATGAACCAACCATGGGACACGCTGTACATGGGTCTTATCTTGGTTCTAGTGACAGCAATTCAGCAGCTGTTCTGCTGGTGTGTATGTGATGGGCAGATTAGAGTTTGCAGACTACACTAAAACCTCTCCAAATGAACCAACCATGGGACACGCTGTACATGGGTCTTATCTTGGTTCTAGTGACAGCAATTCAGCAGCTGTTCTGCTGGTGTGTATGTGATGGGCAGATTAGAGTTTGCAGACTACACTAAAACCTCTCCAAATGAACCAACCATGGGACCGACTTTCAATGGTCCATTATGAGATGGTGGTCGGTTTAGGGAGTTTTTAAATTAATTTTTGTTATTATTACAATGGTGTTGTATGGGCAATGGTTTGGGACCTAAATAAAACGACAGACATAGGGGAGTGGTGGATATGTGTAGGCGAGAGGTTTTACAGTATGTCCTTGTAATGCCCCTTTGCCTTTGGGTGCAGGTTGGACAGGTGGCCTCTACCAGTGATCACAGGTTGTATGTTGCTATTAGAACACACACGCCCCTCACTTCTTATCTCCCTATCACTACCACGTGACCCTTTGTCCTGTCTACGTGCGGTGGCTCCCCCTGTCGCCTGTCTTCCTCCCCACCCACCATCCACCCCAACCGCTTGTTTTTTTCTAACTTACGTAAACAGATGTGCATAGTTCGATGGTTTTTAGTTTCTTTCATTTTCTGAAATGAATGTCTAATGCTAGGTACACACCTACTGTTTTTCCGCACCCACCTACCGTATACGATCTAAAACTGCCCAAAAATCGTGAGGTGTGCACTCCCCTAGCACACCTACCGATTGCGATTCGCGATTTTTTAGGGCTAAAACCGCTTCCTTACGATTGCGATTCGCGATTCGAAAAATGAATCGGCCCGTTTTCAGTTTTAAGCGGGTCGGGTCGCGATTTTTAGTGCGCGAATCGTATACGGTAGGTGTGTACCTAGCATTAGGTTGATCGTCATATTCTACCTTGCCTTAGTTCGAAGTAAGTTTTATCTCAGGGCTAACTTTTGAGATATTTGAGGAGCAAACATGGAAAATGAATTTAGGCAAGCATGGCATAGGCTTCTGCAATTACAAATTCTATTAAATTGCATCATTATTCCCGTCTAAGTGGCAATAATATTTAATACATGTACCAGTATCTAAGTAGAAGCAAATCTAGATAATTGTTTTGTTTTTGAAAATTTGATGTTTTCAGTGGACTCTGCAGCTTTAAATCAGCATAGCGGCAAATCAATTTTTCAAAATCAAAACACTTACCTAGATTTGATGATAGATGTTCAATGTTGATACTGGTGATGTCATTAGTTGCATAGAAATAATTGAAACTTATTTGAAACGCTGAAGCCTATGATATCCTGCATTTCGATGTGCACTCCAAAATTAGTTTCACTTCAAATATCTCCACAAAGTGACCCCATAGAGGGAGTGCACGTGACGTCATTACTTAGCAATCAGCAGTCGGCCATCTTGGATTACGAGCACACTCCCTAGCCATGTTCTGAATGCATGCAGATGCAGTAAAACAGAGTTTTCTTGTGTTATGGGAGGTTCTGGGCAGTTTACATCCAATGTGTTTACTTACAGCACTTTAGCAACAACTTCTGAGGCCAAACTGCTCAAAACAGTGACAAATAAACCAACAAATCAGTAAATAACCACAGTGTAGGCAGTTGCAAGCCTTCAATATGGCCACCGAAAGTTTTCTTGTGACGTCGTTACACCCCCTCTATAGCAATATTAACTACGTCAGAGTTAAGTAGTGTATATTATAATGTTCAATCTAATATATGTAATGGCTGAAACTCGAAACTATCGGACTGTTCAGCTTTGAATTAATCAAGTGTCCTTTTGAACTTATGTTGACGACAATGTCCCATATTGAATTACAGTAGTGGGTCATGTGACTGGGCCGATGTTGACTTACCTGTCACGTGACCGACACCACGTCGGGTCACGTGACTGGCTAGGGTTGCCCGCTGGTTGCCGGCGTCCTGCTAGCTAGTCGATAAGGGTAATCAGTTGAACGAGGTCACCTTATCTATCACTCTGAGACTGCTGGAGTTATCAGGTTGCAATTGGTTGGTTGTTGGAGTTTTACGTCCTGGCACCATCTGAGGCCATATCAGGAGGGGTATCGACTTGTGACAGTGCACGCTCATGGTGACTTTATAGTGCTTCTCCAATGGGAAATCAGGCCACCGGTACCATGGCCTGATATCCCACTCAGTCACATTATCCTGACACTGAGCTAACCAGTCCTTGCCCTATCCTAATAATGCCGAGTGCCAGGCTAGGAGTGAAAAGTATCAATTTTTGTATAAGTCATTGGTTTGACTCGACCTGGAACCAAACTCCCGACCTTCTGCGCGCAAGGTTAAAGGTTGAAATTGGCATCTACTGTCACTAGTAAAATAGTAGTAGTACTAGTAGTAACGTGACAGTGTCCTAGATGGCGCTGTCAACGTGTACAATAAAAGACGGGGTGTCATTGCATTATTCGGCTGATTTGTCCTATTGCTGTGAGTATGTATATATAGATATATAAAGAAATAATGATAATGTATGTGTTAATTGCCACAATCGGTGATACAATGCAGCCTGGCGATATCACAAGGTAATCTGAGATTATTACACAATTTGTGGAAGCGCTCTCGCTTCATCCAGATTTAATTCAGTGGCAGGTTGGTGGTGGTTTAGTGTTACTTACATCCGGTTATGACTAATAGGAGAAATGTTGATGGTGGGCTTCTTGATTTCATAAAAGTGTCTTTTGACACATATTTGATTGTATGCTTAGTGTAAAAGCAACAGTTAAGTGAAAATTGATAGAATACAAGTTAGACAGTTCTCACTGTGAATATGGCCTTTGCTGATGTCATGACGTGAAAGAACCATCAAGCATTCACTTGTATTATAAATGAACTCGATATACATGAATATGGTCTTTCTTGCTAACTGTCAAACGTTCAATTTCAAGGCGATTGTAAAAGCACCTGTGGAATTTGTCTTCAAAATCAAGTAACACAGTTCACTTAAAATTGCCATTTCGTAAAGGTTACGAAATCAGCAGTGTACGACTATGGCAACATGATATATTTAGCACCTACTTGGCGTCTGTTTCTATAGCCTTTTACCCTAAAGCTAAGCACCTGCCACCCGGTGTACTTGTGTTTCAAGGTGGCACACTAGTCTATTCTGCACCCGTTGTTTAAGGTGGCACACTACTCTATTCTCTGCACCCGCTGTTTAAGGTGGCACACTACTCTATTCTCTGCACCGCTGTTTAAGGTGGCACACTACTCTATTCTGCACCCGCTGTTTAAGGTGACATACTACTCTATTCTGCACCTGCTGTTTACGCAACGCGTACAGTAGGGCTGATTCCTTTTCACATTTATTGATGGCATCCTAACTACATTAATAGGTTGCAATGAAAGATCACAGAACACCTTTTCTAACATAACTCACATCTCTCTTCTGTATGGGACGCGGTGGCAGAATCAGTAAAGCGCAGGCTTCCCATGTGGTAGGCCTATGTCAGGAGTTCAATTCCTGGTCGATTCAAACCAATGACTTATAAAATTGATACTTGTCGCTATCTAGCCTGGCGCTCAGCATTAATAGGATAGGAGAAGGACTGGTTAGCACAGCGTCAGAAGAATGTGACTGGGATATTGGGTCATGGTGCGCGTGCCCTGGTCTCCTCATGGGCCAGCACTATAAAATCGCCATGACTATAAAATCACTATGAAATCGTCCATCCTGATATGACCTCAGATGTTGCTAGGACGTAACACCACAAACATACAAGTCAGGGGCATGATGTACACTGTACTAATGTACTTACTTCCCTTATACCATGATTCACTCACAGAGCAATATCTATTCGTGGTCGTGGTAGGCAATTAAAGAACTGCCTCGAGGATATTAAGCCCCTGTCACACTATGCCATATTGCATCAGCGTATGTCAACATATGTGATTTTGGGCCAACATGTTTATGTACGCTGAGACAAGATATGGGTATGCTTGGCATAAGTAGTATTCGATAACAGCACACTGGTGTATGCTGAGATAAGTTCTGGGTAAGTTTGGCATAAGTAGTATTTTTTATCATGTTCAAAATTCCACCATATGGGAGCGTATATTACATACGGCGGCATACGCTGACGCAATACGGCATAGTGTGACAGGGCCTTAAAAATATGGGTTTGGTCAGCATAATTTGCCAATGTTTTGTCCGTCCTAACATAACCGTAGATGTTTCTAGGGCGTAACACCCCCAACAACCATAAGTCTTTAACTGTTAAAGCCTCCTCCAACTCCTCTCATTCTCATTCAACACCTAACATCCACTCTCACACCCACTCACTCTCACACTCACTTGTTCCCGGGGTTTGCTGGTTTGATACGTGTGCCTTTATGACCCCCCCCTCCCTCCAATAGCTGATGCCTACTTTTTGTGCTGGGAGGTGCTTAAACAAACAAAATAAACAAAAATGTGCCTTTGAGGGTGGGCTGTGTCAGAGACCACAAGCTGTCCACACTAAGACTAAGCCGACACAGCCTAAAGTTTGTTTGTTTGTTGTTGTTTTGTCCTAGCAACATCTAAGGGCCGATCAACACGGGTGCCGACCTTGTCTTGTGACAATACGCACTCATGGCGACTTTATAGTGCTGCCCGACTAATGACTCAGTGTCAGGATAATATGACTGAGTGGGATATGAGGCCATGGTGCTGCCGGCCTGGTGTCCCAGAGGGGCAGCACTATAAAGTCGCCATGAGTGTGCACTGTCACAAATTGGTACCCGTCCTGATATGACCGTAGATTTTTCTAGGACGTAAAACAACAAAGACGCACTAATAACAAGGCTGTCAGCGCCATGACCTGATATCCTACACAAGTCACATTATCCTACACAAGTCACATTGTCCTGATACTGTACTAATCAGTCCTTCAGTCCTTGTCCTATCCTATTAATGCCGAGTGCCAGGCTAGGTAGTGACAAGTATACATTTTATAAGTCACTGATTTGACTCGGTTGGGATTCAAATCCCTGACCTTCCGCATGGGAAGACTGCGCTCTACCGATTCGACCATGTGTCAGGTCACACAGCTTAAATGTTCAGGTGGAAGAACTAGGTCACATAGAACCTCCAGCTGTTCTGGTCCTGTGCGCGGGATTACATCTTCTGAGTGTTCCTGTGGGTGGTGGTGGTGGTGGTGGTGGTGGTAGGAGTGTGGTGGTGGTAGGACTGTGGGGGGATGGTGGTGGAGGTGATAGCAGTGAGATGGTGGTGGTGGGGGAGGGTGGTAGTGAAGGTGGTAGTGTGGTGGGGGAGGGTGATGGTGGTGGTGGCGGAGGGTGGTGGTGGGGATTGTGGTGGTGGGGGAGAGTGGTGGTGAAGGTGGTATTGTGATGGTGGTGGACGAGGGTGGTGGTGGTGGTGTTGGGGGAGGGTGGTGGTGAAGGTGGTAGTCTGATGGTGGTGGGGGAGGGTAGGAGAGGAGGGAGGGTGACCCGGTGACAGGTAAGCCAGGCTTTGTGTTATTAATAACCCCATGGCGTGTATGATTCACGGCATGCTGACAGCACGCACAAAGCTGTCGCAAACTGAGAATGCAAATCAGATGTAGGGGGCGCTAGTTATCAGGTGGATGGACGCACTTCCGGTGCAGCTGTGGGGGTATGGAGGTGTGAGTGTGTGTGTGTGTGTGTGTGTGTGTGTGTGTGTGAGTGGTCATGGTCATGGTCATGGTTCAGTTAACAACTGGTCTCTAGATGTGGTTATTAAAGTTGCTTCGTGCGGTGGTTTTGAGTTTCTGTCATTTTTCTGAGAATTAAATTGATTCTTATAATCTAACATACTTTAATTAGAAGTAACTTTCACTTTCAATGGCTAACTTTTAAGACATTGAAGTGAAAATATGCAACCACGAGTCTCGAGATGTGGTTAGTAATGTGGCATAGTGAGGTGGTTTTGAGTTTCTGTCGTTTTCGGAGATAGAGAGATTAGATTAAATTGATCTCTATAATCTAATATACTTTAGTTTGAAGTCATTTTCATTTTAAATGGGTAACTTTAAAGATATTTGGAGAACAAACATGCAAAAATTAATGTAAGCAAACATGCCAAAAACTAAGACATTGGGCTACAGTAGTAACAGCCTCTGTTATGTTAAATAGATTTAGTATGAACAACAAAGGCTTAATAAGTGCATCAGTATTTAAGTCAGATATGTAGAATTAAATCTAAATAATTGTTGTCGTTTTTACCTGTTTGTGCTTCATCAGACTAAGCAGCTTTAATTGATATAGGTAAATGCCGAATCAGTTATTCTGGTCTGTCGGTTTATGAGGAGGTGGGGTTTGTGTGTGTTGTGTGTGTCGGGTGATTTCAGGGAATTCGATTGTGTGTGTCTGTATTTATGAGATAAGTATGCGTTAAATCGACACAGAGGAGTGTAATTACTTCTTAAATGAGCGAGTGTTGATTGAAATATGAGTGCGGCTTGATTGTATTGTATGAGTACACATGGGTTGATTGAAATAAGAGTGCAGCTTGATTGTATTGTATGAGTACATACAGGTTGATTGAAATAAGAGTGCAGCTTGATTGTATTGTATGAGTACACATGGGTTGATTGAAATGAGAGTGCAGCTTGATTGTATTGTACAAGTACACATGGGTTGGTTGAAATAAGAGTGCAGCTTGATTGTATTGTACGAGTACGCACTGGTTGATTGAAATAAGAGTGCAGCTTGATTGTATTGTACAAGTACATGTGGGTTGATATAAATAAGAGTGCAGCTTGATTTTATTATACGAGTACACACGGGTTGATTGAAATAAGAGTGCAGCTTGATTGTATTATATGAGTACACGTGGGTTGATTGAAATAAGAGTGCAGCTTGATTGTATTGTATGAGTACACACGGGCTGTGGTTACTTCTGCCTTGGGTGCTGTGTGGTCGTGTGGGGATCAATTATTCATGTGTACACCGTGGAGCGGGGCCACCCATTGTCTCAGGACCGGGAGCCTGGTGGTAGTGTTTGTTTACTGGTGGCCGACCGGGTCACGGATAAGGATTCGCGTCCCAGGCCCCGTCAAACCCCCGCCCAGTCCCCGTCAACCCCCCGCCCAGTCCTCGTCAAACCCCCACCCAGTCCCTGTCAAACCCCCGCCCAGTCCCCGTCAAACCCCCGCCTAGTCCCCGTCAAACCCCCGCCCAGTCCCCGTCAAATCCCCGTCCATCACTTTCTTTATTGATATGGTGCAGTGTTTTTCAGTATCATTGATCACTTGACTTAAAGTTGCATAGTCCGATGGTTTTGAGTTTCTGTATTTTTTCTGAGAAAAATATATTAGATCGATCACTAGTATCTACTTTACATTAGTTCAAAGTTACTTTTATTTTAAATGGTAAACTTTTGAGATATTTTGAGTGCAAACATGGAAAATTAGTTTTGACTTCTGCAGTAACATGTTCTGTTAAATTGACTCAGTATTGCCTTCTACGCAGAAACAAATGCTTAATAAGTGCATCAGTATCTAAGTTAGATATGTAAAATCAAATCTAGATATTTGGTTTGGTTTTGAAAATTTGCTATTTCATCGGACTAGGCAGCTTTAGATTAAACCTGGTAAACCAATAATGAAAGTGGTATCACGGGGAGGTGATTTGACTGCCACAATCTATTGCACACGTCAATCTACCATCAATCCTACCCCCGTTAGCATCACTTTCTTGTGGTTTTTTTTTAGGGTTTATTGTCTTGAAGATTTATACTGCTTATAAAATGTATAATGGAAAAGTCTTGAATAGCCATTAGACAGTTGGGCGATAGAATAGAAAGCCCGAGCCTACACTTTTACCAACCCATGGGATTTTTACCCCCCACACCACATATACATTGTTGGTATGAGAGTAAATGGCCTTTGATGACACTAAGTTATACACAGGTGGGAAAACCAAAATGGTAGCGGTGATGGCATGGGGAATCAAACACCGACCTTCAGTCTGACCTAGAAAAAAGTCAGACACTCTAACCACTCGGCTATGTTAAGCCCGTGGTTGACATTGCGTGCAATAATGAATAATGAGGCAGTTAATAGAGGCATTTCTCAAAGAGTTCTAAAAGTAGCCTGTCCCTGAGACAAAAGGCAGGCGGGAGCCAGGTTAGTGAGTGAGTAGGGGTTGTTAAATGGCGGGTCGGGTGGAGGACGTTAGCTGACTCCGGCCGGCGCTAAGTCGGCTCCCCGGTCCCCCGCCTCCCCGGCCCCGGCCCCGGGCAGGGCGGGTCCCTACACGCCGTCCCCAGCTCCCGGTCGCAGCGGCTGGCAGCGTCAGCCAATCACAAGCCGGGATTCGGTAACGCAGACTCCTGATTGGCTGACGGCCTCTCGGCTGCCCGAGTCTTTTTGTTGGTTTTTGTTGCTGGGTGGTGACGGGCTTGCTGAGGTTGGTTCGCGCCGACGCCGCGTGGTGGAGCCACGGGCCGGCGCTGTTTGGCGCAGTTCCTTTGTCTGATGTTGGGTGGTGACTGGATGAGGTGGTGGTGGTGGCAGCACGGTGCAGGCTGCTTGTACCGGTGTGTACCGGAGTACACTGGTTCAACCTCTGTAATATATATATATATATATATAATCGGATGATGTAGTAGCATTTATAGCACATCTATTTATTACAGTGTGTGGTATTTTGAAAATGGCCCTTGTTGCACTCATATCCCAACCGCCCCCATTATCGGTTTGCTTTGCACGTAGGCAGTCACATTATTCACACTGGGCTTGTTGCAATGTCGGTCACAGACGCTGCCATTCCAAAATGGCGGAATAATCAGGATGTCGGAGCTGTGCGAGTCGTCGAGTCTGCCCCGATTTTAGGGGTTTTGGTTGTTTTATTGGGGTTTTCAGTCCCAACAGCGCTAATGGTTGCGTCAGGATGATTTTTAAATGAGGGGTATGTGGTTGGTGCATGTTAGACTTTACATGAAGCCCAGTAAGCATTATATCGGGCCCCATCATAAAGGCCAACGACCATGATTCAGCTAGTTACTAGTATGCATATATGCCGGCTCTCCACGCTTGTAATGCAGTCAATTGGGGGGTGGGGGGGGGGGGGTATGTCGACATAATTGAACATGAGTTGTAGCGGTGAGTGATATTGGTATAATACATTATATTTTGACGATGTAATTGTATTAACTCGTTCTCGATAACTGCATGAGTCAGCTGGTAATCTCGTGCAGACCAAGTGCGCTGGTTCCTGTACGCCGTGCCCTATCCTGATTAATTATGCCGGCTGAGTGGGAGGTTGGCTCCACCTAATTAATGCCGTCTCTTCTTCCTCTCCCTCCCCTCCCCTCCCCCACCTCCCCCACCTACACCCACCAATCATGTCCCACCCACATGGGAAGTACTGTGCGCGGGAAGCACCGATTGTCCAGCAGACGACAGCTGTGGCGAACGCTGCGGTTCGCCCGCCATCAGCCAATCACAGCGCGAGTTGGCCGTCTCTGCGGACCTCTCTAATGGCGCCGACAAAGCACCACTGTCCCCCGGCACGGTCGTCGAACGTGATGAAATAACACACCGCGTTGTCATGGAAAAGGCGCGGGGAGAGGGGGAGGGGGGCTTGGTGTGGGAGTGGGAGTGTGAGGGAGGCATCAATGTGTGGGTGGGGGGTGGGGGGGGGGGCTTTCAAGAAGCATCCTTCGGTGGTACCCGGACGTGGCTCAGATACCAGGTCCTTAAAGAGAACAAAAAGGAGGAGAAAATTGGAAGTGTTTTTTGTTTGTTTCGCGAATGAGATTTGATTGAGGTGTCGCTCGTCGTTGCGTGATTATAATTCGCTCATTGCTTGATGAGTTCGCTTATTATGTGTTCACCACCTTCCGCTCGGGGATTTGAGAGAGTGGGCGAACTGCTTTGCTCCGGGGCTCTCCTTTTCTCTCTCAGCAATTTTATTTCCCTTGTACACAAATTATATAATTGTGAGATTTAAAATATAATCAGTGTCTATTGACACATAATTGGACATGAATAATTGTTTGTTTGTTGTTTTATGTCCTAGCAACATCTAAGGTCATATCAGGATTGGTACCGACTTGTTACAGTGCGCACTCATGGCGAGTTTATAGTGCTGCCCCACTGGGAAATCAGGCCGCCGGCACCATGACCTGATGTCCCACACAGTCACATTATCCTGACACTGAGCTAACCAGTCTTTGCCCTATCCTATTAATGCCGAGCGCCAGGCTAGGAAGCGACAAGTACCAATTTTAAAGTCATTGGTTTGACTCGACTGGGAACCGAACTCCTGACCTTCCACACGCGAGGCCCACGTTCTACCGATTAGGCCACCGCGCCCGGTGTACATGAATAAAGAAACCACCAGTCAACCAATCTCTTTCTGTCTCTCTCTCTATCTCTATATATCTCTCTATATATCTTTCTTTTTCTCTTTCTGTCTATCTATCTATAGTTTTGATTATATGCTCGCTTGTGCGTGGCTGGCGTGTGGTTGGATACTTGTTTATCACGGCCGGTTGCTTTAAATGTATACAGCATGACTTGCTACCATTGCCGTGTAGATGGGCCTCAATTTCATACTCCTCATGGCGTGTGGATGTGGGAGGCGTGTGGATGTGTGTGTGGGGGGGGGGGGGGAGGTGTGGTCTGGCCCAGCCCTGGCTGCTATTGTGTGGCGATGGGGGTGGTGTGTGACGGTGTTCAGTGTGAGTGTGTTTGGTGTTGGGGGGGGGGGGGAGCAGTCATGCCCAAACGGCCCCGGGGCATATTTTAATAACGTGGCCTCGGTACATCCAGCACGCTACGATTAAACCCACTTTACCAAAGAACCAGCTCTTCCTCCTCCCCTGCCAACACTCACACCTACCGATCCATTAAAGAACACCCCAACCCCCAACCCCACACACACACCACACAACACACACAACACACACAACACACACAACACACACACCACTTCGGGATTGCGCATGTGCGTAAATCCAACGCCTGCCAAGGGATTACGTGATCGCAGATTCTTCAGTAAGACGACCCCGGTTTAGCAAGAGAGAGCCGACTTGTGGCGCGGTAGTTAGTTAGTAGAGCGGGGCCTGCCCAGCACCCCCCCCCCCCCGTCCCTTATTGTTGTAGGCTGCTGGGTGCCCGCTAGGGGGGCGCCTGTGCTCATAATGGTGGGTTTGGAAGGCTATTTCATTAGGTTATGTATGAATTAAACAGCCCATTTACGCCGGCCGACGCCGCTGACTGAATAAGCACCCTTTGTTGTGTCGGGCGGAGAGTGCCCTGCCCGGCTGTGTTTTGTGTTGGTGATTAGTGCAAACTAGAGCCCGCTTTAACCCGCCAAACACCCGACAGGCTGCTTGACAGCATGGCCGAATCAGTTGAGCGTCCATCTCCCGTTTTGGCAGATCTGTAATTTTGTTGCGTCTCCATCTCCTATTTTTGGTAGTTTGTGGGCATGTGTGCGCGCGCGCGTGTGTGTGTGTGTGTGTGTGTGTGTGTGTGTGTGTGTGTGTGTGTGTGATGTATGTTTAAACCCTGGTCAAACCAAATGACTTAAAAATTGATACTTGTCACTTCCTAATCCTAGCCAGACGCTTGCTCGGCATTATTAGGATAGGAAAGGACTGGTTTGGCTCAGTGTCACGAAGGGTACCGACTTGTGGCAGTGTGCACTCATGGCGACTTTATAGTGCTGCCCCACTGGGAGACCAGGCCACCAACACCATGACCTGATATCCCACTGAGTCACATTCTGACACTGAGCCAACCAGTCCTAGCCTTATCCTATTAATCCCAAGCACCTGGCTAGGTAGATACAAGATTCACCCGGTACTTGTAGTACATGGGTGAACGACAACATAGTGTAAATACGGGCGAAAATAGGTTTAGTATGGAACATGAACTAGAAACTGTGGCTCCAGTATCAAATGGCTACTCATATAGGGACAGAGTTGGTGAAATGGGTGAGAATGCAAAAAGACAAGATGCCGGCCAGAGAACGCCGTCGATTTCACTTTTAAATTGCATTAAATTATATGTTTTATTATATTTTCCAACTCAAAAGTAGCGGGTAAACATGAAGACATATACAAAGAATAAATGTTGCTTCTTAGATTGAGAAATTAGGCTCTCATAAAGACTCATTTCATTAGCCCGATTTTTCGACCGTTTTTATATAAGGCTAATCTTCACCTATGTACTACAAGTACCGGGTGAATCTTTTATCTACTGGCTAGGAAGAGACAAGTATCAATTTTGTACGTCATTGGTTTGACTCGACCGGGAATGGAATTCTGGGCTCCACGGATTCGGCCGGTGTGTGTATATAGTACATATGTGTATTTAGTAAGTAGATATAGCACTGTGTGTATATATATATATATATGAATAAACACCCCACGTACGGGCTTTGTGGTATGTAAAATAGGAATGTGATCGATACCCGGTCACAAATGTTTGCAGTATTATTAGCTTGCCTCGTGCGTTCATTTCCGGTTGCTTCGTCATCTCATTTCCGGTCGTTTTAATTTCCCGCATGACATCGGGAGTATTCTCGCGCATGCTCAATTCCAAATAAATTGAGCCTGTCGGTGATTTGAATATATCCAGTGAGGTTTTGTTGAAGTCTGATGCTTAATCGATGTCAGGTAAATAATAGCTTTTGAAATTATACGGTTAGGGACAAGAGTAAATTTCGTCATCGCATCGGACTTTAGATGTCATATCTGGCAATAATTACATTGTATGTTAGACTCGCAGATGGTTGGTTGGTTGTTGGAGTTTTATGCCCTGGCAACATAAAAGGTCCAACATAATGGGTTCCGACTTGTGACAATGCGCACTCATGGCGACCTTATAGTGTTGCCCCACTGGGAAATCAGGCCACCAGCATTACCCAATATCCCACCCAGTCACATTATCCTGACACTGAGCTAACCAGTCCTTGCCCTATCCTATTAATGCCAAGCGCCAGGCCAGGAAGTGACACGTATAAATTTTGTACGTCATAGCTTGACTCGGGCCGAGATTCGAACACGTGACCTTCCGCACTGTGCCCGGTGAGAACCATAGATAAAGGTAAAGGACATCCTGTATTGGTGCTTAAGCTAGGATTCCTTACATGCGGTATGCGGCATGCGAACGGGATGATTCCTTTCACGCGGCATGGAACGGTCGTGATTCCGGCCCGGCCCGGCCCGGCCCGGCCCGGCCTGAGCGCCCGGCTAGGTAGCGACAAGTATCAATTTTGTAAGTGATTAGCTTGACTCATGCCAAGATTCGAACTTCCTACTTTCTGCACAGGAAGCCTGCGTTCTTACCA
This sequence comes from Branchipolynoe longqiensis, assembly GCA_030323885.1. NCBI lineage: Eukaryota > Metazoa > Annelida > Polychaeta > Phyllodocida > Polynoidae > Branchipolynoe > Branchipolynoe longqiensis. The sequence goes on from CM059188.1 coordinate 117,338,940, forward strand.
ATTGTGCCACCACATTTTGACTCGACCGGGAATTGAACTCCCTGCCTTGAGCAGGCCTCCCATGCGGAATGTCCAGAGTTCAATTCCCGATCGAGTCAGACCAATGACATACAAAATTGATACTTGTTGTTTCCTAGCCAGGCGCTTTGCATTATTAGGATAGGGCATGGACGGGTTGGCTCGGTGTCAGGATAATGTGACTGGGTGGGATATCTGGTCATGGTACTGGTGGCCTGGTCTCCCATTTGGACAGCACTGTCCAAGATGCCATGAATGCGCACTGTCACAAGTAGGTAGCCGTCCTGATATGACCTTAGATGATGCCAGGACGAATAACTCCAACAACCAATCATCTCCCAGCAGCATCACCGAGTCCCCTAAGTGGAAGTTAATTAGCGGCGTCCCGTATACACTGGCAGTTAGTGCATCAGCGTGTCAGGGGCAGGCCACACAACAAAAAAAAAGGTCATTAACATAGCATGCCTGTAATAAAGGAGCCCATTATTGATCATAACCCGGCATGCATTCACCAGCTATCCCATGTTTGATTGAAAATGTATACCGTCATGGATATGTCTGAATAGTCTGGTTTTTACCATTTGACATTTGGTTGATAGAAACCCCGAGCCTACACTTTTAGTATTACCGACCGAACAGATTTTTAACCTCCCACACCACATAGACATGGTATGAGAGCAACTGGGCTTTGATGACGCTGTAAGTTATACACAGCGGTGGAAATCCAAATTGGCAGAGGTGATGGCATGGGGAATCGAATCATCGACCTTCAGATTAGGATCTTATCTTGAACAGTCCGATACTCTACCACAGAGAACGCCACCACCACCACTACAACCACAATATTAACCTCTCGGGACTAAATATGGCTTCCTTAATCCGGTCTTTCGAGCCGTTTTCCAGCTGATACCGATAGGGTCTATTTCCTGCGGCCATTATGGTGAGTACTTTCTATACATTATATACATATTATATACAATTTGTATACGCATTGTATATGTATTGTATACGCATTGTATACACATTGTGTACGCATTATATATGCATTATATACGCATTACATATGCATTACACACATTAATATACACATTGCATATGCATTACATATGCATTACATATGCATTACATATGCATTACATATGCATTACATGTGCATTACATATGCATCACATATGCATTACATATGCATTACATATGCATTACATATGCATTACATATGCATTACATACGCATTACATACATATTACATATGCATTACATACGCATTACATATGCATTACATATGCATTACATATGCATTACATACGCATTATATACGCATTATATACATGTATATAAGTATATACATTATATATCCAAGTAGTGAGAGAACGCCCCAAACACCCGGTGGTGCCAGCAACAGAAAATGCTAAATATTTCATCGCCTCTATCTGGTTATGGAGCGGAAGAAACTGATACTGAAGAAACGCAAGGTCCGCAACAACCCGGATGTACACCCACACACGCACACACACCTACATACACGCACACACACACCTACACACACGCGCACACCATTCCACCCTCTGTGTGTGAGAGATGGGAGGGTGGCCGGGTTGAACCGAGAATGTATAGCGAGATATGTGCAGCACATTTGCATGTATAGGTTCGTAGCTGTATCAATAACAACATATATATATTTATATACATATAATACCGCTTATGTGTTATTAATTGAGCCCCATTATTATTATTATTTCACCGTGAATATGGACTTTGCTGTCGACACCCAATCATTTATTATTATAATGTGAAATATCATAATTATTGTACTGCCACTGATTCTTGTTGTTATTATACCGTCACTAATTCAAGTTATTGTTATTATACTTTCAGGTTTTTAAAATTGTACTGTCACATTGTTTTGCTATCAATTACAATTATATTGTCAATTAGTGTCAGGCTGTCAATTATTATTTATATGCTGTCACTTATTATTTTTATTATTATTATACCCTGGCTATGGGAGACTGCTGTGTAGGCGTTCTGTCGGCGCACATTACAGTGTACAGTCAACACCCGAACTTGTACCACCCAGCTGTTAAAGAACACCCCGCTATTACGTTCAATTCCTTTTATTATTGCTCACGTCGCCGCCAATTTGAGAAAGCGTGGGAAGACGCGGAGGCCCTGGGTGCAGAGACCGGGCCCACCACCCTGTAGCCCCCCCCCCCCCTCCCCCCTCCACTCTCCACTCTCCACTATCCACTCCACACTCTGGCGGGGAAATGTGAGGTATGCTCACCGCGCACCGGGACACCGTATCCATGGCAACCTGTACCCGGTACTCCCTTTCACTTATCACTAATATCAGCCACCAACCACACCCACACACCCATACCAACATCAACACCCACAATCACACCCACACCCACACCTACATCTACACTAACAGCCACAATTACACCCACATTCACACCCATATCAACACCCACACCTACATCTACACCCACACCTACATCTACACCCATACCACTATCCACATTCACACCTACACCAAAAGCCACACTCACATCCATACTGACACACACACCTACATTCAAATCCATGTACACACTCGCGCGCGCACCCACACACGCACACACACTCTCTCTCTCCCCCCCTCTCTCTCTCTCTCTCTCTCTCTCTCACACACACACACACACACTCACACTCACATCAACATCAACACCCAGGCATGTTGAAATCCACCTGTAGACTCAAGCTGCGAACACACGGTCCCTCTTTTTCATTCCTATTTGCATTGGCGAGCTGTTAGTATTATGTAACATTTCTCTTACTACTTTTTGGCGCATGCGCTTGGAGATGGGTGGGGTGAGAGAGAAAACAAGTATGGGCAGAGTTTGCCAGCTTTATTCCTGGTAGTTGAGACCAATTTGGCAACAGCCGCCGTTGGGTGAGCTTAATAACACTGCTTGGTTGTACATCAAATGGCTGACAGCTGTATATGAAGGCATCAATCATTCTCAGTGGTTCACTACTACTTTGTTAACCAGTGCTGGATATGTACTAGATAAAAGATTCACCCTGTACTTGTGGTACATGGGTGAACAACAACGTAGTGTAATTACGGGTGAAAATAGCTTTAGTACGGAACAGGAAGTAGAATGCCTGCCTCCAATATCAAATGGATACTTATATCTGCACAGAGTTGGTGAAATTTGCAGAGAATGCAAAAAGACAAGATGGTGGCCATAGAACGCTGTCGATTTCAACTTTAAATTCTATGAAATATGTTATATGATATTTTTCAACTCAAAAGTAGCGGGGAAATATTAAGACATAAAAAGAATAATTGTTGCTTCTTAGATTGTGATATTAGGCTCTCATTTCATTTCCCCGCTCTTTCAACCGCTTTTATATAGGGCTAGTATTCACCCGTGTACTGTGAGTACAGGGTGAATCCTTTATCTAGATATGTACCTGTGTGTAAGGGTGCCTAGTGGGTGTTGCCTTTGGGGCAGACTGGACGCGGTGCCCGAATCGGTAGAGCGCAGCTTTGATTCCCAATCGAGTCAAAGGAATGACTTACAAAAAAATGTATTCTTGTCGCTACCTAGATAAAAGATTCACCCGGTACTTGTAGTACACAGGTGAACAACAACCTAGTGTAAATACGGGCGAAAACAGCTTTAGTATGGAACAGGAACAAGAAACTGTGGTTCCAGTATCAAATGGCTACCCATATAGGCACAGAGTTGGTGAAATGGGTGAGGATGCAAAAAGACAAGATGGCGGTGCTAGAACGCCATCGATTTCACTTTAAAAATCTATTAAACTATATGTTTTATTACATTTTTTCAACTCAAAAGTAGCGGGTAAATATGAAGATATATATCAAGAATATATTTTGCTTCTTAAATTAAGAATTTATTTGCTCAGTTAATTTCCCCAGCATGTCAAAATTCTTCGCCAGTTTTTCTAATGGGTTGATTTTCACCCCTGTACAGTGAATCTTTTATCTAGTCGCTACCTAGCTTGGCGCTCGGCATTAATATGATAGTGCAAAGATTGCTTATCTCAGTATCAGAATAATGTGACTGAGTGGGAAATTGAGTCATGGTGACATCAGCCTGCGGCCATGAGTGTGCACTCTCACAAGTCAGTACCCATCCTGATATGACCTTAGATGTTGCCAGGACGTAAACCTCCAACAAACAAACCTTTGAACGAAATGTCGACTGTGCCTTGGCAGCCATCACACAAGCTGTTGCTGCTTAATGTCGGCCATCTTTGATTGCATTCCGAGTCCGGACTAGAGTATACGTGCCATATGACTGGCTCTAGAATTCAGCTGCTATAAACATGTGCTATAAAATCTATATTCAAGCTGTCTAACACCATATGCCACGTTGCTATTGATGTAATATTAATCGATATAATAGGATCGACACTTGTCGCAACAAATGTTAGTCGCTGTTTTGTTCTATAATAAAAATTTAACATTATCTACTCTTTAGAATCTTCACTCAGTCAAACACATACGTTGACATTATTAGCTGGTTGGTTGTTGCAGTTTTATGTCCTGGCAGCATTTAAGGTCATATCAGGAGGAGTACCGACTTGTGACAGTGTACACTCATGGTGACTTTATAGTGCTGCCCCACTTGAAAATCAGGCTGCTGGCCCCATGACCCAATATCCTGCTCAGTCACCTTATCTTGACACTGAGCTAACCAGTCCTTAACCTATCCTATTAGCGCTGGACTAGGAAGTGACAAGTATCAATTTTATAAGTCATCGGTTTGACTCGACCAGGAACTGATCTCCGGTATGCGAGGCTTGCGCTTTACCGATTCGGCCACCGTGCCCGGTTTGTTAGCTGGTTTGAAGAATGTACACTCGATATAATGTGAAATTAAATAGAAGGCGTTGTTTACTTATATTTCATTAGTCACATGTGGGATGTGTACACTGTAGAACTGCCACGTCACGTGATGTTTGTTTGTTTGTTTGTTTGTTGTTGTTTTACGTCCTATGCTTCCATATAATCACAGCACATCAGATCATTTTTCAATTATCTACATTCAATCTCAAATCTGTCATTATCCCTATATTCGCGCTGCATTATCTAGCTTACATAGGATTGCACTCAACATTGCTGTGACACTCGTGTGTGTCATATACTCACAACCATGTGTGTCACATTCTCACAACCGTGTGTGTCACATTCTCACAACCACGTGTGTAACATTCTCACAACCATGTGTGTCACATTCTCACAACCACGTGTGTCACATTCTCACAACCGTGTGTCACATTCGCACAACCGTGTGTGTCACATTCTCAAAACCATGTGTGTCACATTCTCACAACCGTGTCACATTCTCACAACCATGTGTGTCACTTTCTCACAACCATGTGTGTCACTTTCTCACAACCTTGTGTGTCACTTTCTCACAACCATGTGTGTCACTTTCTCACAACCATGTGTGTCACATTCTCACAACCATGTGTGTTACATTCTCACAAGCATGTGTCATATTCTCACGACCGTGTGTGTCACATTCTCACAACCCTGTGTCACATTCTCACAACCATGTGTCACACTGATGTCTAATTACCTTGTTAGGCCATTGTCCTGTGTAGTAGTTATTTGCTGTAGCCCAGGGGAGAAAACCTTCAAGTTTCCGCGCGAACAAAGGAAACACCGGCTAACCACAAGGGAGTGCGAGTGATTCGCGTTTTACTCTAAATACAGCTCTTGCGATTTTCTTTTGTTGCGCCAACCCCCGCAGTTACTATGAAGAATACGATGTATATTATATACACCATTCTTCGTAGCATTTGTTTATTTATTTATTCATTCATTCATTCATTCATTCATTCATTCATTCATTCATTCATTCATTCATTCATTCATGCATTTTAATATTTTGTTTACACTGCGGCCAACAAGCCGGGCTACTTTGGAACATAGGCAACAACGCATATGATCATTGATATGGTCATGAGAAACATTTTGAGGATTGTTTCGTGTGTAAGCTCCTCCTGCCCATCGCCCGCCCACCACCACCACCCTCACCATCCTCCCACCCATGCCCTGGGGTGTGGATGGTTCTCTACCGAACCACTAGAGAAAATGAGGGTGTTTGTTACTGTCTCACACACCTGACATTGCAGCCCCCTTTGAAGTGTGTGCTGATGCTGCTGCACCTGTTACCACTCATCACCTGGTGAGTGCTAACCTGACACTGCGTGTGACCGAGTCGTCACATCACTGCTCGCTAGGGGGCGCAGCCGTATGAAGTCAGCTGCCAGATCCTACACGCAGCCCTCCCATTGCCCCCCCCCCCCCCTCCCACACACACACATTGCTTGTTTGTTGGTTTATACAGTAAAACCTCTCTAAATCGACCGACCATGGGACCGATTTTAAATGGTCCATTTAAGGAGAAGGTCGGTTTAGGGCGTGTTTCATTTAGTTACACTTACAATTGTATTGTATTGGCAATCGTTTGGGACCCAAATAAAGCGCTCGATATAGGGGAGTGGTCGATCTGTGGCTAGAGAGGTTTTACTGTTAGAGAGGTTTTACTGTATATAGATCAGTGTTTTGAGGTTTATTGCATATGTATATATATTAGTTAGTGTTGGGGTGGTTTTTTTGTGCGTTTATTTCTGGGGTTTTTGGTCTGTTTATATTTTGTTTTAGTTGGCCGCTGGTTCCCGGGAGGTTTGCCTACATACACTACACGTAGGGTTCATGTCGGGACTCGGGTGATGTATGGCTACATGAATGGATAATAGGGTGACTGGGTGGGTGGTGGAAGGGGTCAGGGGTCAGGGGTGCACATCTCAAATTGTATTCTGATTACCCAACCAGCAGCGCCACCATGCGGCTTACTCGCGCACCAGGTTTCCCACTCTGTGTGTGTGTGTGTGTGTAGGTGTGTGTAGGTGTGTGCGTGTGCGTGTGTGGCGATAGTGGGGTATGTAAAGTGCTGTTTTTGCGTGTGAAAAGCGGGAGGGGGATTCCAGGAGCCCTAATTGATGCATTATTTGACATCCTCATTTCTGCCCAGATTTGTGCAGAACCATCATGGTGTCGAGCGGGGTACTTTACACATTTTACATTTGATTGGGAAGCGCCATTCTTGGATGGACATCTATAAAAAGGTATAATATGACGTGGGTTGTCTAGTGCGCTTTGAGAAGCATGCTATATCTGATGAGAGAATGTTTGTTGTATTATGCGCCTTATGGACACGCGTGAGAAGTGTGCTATATCTGGTGAGAGAATGATTGTTGTGTTATGCGCTTTATGGACACATGTGAAGTGTGCTATATCTGCCGAGAGAATGATTGTTGTGTGATGTGCTTTATGGACACATGAGAAGCGTGATATATCTGCCGAAAGAATGGTTGTTGTGTTATGCGCTTTATGGACACATGTGAGAAGCGTGCTATACCTGCTGACAGAATGATTGTTGTGTCGTATATTTCATGGGCACATGAGAAGTATACCTGCTGACAGAATGATTATTGTGTCATATATTTCATGGACACATGAGAAGCAGGCTATACCTGCTGAGAGAATGATTGTGTCGTATGCTTTATAGACACATGTGAGGCTGCTGAGATACTGTTGTGTTGTATACTTCATTGACACATGCAAAGCATGCTATACTTGCGGAGAGTGATTGCTGTGTCGTATGCTGCATGGACACATGAGAAGCGTGCTATACCTGCTGAGAGAATGATTGCTCTTGTCTGATCATTCTATTGTCAGACGCTCGTTAGGCATTCATTCGTGTAACATGACGCTGCAGTTTACATTTATGTTCTGTATAACGCATTATGTGAATATAAATAGCGGAAATATCAAAATGTATTTTATCACCCATTTTATTGTGGTATGTATGTATCAAGCTATGGCTCCCATAGCAGAACTTTTAATTAATGTACCATGTGCCTATTAGTATAACAGTGGGTGTCTGCCACAAGCCTAACCATGCATTCATGTGCTATATGCCTCACCACTTGTCTAACGGCATCCGTCCTTGTCTTGCAGCGCTTGCTGCCCTCACGTAGCAAGCACTCCGCAGAAGGAGCGTGGGAGCCAATGAAAGAAGGCCTCAGTCCCGGCCACCTCGGCGTGGTTACACCGACCGAGCGGACGACGAGGGGCTCCCGGCGCACGGCCACCCACACCAACAACAACACCACCACAACCAACAACAACAACGCAGGGGAGCCGACCACCAAGAAACAGCTGCAGCAGCAGCAGCAGCAGCAGGCACTGGTGACATCCCTGCTGGTCCCCGAGCCCCACAATGACTCGGACTCGGAGGGCGACTGGGACGTTGGGGTTGGCAACCTGGTCATTGACTTAGAAGCCGACCTCGAGCGACATCAGGGCGTGGCGGCACAGGGCGCGCCGGTGCCGGGCGCCACAACGACCGCAGCGCCGCCTCGCGTCACAAATGGCAAAATGAGCTCCGTTGAGCATCACGCAGTCTTTGATAAGGGACTCAAAATGAAAATCAAACGAAAAAATGTCGGAAAGTCATCAGATGTGAAGCATGAGATTGTGAAAGCAGCGGAAGGCGGTGGTAGACTCGGTACCGGCGGCGGTGGTGGTTGCGGCGGCGGCGGCGGCGGCGGCGGCGGCGGGGGCGGCGGCGGCGGGGGCGGCGGCGGCGGCGGCGGCGGCGGCGGCGGCGGCGGCGGCGGCGGCGGCGGCGGCGTCACAGGTAGTAGCAACACCGCAGATTGTGTCAGTACGAACGGGCCGCCGGCCCCAGCGACGACCGGTGCGCCGGCGGCAGCGACCGGCGCGCCGGCGGCGAACATGCCGGGCACGGTGCCCGCCCCGTGCGCGGATAAAAACAAGCACGGCGCAAGCGCAGACAACAACAAGGAGAAATCGACGAAAGGCCGCGGCGCCCATAAGAAGGAGAAGGGCGGGCGGGGCGCCAACAAGGGCCCGGCAGAGCCTGTGTCGAACGGCAACTCGCAGTTCCACCCGGCCCCGGGGAGTACGAATGCGGGGGCCGGGTGTCCGGCGGGCGGCGCCGGCACGACGGCGGCGGCGTGTACTGCCACAGGGGCCGGCAACTGCGGCAACCCGAACGGCGCCGCCACGACGACTATAGCCGCGTCGCTGGCCCACAAGCTGGTTACCGGCAATGTGTCTGTGGATATTTACCCGATCCAGGCGCCCTTTGTGAGCGTTAAGAAGGAGACGCCGGCTGAGGATCCCTACGAGTTCAACGCCAAGGTGGAGGACGGGGGCCGGCCGCTCGGCTTCCCGGTGAAGAAGATCAAGGTGGAGAAGGTAAGAGTAAGAAGAGTCACCCCGCGTGTTTTCATTATATAACTTTGAAGCTGCATAGTCCGATGAAAACATCAAATTTTCAAAGACCAAAATAATTATATAAATGTGATTCTGCATATGTAACTTCGATACTGGTGCACTTATTAAACATTTGTCACTACACAGAAGGGAATGCCGAAGCAATTGAATGGTACCTGTTATTGCAGCAGCCTATGGTGTCAGAGTTTTGCTGTGCTTGCCAAAACTAATTCTACATGCTTGCACTTCAAATATCTCAAAAGTTACACACTTAAAATAAAAGTTACTTCAAGCCTACATAAGGTACAACCTAACGTAATTATCTCAGAAAATGTCAGTTAATCAAAACCATCGGACTATGTAACTCTAAACAGTGTCTTTGAAAGCCATGCAATTTAATGATTCAGGATTCCATGCCAGAAATCCTGAATTTTCAAAAAAGAATCCTTGAAAAAGTTGAATAATGGAAACTCCTGCTTATTTTTTGTCGATTTTTTTTTGGTGATGAGTTTATTTACCCTGCTCATAACGGATAAGTGTGTTAATACTTGTTTTCACCGCTGGACCGCACTAGTCCATTTAGTTATATTTCTTTAAAGCCTGTCTTTCTTTCTTTCTTTCTTTCTTTCTTATGTATACAGTGATGTTTTGTATTTAATATGACTTTTCTGGGTTTGTTATCCTGCTTATTGATTTTTATATTAGAACTTTACATATTCATTGTTTCTTTGGTTCTTGTTTACACTCCACTTCTTACACAATGAATCAACTATGAATACAGCTGTGTTTCAAGTTACTTTAATTTAATAAACGTTTTTAATGCGTCCTAGAATTTTACACTGAACGGTCCTGGAATGTGATGTGTCAAAATGGGTATGAAGCCTGTTAAAGTTGTATAGTCCGATGAAAGCTTTCACATTTTCCAAACCAAACTGCTTATTTTGATTAGATTCTACATATCCAACTTAGATACTGGCCTTTTTAAGGGCAGCTGGTCTATATCATCACATATAGTCCATTAAACCAATTACATCAATTTTTATCTTAATTCTATTTCTTTTATCCACAAATTATGTAACTGTGAGCTTTTTAAATCAACAGTGTACTGACGCAAAATTGATTCTGTGCTTTTGAATTCTGTAAAAGCGATGGTTGAATAAAAAAACAAACAATTCTCACTGTGAATTGGGATATGCTGCCGACACGGCGTAAAGAAACCACCAATCAATCAATCAATAGATACTGGTACACTTATGAAGCACTTGTTGCTGCATAGGAGATACTGAGTCAATTTAATTTGTTAAAACCTGCCACTCTTGATGTTTTAATATCCTTGTCAGAATTAATTTGGGATGTGTTTCATTTCAAATTTCTCCAAAGTTAACCATTTGAAATAAAAGTAATTTTAAACTAAAGTAATGTTGATTATATTTTAAATGATCAGCCTAATGTATTTAGCTTAGAAAAATGTCCGAAAGTCAAAAGCATCGGATTATGCAACTTTCAGCGCCATCTTGATTTCACTATCCTCATACTCATAGGTAGGTTAGTCAGCTAGGATTACATGTAGTGTTGTGATTGCTATGGATCTAGTAACTTGCACAAATTTGTTTGTTGTGGTTTAAAAGATAAAAAAGAAAGAAAGAAAGAAAGAAAAGAGAGTCAGCTTGACTTATTGTGGTAGGCAAATAAAGGATGTTCTAAAAAGAAAATCGGATAAGAAAGTTGACATTGACATCCTTGTTTTACATAATTGAAAAGAGCTGTGTGGATACACGGTGGTTTACGCTGGTCGAGTAAAACCAACGACGTACAAATTTATACTTGTCGCTTCATAGCCAGGCGCTTGGCATTATTAGGATAGGGGAGGGACTGGTTGACCGAGGATAATGTGACTGAGTTGAATATCAGGTCATGGTCATGGTGCTGGCAGCCTGGTCTTCCAAATGTGCAGCACTATAAAGTTGCCATGAGTGTGCACTGTCACAAGTCGGTACCCGTTCTAATATGGCCTTAGATGTTGGCAGGACGTAAACCCCACCTACCAACCTATGTGGTTTTCGTGGAAATTGGCCATTGGTGTAATAATCTCGGCTTGGGTTGCCAGTTTTTTGCTGGAGACTACTTACATCCCTGCTATTGTGTTACATCAGCTCACTGCGCGAGGGGGTCACGTGTCTATACGGTCATAGAGGATTAACAAGCACTAGCATTCCCTCTGATGGCACTAGCAAGAACAACAATTACTGTAGCGGAAGTCAGCAGATTATTGCGCATGCTCTGTGGTAACGGTCTATGTGCGTGTATGTGGGGAGTACTAGAATAGTGTCATGTTCAGAACGTCAGGAATGCGACTATGAGTTCTGGCTCATTTATTGTTTCATATTAGCGCCATAATTAACCAGCACAGACGACAGTTTGAGGCATTTAACCCCTTGCTTTATAAAATGACCATCAACATTTGTCAAATACTATTATATAACGTAGCAATGAAAGAACTGCATTGCCTCCTAGTCCTAATGTTCGCTATGTTTTGTGAGTTAAATACAGATTTGCTTCTGATGTCAGTTTTGCTGTCATTTGAAACAAATGCTGGGTGGTTGTTTTGCTTCCTGCCAACATCTAAGGTCATATCAGGACGGGTACCAACTTGTGACAGTGCACACTCATGGTTACTTTATAGTGCTGCCCCACTGGGAGACTAGGCTGCCAGCAGCATGATCTGATATCCCACTCAGTCACATTATCCTGACACTGAGCTGACCAGTCCTTGCCCTTTCCTATTAATGCCGTGCGCCAGGCTAGAAAGTGACAAGTATTAATTTTCTAAGTCATTGGTTTGACTCGACTGAGAACCAAACTCCTGATCTCTGCAAGCGAGGCTCACGCTCTAGCGATTCGGCCACTGCGCCTGGTTTGAAACAAATATGATCATGACTCATGAGATATTAATACAGAAGCCGTGTTACCAACCGTACCAACAAAATATGTAAAATATTACTGTTACCTAGCCTAATGCTCGGCGCTACTAGTACTAGTACTAGGATAGGGCAAGGACTGGTTGGTTCATTTCTGGATAATGTGGCTGAGTGGGGTATCAGGTTCGAATGCTGGTAACCATCTGGGACCGGATGCTTTATCTCAACCATATAACTGCCGTTTTTCTTTTCCAATACAAATCAAACTAATTTGAGATAGACGAGTAGCATCTTTGTAAAAATAAAAAATAAATAAAAAATAAAATAATAAAACCATAAGGTTCATTAAAATACAGCTAGCTCACAATATTGATTAAAAATGTATGACATGTTTATTATGCAGATAGGCTGTCCCACTATTTATTGGAACATTACTGTCATCACAATTACTATATGGTTAAATAAGTTTCTGCGGGTAGGACGAAATGTGGCCCATTTGCTGTAAAATATCGAGTGACAAAACCACATACGGTACAAAATGGCCGACATCATGTTGGGGTCATTCTCGGTTCAAATACATTTAACAACCAGACGGGATGGCTGAATGAGTTAGAGCGCCCGTCTCCCGTGTTGGTAGTCCATGGGATCGTGGGTTCGAATCCTGGTCGAGTCAAACCAATGACTTAAAAATTGATACTTGTCGCTTCCTAGCCAGTCGCTCGGCATTATTAGGATACGGCAAGGACTAGTTGGCTCAGTATCAGGATAATGTGACTGAGTGGGATATCAGGTCATGGTGCTGGTGGTCTGGTCTCTCAGTGGGGCAGCACTATAAAGTCGCCATGCGCGTGCACTGTCACAAGTCGGTACACGTCCTGGTATGACCTTAGATGTTGCTAGGACATAAAACAACAACAAACAAAACAAACATACATTTAGCTGCCAACTTGACGAGTAGGCGTGATAAGTTTTATACTTAAATGCCAATCTGTACCTGTCATCTATTATAATACATTCATGACGCCAAAGTATCTCTTTACTAGTTCACTTGTCTACAAGGATGCGCATGTCATGCCTTATCGAGTATTGTTTTTAAAACTGAATATCCGATTCAGAGGAAGGGATTTTATTCCCAGAAAAGGTTGTGTCATCGGATACAGAAAGGTTATGGCATCCGAATGTAATTAAATATAGGTTGTTATCACGCAGAGAGAGCTCATTGCGCGCTTGTTTGCAGAAAGAACACTTGTACATAATTCTGTTATGGTTCTCAAATTGCGGGGGTCCTTTGCTTTGTATCAAAGTTAATCAATAGTTCGGTATCTGGTTGTGCAAAGCTTGGTATCCGATACATATGATTGTGACAAGTTGTATCCAATATCATGTGAGGTGGTTAAGTTGTTGGGGTCCTGTTATTAGTGAACATTTATTTATCAGAATATACACTATTTTTCAGTGGCAAGGCACTGATTTTGCAGCCATGTACGTTGCAGATCATATTTACACTATAACTAGTCTAAGTATGACTGCTGACAGAGGCGTACGTCAGTTTTTACTTTCTCTGCTATACTTCAACTGTGGAATTCCGGGTCAGAACAAAAGATTAGCAATTGTTACTGTTTACTTGTTTTTGTATTACATCCTGGCAACATCTGAGGTCATACCAGGATGGGTACCGACTTGTGACAGTGTGCACTCATGGGGACTTTATAGTGCTGCCTGACTGGGAGACCAGGACACCCTACCATGACCTGATGTCCCACACAGTCACATTATCCTGACCAGTCCTTGCACTATCCTAGTAATTCCAAATGCCAGGCTAGCTAGCGATAAGTATCAATTTTATAAGTCATTGCTTAGACTTGGCCACATTTCAAACTCCATGACCGTCCGCACAGGAAGCCTTCACTCTGCCGATTTGGCCTTGGCCTCTGGGGGTCGTTCTCAGAGGTTGTGTACCAATACTGTGACATCAGTACCACAAAATCAAAATGCTATCAAAGTCCTATATACAAGCTTCCTCAATGTGTATGTCCTTTTGCATCTGAATAATTGAAAATAAACATATTCTGACATTTTTAAGCAGGTCAAATGATGCACATACCCATTAAATAGCAGTATAGCATAGAAACCAATCTGACTCCAAAATCAAATATTTTCCACACAAAGCTTGACATTTTAAGGACATTTCACATGCCACTTGCTTTATTAACAGTAGTAATAATAATTTGAAACCTCATTACTATGGTTTTGTCTTATTTGTGATGATTAAAGAGAAAAGCAGAAAAATATTAGCACGGTAACAGTCCAAGTGGAATTAACAATTTTACACAAATGTTCGGTTCAAATTTCAATGTTATGGGGCAATTTCAGGATTTATCTTTTACTATACCATAACTGGGTCCATGCATAGAGTGTCAAATGGTGAAAATAGTTCCTGTACTGTATCGAGTTTCATAGTACTTGCAAGCAGAAACGAAATGTTACGATGTTAATGACTCCAGAAAAGGTTAAGTATTTCATAATTATAAAAAAAAAATAATAAATATATGTCTTCAACTTAATGAAGACATTGTATATGGCCATTTGAAGTGAAATGTGCTGTTGCTCAGAGGTTTTCATTAAGTTTGTGACACTTTATTTTCAATGCTGTTGACAATGTCACAAATTAGTTTTGTAATTTTCTATTTATTTAGCTACATCCATCCCAATAAGCTAGATAATACACAATATTAAAATTTACTTTTGATCTAAAATATCGCCTACATTATTGGGCTAAATGATGAAATCTAAATATTGACACTCCAATAATGGGTTTCTTTGATAAATGCATTTCAGTAGACTACCTCAAGTGGTACACAGTTTCAGAGAACGATCCCTGGTGCTATTACTAATGAATTGTGTGTGCTACATGATTTCACAGGATATAGGCCTAATCATCGATTCTCTAATATAGGGTGCGGTGGCAGAATGAGTAAAGCGCAGGCACAGTGTTGGAAGTTTGGTGGAGTCAAACCAATGACTTATAAAATTTATACTTGTCTCTTCCTAGCCTGTCGCTCGGCATTAATAGGATAGGGCAAGGACTGGTTTCCTCAGTGTTAGGATAATGTCGCTGAGTGGAATATCGGGTCATGGTGCTGGCAGCCAAATTTCCAGGTGGGGCAGAACTATAAAGTCACCATGAGTGTGCACTGTCAGTACCCGTCCTGATATTACAACAAACCAACTAACCCAAACCGGTTGGTGCCGGCCCCCTTATGACCTATGGTTGCCTCATGTAGGCTGCCGGTGTTAGTGTATGAGTTTGCCGGTGTGTGGCGTTATTATCCGGGTCCCCGGGCCTCCCGTTGATAGATTAGACGGCCACGTAAGCACTGAGCCAATGTATCAGCGGCGCGCGCACTCAATCCTATCACCACCCACCACGAGCACCACTCCGTGTGGCTTCTGGCTATCGATTTTTAAAGTGGCTTCCGGTGAGGCTGCGCCTGCGCGTGGGCGCTGCGCTTCCTTCCGGCGCCGTGGACATTGGGTAGGGCTGTTGTGTGGCCTGTTGGGAACGCCCGTCTTTCCACAGCCGCTGGTCATGCGCAGCAGTGTACAGACGGAGCATGCTGGTTTATAGCGGTAGTGATTAATTTGACCATCTCCGGAGGGATGGAGAGGAGAGAGGGACGTAGAGAGGAGAGTGGGGGAGGGGGAGGGGAGATGAGAGTGGGGGAAGGAGAAGAGAGTGGAGGGAGGGAGGGGGGGGATGGAGAGAGAGAGGGAGAGAGGAAGGGAGGGAGGTGAGTTGGCAGTCAGGTCCCGGCTGTACCCATCTTCATCTGTTGAATTGCGTGACCGGATGTGGTGGCTGAATCGGTAGAGCGCAGGCTTTTCGTGTAGAAGGTCAGTAGTTCGAAATCGTGGCTGAGTCAAACTAATGACGTACAAAATGTATACCCGATGCGAGCTATATTGGTGCATGGCATTACTAAGATAGGACAAGGACTGGTTTGCTCAGTATTAGGATATTGTAACTGAGTGGAAATTCGGGTCATGGTGCTGGTGGGTTGATCTCCCAGTGTGGCAGCACTATAAAGTTGCTATGAGTGTGCACTGTCACAAGTCGGTACCCATCCTGCTACGACCTTAGATGTTGCAAGGATGTAAAAACCCCAACAGGCAAATAATAGTCACTTAACCACTCGACCCGACCCGACCCGACCCGACCCGACCCGACCCGACCCGACCCAACCCGACCCGACCCGACCTGACCTGACCTGACCTGTGCATGGCCAGGCCACTGTGGCAACATATAACTATTTGTCCCGGGAAAAAACATGAAAGCGACTTTTGCATAATCTCATAGTTATGTTGGGGTATTTTACTAATGCTAAGTTCCTGACGAGGTAGCAATGAGTATACATTTATTAATCATTGCTTTGAATTGGCAAAATGCTGCCACATTGGAAGCGGATGCTCAACTCAAAGTTGTAAATATTGTAGTCCTGATGGTTCCCAAACGTGGCCAGTATTCTACAGTGCAGTGTCCCTCTATGGGAGTGCATTGATGCGAGTAGGATTCTAATTTGGCGGTGTTTTAAAATGGTATAGTCAAATGGTTTTGAGTTTTTGTCATTTTCTGAGATAAAGATCGTTATAATCTACCTTTTGTTTAGTTTGAAATCACTGGGTTTTTTTTCAAATGGCTAACTTTTGAGATATTTGAAGTGCAACCATCCAACATTAATTTGGCAAGCACGGCAAAACGATGGCACCATAGGTTTCTGCAGTAGATTATATTGGATTACCTTTTAATTCTATGTGATGGCTAATGTTTAATAAATGCACTAGTATCTCAAATCAAATCTGGATAATTGTTTTTGTTTTGAAAATTTGATGTTTTCATCGGAGTATTTTTTTTGTACATTAGTTGTTTAAGCAGGGGAAATTTCAATCGCAGGCGATTGGTCTTCCTCATTCCACTGTTCCTTGCCCTATCCTAATAATGCTGAGTGCCTGGCTGGAAGCGACAAGTATCAATTTTTAAGTCATTGGTTTGACTCGGACGCTGCATAGGTAGAATCAGTTGGTGTAAGAAATATGAATGGCAGCCTCGGATATTGAAGGCTATTTCAGAGAATTCAGTTTAGTTATTAATATTAGAGGTCGGGATTATTTTTTTAAGGTATTAACAGAGATGATGGCCGATTGAGGATAGCGTCCATCTCATATTTTGGTAGGTTTGTGCAATCAAATCCTGACTGGGTCAAACCACTTAGCCAGATTAAAAGAATGTCAACGTAACTAGAGCCAGAACGATTCGCTGAAATATCTTCCAATGCCTAGGGTTGGCTTCAAGTTCAACATATACACTAATTTAAAAATTGATACTTGTCGCTACCTAGCCTGGCGCTCGGCATAACAAGGATAGGGCAAGGAGCAGTGGAATGAGGAAGACCAAGTGCATGTGATTGAAATTGTCCCTGCTTAATCAACAAACGTCCAAATCAGAAAAGAAAAAGCATCTCTGATTGTAAGGAACGATATATATATTTATATCGAATTATGTAAATTAACTTAAATATATAAACATAAATATTGAGCTCAATTATTTTGGTATAAAAATGGCCACACAGACTACATAGAGATGTTGTTTGTAGAGCGTTTCAAGTGTTATTCTCCATGTATCAAAAATAATTGTCTATAGCAGCTTGTTTTAACACCAGGTGTCTTGTATAGCCAACGTGGTTTTAACCTAGAAGTCTTGAATATTAAATCAATTTCATAGAACCATCACTGCTGCAAGACATACTATACATAATATATGTTTACCTTTTTAGGAATGCACACTAAAAGTAATTTAACATGTTTTTACTTCACAAGTCAGTACCCGTCCTGATATGACCATAGATGTTGCCAGGATCTAAAACTCCAACCAACGTGTTCTTTATATATATCTCCTTGGTTAGCCATTTTTAATCAAAGTTACTGCAAAATAAAAATTCATGACAACATTCAAGATGGCAGAAGCTCAAAACGATCGGATTGTTCGACTTCTTTTACAACCACATTGAGTATTGTCCTGATTGCAGCAACTACGTTTTTTGTTTTGTCGGGGTGCTATTCCCTACCAGCATCTAAGATCATATCAGGATGGGTACCGACTTGTGACAGTGCGTACTCATGGTGACTTTATAGTGTTGTCCCACTGGGAGACTAGGCCGCCAGTACCATGACTCAATTTCCACAGTCACATTATCCTGATACTGAGCTAACCAGTCATTCCCTATGTAATATTAGGACGGGTACCAACTTGTGACAGTGCATACTCATGGCGACTTTATAGCGTTGCCCAACCGGGAGATTAGGCCACACATTATATCCCATCCAAGTCACAGTATCCCAATACTGAGCCAACCAGTCCTTGCCCGACCCTAATAATGCCGAGCGCCAGGCTAGAAAGCCATTTATAAGTCATTATTGGTTTGACTCGGTCGAGATTCGAACTGCCGACCTTCCGCACGGGAGGTCTGCGCTCTACTGATTCGGCCACCGCGTCCGGCTGTAGCAGCTGCTCTGGTGGCACAGCGCCGACCGTGGATGTAATATGTCCCTGTGTACTAGGCGCGGCGTGGTCACGTGATCGTTACTCCATTACACCTCATTGTATCACGTGTCTGCAACGCAACACCCGCTCACCGCGGGGCGTTCGCCATGTGGGTATGTTGGTTGTTGGGAGTTTTACGTCCTGGCAACATCGAATGTCATATCAGGATGGGTACCGACTTGTGATAACGTACACTCATGGTGCCTTTATAGTGCTGCCCCACTGGGAGACCAGGCCCACAGCACCATGGCCCAATGTCACATTATCCTGACACGGAGCCAACCATTCCTTGCCCTATCCTAATAGAGGGGGTGTAATGACATCACAAGACAACTTTCGGTGGCCATATTGGATGACATACAGAAAGCTTGCAACTGCCTACACTGTGCTTATTTACCGATTTGTTGGTTTATTTGTCACTGTTTTGAGCAGTTTAGCCTCAGAAGTTCCCATAACACAAGAAATCTTTGTTTTACTGCATCTGCATGCATTCACAACATGGCCAGGGAGGGTGCTCGTAATCCAAGATGGCAGCCTGCTGACCGCCGATTGCTAAGTAATGACGTCACGTGCCTCCCTCTATAATGCTGACTTAATATTAGTGGATTTGGGGTTTTGGGATTTGTAATTATAATGTTTACGAATCGCCATCTAAATATCGCACATTGTTTGCAATTTTATTTTAGAATTTTGTCCCTGAAAAGAATCTATGTTTGTTGAATGATTGTGAGTTCTTTCTTCTATGTTCTTTCCATATTTACTTATTTCATTTGCTCCAATTCCTCATGTGTACAATGCCACACATGGTTAATATTCCAGCAAGTGTGGTTTGATCGTTCAGTGAGAGCCTTCGTGATATTATGAGATAAGTTGGTGTCAAGACGCAAAACCCCAGTAAACATTTTTCTGATTATTTCCCCCTGTGCATTAATAGTAGGAATAGTATTGTCGTGGGGGTGATGAAAATGGGAAATATTGCGCCTAGAGTGGGACTCGAACCCACATCTCTTTGCATTCCGGGCCAGTGTGCTAACCATTACACCACCTAGGCTCCCTGATGTCAACACACTACCCATGCCTACCTGTCTATGCAGCTCCTTGCCTGAGAGGTCAGTGCAGACCACTACACTCGTCCCCCTGGAATTGTAAGTCTTTTTTAATGCTTACAATCACATACATTTAGGCAATACAACGCACTTACATACACAGGTTAGGTTCAACAACTATAAAGTACAGGATCATGGTCACGGCAACCAGTGTCATGGGGGTGATGAAAATGGGAAATATTGCGCCTAGAGCAGGACTCGAACCCACATCTCTTTGCATTCCAGGCCAGTGTGCTAACCATTACACCACCTAGGCTCCCTCATATCAACACACTACCCACGCCTACCTGTCTATGCAGCTCATTGCCTGAGAGGTCAGTGCAGACCACTACATTATCTACTAAAAAAAAAAATGTTAACATTATCCTGACCAACGCGGTGGCCAAATTAGTTTAGAGCACAGCCTTCCCGTGCGGAATGTCGGGCGTTAGAAAACTCTGGCCAAGTCAAACCGACACCGTACAAAATTGATGTCGCTACCTAGCCTGGCGCTCAGTGTTAATAATAGAATAGGACATGGACTGGTTAGCTCAGTATCAGGATAATGTCATTGAAGGGGAAATCAGGTCATGGTGCTGGTGGCCTGATTTCCCAGTGGAGCAGCACTATGAAGTCGCCATGAGCGTGCACTCTCACAAGTCTGAACCCGTCCTGATATGACCTTAGATGTTGCCAGGATGTAAGACCCAAGCAAACAAACTTTAATACTATAAATAGTGTTCTTTATGACCGCCTGGTGGACAAGCCAGTTATACTCTGCTATGAGTCGTGGCAGGCCTTGGGTAACAGTAATTAATACTATTACTAATAGTAATCCGCCCACTCGGCTTAAATCGGCGACCAGGCTCTGAACGATAGCTGAGCCCCCCTCATTAGGCCTGGGCTGACTTCAATGCAATTAGGTGGTGCGGCCATTCCAGGAGAGGTGCGCACCGTTGCGCCACCGCCATGAATCCCGAAACTGCGTCACGTGACTTTGTATCCTGTTGCGGGAATACACACATACAAGTGGTGTTCATACTACGTTCAATATTGGTTCTCCTCAAAGTCTATTGTATATATTATATAGTATATATATGTGATGTATAAGCATTATGCGAGTATAAACGCACGGAAGGGATTATACTGATGGGGTGGCTTCTAACCACGTGACCGGTGGCTCCACCTCCGGCACGCCTCTATCCTGGACGCTACACTGTCACTTGCGCCCGAGAATTTTTATATATATTTTTGTGTATATATATACATATATATATATCCGCTGCGAGTGAGGTTCCCGCGCCCGTTAGGTGCAGTAACAGCCAGTGGTGGCGCCACCGGTCGAACCGGGGAGGTACAGGAAGGTGGACATGTAGTAGCATCGGTATACAATAATACAACAATAATAATAATGAAGTAGTTCATGGTGTCGATATATAAATTTTCACTTCAACACAAAATCATACAATCATTCTTTTTGTACATTTTGGGACATATTAACTACATGTAGTATTTCAGGGACAAATAGTTTTGCGTCTGTCTTGACATGTTCTTGCCGGTGGGAAACCTCTATTTGCTCCCTGAGAGAATGCCGCTGGTAACTTGCAAAAGCCAGCAGCACTTCAACACTTTTGCAGGTAGCTTTCATGAAATGAGAGCGGCAGTCAAGTAATGAAAGCAGTCTTTGTCACATCGCGACCAACATCATGATGATGATGATGATGATGATGATGATGGTGATGGTGATGGTGATGATGATGATGAGTATTTCTAACATACTTAACACACAGTAGAAACAGTAACTATTTGATTTGCTAACAAAACAAAAAAGAATGAATTATTGCTATGGGAACACGGAAACCTAACATTAGAGTGACCCATATATATTTGTTTTACGGTTATTAACTAAGTACACTGACGACCGATCGTTGCTGGTCTCTGTTTCCTGTCCCTGAAATAGCGACTTGAGTTAAGCATGAGATATAAATTATACACAACAAAAATCCCTAACACGTACGAAAGCGGCTGTCTACTGGGCAGAGGTGGGGGGCACTGACACGCCACCTGGCGGCAAAATTGATTGTGTGCCAACCTCACTAAGCTCACTCTGACCGACGTTTTTATTATGTGTATTCTGTGGGTATAATTAGAGGTGTGAAAGGTTGAAACTTGACAGATCACGTGGTATCTTGTCAGTCAGAGCGACACCTATATGACTAATCGTACCAAACCGGACGTGTTTTGTTGGTTTTTGTACTTATTCTACTCTTTTTTTTCTCTCCTAGCACCAAAGCATAGCTCTGTGAGTTGTATTCATGCTACACATGGTTAACATGCCATTATAATTATCTGAACTAGAAGGGTTCTAATTGATTATGGTAATTCATCATGTCATGTGATCTTGTAGGTGAGGGTTGGTTATATGCTCGTTTGACATACATTTCTATGCTCTATTTTTACATGTTCGAAATGTGATTTTTTTTTTGTTAAGTCTGATATGTTTGACTACTGTATGTCCCCTAATAGCTGATGTCTACTTTTTGTGCTGGGGGTCATGAAATAAACAAACAAACAAACGAAACACTCCATTCCACTGGCTCGTCGTCCTTGGAGAGTGTTAGTACTGTCACACTGTCCTTTGTCGGAACTGTATTATCGCCCTCCTCCCTTCCACTTTTTTTTCTGCGACCCCTTTCATCCCTGATTGATAAATATTTGAATGTTTATTTTCTTCACTTTCCCAATTACCGACGACCTACCTTCTCCTATCGATTTGTGAGTTAGAGCCTCCGTCTCCCATGTTGGTAGACCACGGGATCGTAGGTTCGAACCCTGGTAGAGCCAAACCAATGACTTAAAAATTGATACTTGTTGCTTCCTAGCCAGGCGCTCGGCATTATTAGGATAGGGCAAGGACTGGTTGGCTCAGTGTCAGGATAATGTGACTGAGTGGGATATCAGGTCATGGTGCTGGTGGCCTGATATCCCAGTGGGGCAGTACTATAAAGTCGCCATGAGTGCACACTGTCACAAGTCGGTAGCCATCCTGATATGACCTTAGATGTTTCTAGGACGCAAAACAACAACAAACAAACCTATCGATTTGTACCACCTGAGCACCTCGATTGCCTAACGAATTTTACTTTGTTTTTAACAAGTGAATGCTGGAGTAATCAATATATCATAAACTCACTTCAAATACATATATATCTGTCATTGATGTGAATGTCTCGCAATCATATTTTAGACACACGATAATATCTGTCCTAGTAAGTGAATATACAGAACTGTAGCAACATAATGTGTCGTGATTGTTGCCCTGGGCCATGAAGATCCAATGAGCAATGATTAAATATTGACTATTTAAACCACAGAATTTGTCTGTTGATGAATATGTCGTGATCTCATCGTATCTTTGTCTAACCTGGATTTGTTTCCTCAAAGAGCAGTCCGTAAGTTATCTCCAAGGGTCATTAATGGTTACACTCTTCCTGCGATTTCTATTATTGCCAATAGGTTAATTAATGTGTTCTGTCTACGCGCTATTATGTTAGACAAAGCCTACGTAGGGAGAAGTGTGTGTGAATGAGCTACTACAGTACTAGTCTCCACGCTGTGCTTGGCGTGGAGAATTGATTTCATCATGTTGATTAAAGTTGCATAGTCCGATGGTTTTGAAATTCTGAATTTTTTCTGAGATAAATATATTAGATCGATCACTAGTATCTACATTACATTAGTTAAAAGTTACTTATATTTTAAATGGTAAACGTTTAAGATATTTTGAGTGCAAACATAGAAAATTAGTTTTGGCAAGCTTGCCAAAACTCTGACACCATAGACTTACTACAGGTTCTGTTAAATTGACTCAGTATTGACTCCTACGCATGAACAAATGCTTAACAAGTGCATCAGTATCTAAGTTAGTTATGTAAAATCAAATCTAGATTGGGTTGGTTTTGAAAATTTTGATATTTCATCGGACTATGCAACTTTAATATAACAGATTTTTAAAGAAAATTGAATCGAGACCAGTGTAGATAGGTTTGTCTTGCATTCTCTCCCAATTCCCCCAGCACTTCAACAATATAGATACATTGTGTGCTGGAACCAGGCACTCCGCATCTTGTTTAATGGGATTCATGCCGAGGCAGTTTTTGTTCGGATGTTGGGTGGATTGTTCGACCTTAGATGTTGCCAGGACGTAACACTCCAACAACCAACCAACCAATCATCGTTTATCTGGGTAAAGGTGGATCTTTCATCGATCCTCCCCCCGCCCCCCCCCCCCTTTCTGCTACCTGTGTAAGTGCTCACTTGGCAACACTGTGTGTCCAGCTGTGTTGATTCAAATGCTCTGCCTCTGGTGTACAGTGGAGGCTTTAGGCCCGGGTGGCTCGGAGCTTGGTCGCACACGACTAGCTTTATTTGTTCGTTTGTTTGTTTGTTTAACGACCCCCCAGCACAAAAAGTATACATCGGCTATTGAGGGGGGGGGGGGGGGGTCATACAGTGGTTAAACATATCTGTTTAAAAATGTGTTTTAATTCAACCAAGTAAAATAGACCATGTGGTTGTCATATTGACTATTTCACCGTTGCTAACTCATGGGTCTATAGACTGCTGAAAACGGCATTGGGAGCAAAGCAAAGGCGTACGGCCATTGAGTTTGCCATTAGGTGCAGTGAAAACACGTCAGTTTTATTCAAAATTAATAGAAATCCAAAACCCTATCCATATTATTTTAATATAATCTTTTTGTTAAACATGTTTTCTATATGTGTTCCAAGCGGTGGTGTGGATATAAATAAAAACATGAATAGAATAAGTCAAACTGACTCTGGCTATGGCTCTAACACTAGTCTGAGTGCCTAGATTTTTCTAAATCTAAATGCACATGGCATAAAATGTGCTGATTATATTGATGTAAATGGAATGCTGGATAAAAGATTAATATCTTAATTTATTATATATATATTTTTTAGTTGGTATTCTATGTTTCAAACATGAGCTGAAACTAGCACATTTCATAACTGCACCCAGTGTATTAGCATGTGCCATGTGCTTCTGGGGGGGGGGGGTGGGGGGTTGCTCTGATGCATCCCACAATGCACCGCGCCGCTGGAACCGTGATGTAGTCTATCGATCTGTGCTCAGATGGCGGTCACGTGGTCTATCAGATGGCGGTCACGTGGTCTATCCGCCTCGGGGTTTGGATAAATGAGGCTTCGCTGCACACAAGCCGTTATTGATATTTAACATGATCTATTGCTGTGTTTAACCAGATCATGTTTTGCTTGTGGTTGTGTTTAATATGATAATGTGTTAACGTCAAGTTGAATACCTGGATGGTTGTTACACTTATAAGTGTTTAATATGATAATGTGTTCACGTCAAGTTGAATACCTGGATGGTTGTTACACTTACAAGTTACAGTAGTGGGTTACAGTCTGACATCGGTTCTGAGGGATGGGGAGGGGAGGAACTGTACACAGATTTCACAGACTATGTTAAAGATGCATTATGTCCATCAGTGAGTGATGGATTGCGTACATGGTGATGGGTGAGAGAGCCGTGGAGAGGGGGGGGGGATAGATCATACTAAGTATGGACAAAGGATATGGACATAAAATGGATTATATTTAGCACATAGTGATGGCTTATACTAAATAAAGAGCAATAGCTCGTTGTGGTTTAGCATGTTTACTTTTGTATAGACATTGGTTATATACCAATATATTTTGTTATTTGACATGCCATCTCTCTGTGTTTGCCATTGTAATTTGTTTTGATTTCTACTAGAGGAATTGCGTCATCTGTTCATTCATATTTAACATTAAGTATATGTAGTCTACACCTCTCCATTTTGTTGCGAGCTTTGGTAGATAAGTGTTTGAGCAATCATGTTAGTATCTCCATAATCCAACCCGCTGATACTTTTTTCTAACTAGGCGCGGTACAGTATCGGCTTCCCGTGTGGGAAGGTCATGAGATTCCCGGCGAGTCAAACCAATGACTTAGCAAATTGTTACTTGTCACTGCCTAGCCTGACACTCAGCATTACTAGGATCAGACAAGGACTGGTCGGCTCAGTATCCAGATAATGTGACAGTGGGATATTGGGACATGGTGCCGGTGGCCTACTCTCCCAGTGGGGCAGCACTATAAACGTGCACTGTCACAAGTCGGTTGTTGTCCTGATATGACCATAGATGTGGCTAGGTTGTAAAACTTCAACAAACAAAACACTTTTCCTAATAGGTTGCTTAGTAGCGGTTTGTCACAGAGACAGTGCTGCAGAAGTAACTATAGTAAAACCTCTCTAACTGACCACCTGCACAGATCGACCACTCCCCTATATCGATCACTTTATTTGTGTCCCACACGATCGCCCATGCAATACCATTGTAACAAAATGGAAAACTCGCTAAACCGACCACCTCCCTAAATAGACCAAGTCGGTCCCATGGTCAGTCGATGTAGAGAGGTTTTACTGTAGTACTAAATTGAACTTCAAGTATTACATTACATCTGTCACGTGTTAATCCAGCGTTCCCCATTGCAGGCCGAGTGCCAGACGGCCGCCTCCCCGATGGTGACGTCACCGAGCCCCGTGCCGACGACCGACGTTGCCGTGGAAACATGTTGCGCGGCAACCATTACGGATCCCGACTGTCTGGGGCCATGTGAGCCGGGAACTGCCGTCACGTTGGAGGGCATCGTGTGGCAGGAAACCGAGAACGGTAGGCCTCCTTCTTGTCTTTGATTTTTATCTGTCTTTTTTATTTTTCAATATTATTATGACTAAAACTGTTAGTATCATTATTATTATTATTTAATTACATACCAGCGCATATGCAATGCAGTGATAGAAATAAGCAAAACAATGTCGCTTGTCCACCGGACAAGTCTGCTGTGATTTTAACTTGTCCGTATGAATTTTCACTTGTCCCCGACAAGTGGCCAAGCTCTCATTTCGAATGCTGTACAGTGTTAGAAATAAGCAACTTTTTCATTTGTCCAACGGACAAGTCCGGTGTGATTTTTCACTTGTCTGTTTGATTTTTCACTTGTGCCGGACAAGCGGACAAGCTCTTATTTTGAAAATCTGTGATGTATTTATAACCGTTATGCGAGTATAAAAGCATGGAAGGGAAATATTGTTATTATTGTCCATCATTATTACTATACATCCTAATCTGTGTGATAGCTTCCTGCCCCCATCACGTGACCAGTGGCGAATACTAATCAATGGATGTGCCACATTGTCACCCATGTCGTGACTTCATTGTCGCCCACATTGCCGTCATTTCCTCTTTTTTTTTTACACGCTATCGCTCTCATCACAGAATTGTTACTATATTAAATAATGCAAAGCTAGTGTATGGATACTATCAGTATTAACAAATATAACCGCCCCATATTTCAGTGGTTTTTGTTGGTGTTTTTTTGCGAAGACGACTTTCATCCATGTACAATAGACTACATCACGGTTCCGACTGCGCATGCGCTGAAAACGGCCTTGGGAGCAAAGCAAAGGCATATGGCCATTGAGTCTGCCAAAGCGCGCAGTGAAAAACGTTAGTTTTATTAAAAAATAACAGAAATCCAAAACCCTAACCTTATCAATTTAATATAATCTTTTTGTTAAACATGTTTTCTATATGTGTTCCAAGCGGTTTGTGCCTAGGTGGTGTAGTTTCATCAATATTTTACTTTTTCTGTATGGAGATTGCTCACTGCCATTGACAATGCATTGAGTACTCTAGCTATGGCTCTAACACTAGTCTGAGTGCTTAGATCTTTCTAAATGTAAATGCACATGGCATAAGATGTGCTGATTATATTGATGTAAATGCAATGCTGGATAAAAGATTAATATCTTAATTTATTATATATATTTTTTAGTTGGTATTCTATGTTTCAAACAAGAGCGGAGATGAGCTGAAACTAACACATTTCATAGCTGCACCCAGTGTATTAGCTACACCCAGAGTATTAGCATGGGGTTGTTTTGCTCTGGTGCATCCCACAATGCACCGCGCCGCTGGAACCGTGATGTAGTCTATTATGTCCACGTGGCTTCCGGTTCCGGCCGAGTGGCTTCTTCCGGTAGCAGACGCCTTCCTGTTTTGGTTGGATGGGTGTTGTTGTGTAGGAATTGAAACCAGTCATGTCTGTGCATCATTAACAACTGGTCCAAGATCAGTGATATTTACTAGATGTGAAGATTGCCCCCTCCCCCTGCCACTCCAAACCTAAGGATGCCATGGGCATGACACGATCTATTATTACCAGGCCGTGAAATAAACAAAATATTTGTTATCAGAAGTAAAATAAGGAAATCAAGATGACACATGTAAGCATTTAATATTCTCATACTTCTTAGGACATGCATTGACATCAGCATATCCCATCCCCCCCCCCCCCCTCCTCAATCACGTCCAACCTGCTGGCAACAAGCGGCTCCAGGCACCACGTCACCATCATATTGATTCCCTGCTCGTTTCCACTTATCGCCACCAGGCGGCGCCACGTCACGGGCGTTTATTTGAAGCTAGCAGTGCGCCCAGTGAGGATAGTTCTGTCCTAATAATGGGCATGCACTGGTTAGATTATCGACTTGCACAATCCATGCACTATCACCATAACACGACTACAACCCGAGAGAATCATCATCATCATCATCATCATCATCATCAATCTCCTAACCGTGACGGTCATTGCGCTCTCACATATGACGTTGCAACCAGTTTTCGCCATTTCCCGCTGTTCTCCAGTGCCCTCTGGGAGTTGCCGAACTCCAGGCCTGTCAATGCCCTGATGTATCCCCATCTCTTCCTTTGGTCGCTATGCCTTTTTCCCTCTTTCATTATGCCTTGCAAGATGGTTTCGGGCAGACCTGATGAAGGGGAAACATGACCATACCACTGCATTGCGGTTGGTCAAGCACAACCGATAGGATTTATACCAGACGGGATGGCCGAATGAGTTGAGCGTCCGTCTCGTGTTTTGGGAGATCGGGGGATCCAAACCAATGGGTTCCTGGGTTCGAACTCTGGTCGAGTCAAACCAATGACGTACAAATTGATACTTGTCGCTTCCTGGCCTGGCGCTCGGCATTATTAGGATATGGCAAGGGCTGGTTGGCTCAGTGTTTGGATAATATGACTGAGTGCGATGTAGGGTCATGGTACCAGTGGCCTCATTTTCAAGTGGGGCAGCACTATAAAGTCGCCATGAGTGCGCACTGTCACAATTTGGTACCCGTCATGACGTCCTTAGATGTTAGGACATAAGACACCAACAAACAAACGAACCTGTAGAATTTCGAATTTTATTTGAAAAACATTTTGGGTTCCATCCCCCGGGCTCATGGGAATAGATCAGTAATGAGTTTTTGATTCCGTGAAACATGTATCTTGCTTTATGTGAAGCGAAATATTGGGTCCGTTGTTTATCCAGCACGGTAATGCACGGTTACCACAAAGGACCGTCACTGTGAAATCCTATAGCTTGAAGTTTAAGTACCACCGAGTCATACTCTACACCCAGGGTTGGTTAGCAAGGGGGGTCGGGGGGCGTGTTCAAAGTGGGTGGCTAGTGCTATAATAGTAGTATTATGAGGAACAGGATATTTTAGGGAATGGAGTTAGCAATAACACGCATATTGTACAGAATTCTACCAATGTCTTAGATCAGTTGGTTGGTTATTGAAGTTTTACGTCCCGGCAACATCTACGGTCATATGACACCGTTGTGTTTAAGATGTGTGCTTAAAGTGATTAGTTGCCAAGTGTTTGTTTGAGTTTGTGAAACACGGCCAGGTCACATTGCAGACTGGTCCAGTCCTGATATGACCTTAGATTTTGACAGGAGGTAAAACTCTTGCAGACTGGTTGTCCTGAATGTGACCTTAGATGTTGCCAGGACGTAAAACTCCAACAACCAACCATTGCAGAGTGGTTGTCCTGAATGTGACCTTAGATGTTGCCAGGATGTAAAACTCCAACAACCAACCATTGCAGACTGGTTGTCCTGAATGTGACCCAGATCCAGGTTCCCTGTTCTTGACACATAGCGCGTAGGGTTTGGGAGAGCCCTGTTAGGAGAGCCCTGTTGGGAGAGCCCTGTTGGGGCCGCTAGGGAGAACCCTAGAGGAATGACCCAGAGAGAGAAGTTGCACTAACGCGCCGCTAGGTGGCCTTGTCTGCAATTGGTGTAACACGCGCGAGTGCTTTGTATCGACTACCTTCATCGGGTTTGTAAATAAATGCGCGAAGGCGTGATAGAATATGATTTTGTCACGGAATGGAGAACATTGTGCAAAATGTGACGGTTATGTTTCAGGTGAAGGTTTTGGTAACATTGGTAACACAGACGGTGGTTTCTGGTCGAACCGTTTGTGCTCGTCCAGAAGAACCTTAAATTGAAGGCCGGGCAAAGATGGCTACCCTGAAGAGGCCGGAATAGCTAGGAATCTAGGTCAACTTGATCCCTTCACGATCTGCTTGGAATGTTCAGATCCGAATGAATGGTTAGGTAGTTATGAGTTGTGGGGAGAGGTGGGGAAATTGTTGTTTCTTGTTTCTCTTTTCTACTGGCTAGGAAGAATGAGTTGGGGGGGGGGGGGAGGAGAATTGTTGGCTATGAAGAGATGAGTCTTGAGGATAGGTGGGGAATTGTTGGCTTTTTTTCTTGCTAGGAAGACATGATTTGGGGGGGGGGAGAGGTGGGGAAATTGTTGTGTTTTGTCTGGTTGCAGACTGGGCTGGGGAAATTGTTGGGTTTTTGTGTTGGCCAGGAAGACATGAGTTGGGGGGGAGGGGAGGAATTGTGTTGGGTTTTGTCTGGCTATGAGACAGGAGCTTGGGGGGGGGGAGAGGGGGGAATTATTGGTTTTTTGTCTGGCTATGAAGACATCAGTTGGGGGGGGGCATGAGTTTGAGGGGGAGAGCTGGGGAAATTGTTGGCTTTTTGTCTGGCTATGAAGACATGAGTTGGGGGGGGGGAGCTGGGGAAATTGTTGGCTTTTTGTCTGGCTATGAAGACATGAGTTGGGGGGGGGGAGCTGGGGAAATTGTTGGGTTTTTGTCTGGCTATGAAGACATGAGTTTGGGGGGAGAGGTGGGGAAATTGTTGGCTTTTTGTCTGGCTAGGAAGACATGAGTTGTGTTGTTTCCGATTTCTGCTGGTAACTACTATAAAGTCACCATAGCTGCGCGATGCAACATGTCGGGGGGAGACTGTTAGGGCTATGTCCGTTTTCTACTGGCACCCTGCAGTCCTGCGTCTGACCTTTGAATGGCTAGTCTGCTCACACCCAAGGTCACCGCTCTCCATCTCCAAGGTTACGCCCCCAGCCCGAGTCTTGTCTTTGTAGTAAGCACTGTGTCTTGTTGATCAATGCGCAATCACAACCTCCTGCTGATTGGCTGTGTTGGTCACGTGATGGCGGTGGTGGGCGATAATAGGCACAAGTATCGCTAATATTTGGCACTTCTGAGAACATTGTACCGCTTCGGCGGGATTTTCCGGGTGTTTCGTGAATTCTTAAGTCTTTTTGCTTGTCTGGCTACGCTGAATCAAGACAAAGTCGTCAAAGACAGCGTAACGAATTTGCTATTGTTGTCCGCTTTTACATGTAAAAGCGATCGTTTGGAAAACGAATTAAACAAATTCTCGCCGTGAATATGGCCTATGCTGCCGACACGGCGTAAAGCAACCACCAATCAATCAATCAGTATAATCTAGACAGGACAGCCCACCCTACTTTCTGATGCCTTTCGTCTTATTTCGCAAAGCATTTCCTGGAAATGTAAACCATATTGAAAATTAATGTGTACAATTCTGGTGCTACTGAATATCTTCCCATTGTGCATGTGGGTTGTGGGAGTGGAAGTGGGATATTCTTTGTTGTTAACTAACATGCAGTACAGTTAAACCTCGTTAAAGGCCCTGTCACCCTTTACCGGATTGAGGAAATGGATTGAAACGGAACAAAGTCTGTCGATGTCTGGTATGTGTCCGTTGATATCCGGCCCGATCCGTAACAAGTTTTGAGCATGCACAAAACATGTAAAGGATTGCGCCAGACTGACGTCTGCGGTTATTATCCATTACCATCCGTTACCTGTCCGTTATATATCCATGACACGTCCGTTGTCGTTTGTCATAGTTCTTTTTGTATACTTAATTGTCTGTTGATCAGTAGATACGTTATCAACCGTTACTGTCTGTTACCCGTCCATTACATAATCGATACATTTCAAGCCCGAATCACACTGGATTAGAATATTTGTGTCCGTTTCAATCCATTTCCTCGATCCGGTGAAGTGTGACAGGGGCTTTATATAGTCAGCATTTAATGGACGTTGTCTCTGCTTGTTTGTTGTTTTACGTCCTAGCAACATCTCAGGTCATATCAGGACGCGTGTGTCTCTGAGCCTAGATGACCCTGGTTACTCTACTCCTACAGCACTAACTCTGTGACAGGCATGCTAGACAACACTATAGAAAACGTGCTAAAAAGGCTGGGTTATGAGTTTGCAATGTAATATGTTAAATATATTCTTCAGACACTGATCTACAAGGGCAGGCCACCACTTTTCAACGAAGAATTTATTAACACATATAGATTAATGTCTAATCGAGATTAATAGCTGTCGGTTGCCTCCATCTTGTTAATGTTTTTTTCTGCATTCTCCAATTTCATGAACTCTACATCACTGGAACCGGGTGCCCCACATCCTGTTCATACCGAAGCAGTTGTTAGTCGGATTTGGAATTCCTTTTCATTCCCCCCCCCCCCTATCTGGGGATAGGGGCGAATCTTCTTCTTTAAAAATATATATATATAGCTGCTTGACTAACCGATATTCGAGCCCTGGACTATGGCCTGGTTGTGTAACCACGTGAGACCCCTGGCTTCTTTCGGCGGTACTGCCGCTGCCGCCTGGTGCTGCCACCTGGTGGTTTGCCCGAGCGGTGAGCTGGCAGAGCACCTTCCCCTTTGGTTGGTTGGTTGGTTGTTTGTTTGGTTATTTGGTTGGTTGGTTGGTTGGTTGGTTGGTTGGTTGGTTGGTTCTTTGGTTGGTTGGTTGGTTGGTTGGTTGGTTGATTGAGCTTAACATCCTAGCTAAGATCATATCCTCACGGGTACCGACCTCTGACAGTGCGCACTCATGGCGACTTTATAATGCTGCCCCACTGGGAGACCAGGCCGCCAGCACAATGGCCTGTTATCCACACAGCAGTTAGTGAGTTACATTATCCTAACACTGAGCCAACCAGTGTTTGCCCTTTCCTAATAATGCCAAGCGCCAGGCTAGGAAGCGACAAGTATAAATTTAATAAGTCATTGGTTTGACTGACTCGAGTAGGAATTGAACTCCCGACCTACCGCATGGGAATCCCGGGCTCTACTGATTCGGCCACCGCGTTTGGTTTCTACATTGGTAGGCACCTGCCTGTGCGGTGCAGATTGGATCCCGGCGGGCTGTGCTGGCGGTTATTAGTGCTGATGCATGCATTAGTCTGTGACCCGGTGATGGAGGAGGTTGGCACCATGTAGGAAGGCGGGGAGAGGCTGGGGGATGGGGGAGCATGCCGGCCCGCATCCATCTCGGTGAGGTGAGAGCAGAGGTGCCAAGTAGATAAGAGTGTGAGTAGGGAGATCTCCATAATACACACATTGCAAATAGGGAGAAATGGGATGGCCCCCCTCCTCCCACAGGGGGTGTCCGGGGAGGCCCCCTGGAATTATTTTCTTTATGTGATGCAAAATGGTGCATTTTAACAAAGAAAAATATGTATTACAAAAACGAAATAAAACAAACAAGCTAAAGTGATTCTTTTGGGGGAGATTACAAATTTAAAATGAGAAATTGGAGTTATTTTGCTATATTTTTGGGAGATCTCCCGCTAAGTCTGGAGACGTGGCACCTCTGTGAGAGCGGGGCTGGAAAGGCCCGCCCCAAATCGTTGCAACGATGAAAAGCAGTTATCTGCGTGGGATACTTGGGACGTGTCCATTCATCACCACACTGCCCACATTCACCTACTCGGCTGCTGCCTCGTACGCATCTTAAACACACACTCCTACGCGCACACACATACACCTACACACACACTCCTACATACACACACTCTCTCCTACACACTCCTACACACACGCACACTCTCTCCTACACACACGCATATACTCACACCTACACAGATACATACACACACACTCTCCTACATACTCCTACACACACGCACACTCTCTCCTACACACACTCCTACACACACATATACACACACCTACACAGATACATACACACACATACACACACCCTCCTATACACACATACACACTGTTACACACACTCCTACATACACATACACACCCTCCTACACACACACATACACACTCTGTTACATATACACATACACACACCTACACAGATACATACACACATACACACACCCTCCTACACACATACACACTATGTTACACTCACACTCCTACATACACACACATATAAACACACTCTCTCCTACACGCTCCTACACACACGCTCCTACACACACACTCTCTGTTACCCACACACTCCTACACACACATATACACATACACACACCTACACAGATACATGCACATACACACACACTCCTACACACCCCTACATACACATACAGGTTCGAGCACCAACAGGGTACATGTTTGAACCAATGCTGATCGCAGCGCCTGTCCGCATACATTTGTTTGTTTGGGGTTTTGTGTCCTAGCAACATCTAAGGTCATATCAGGACATGTACCGACTTGTGGCTGTGCACTCATGGCGACTTTATAGTGCTGTCCCGCATGGAGACCAGGCCGCCAGTACGATGACTCCGATATCACACACAGTCACATTGTCCTGATACTGAGCCAACCAGTCCTTGCCCTATCCTATTAATGCTGAGCGCCTAGCTAAGAAATGACAAGTATCAATTTGATATGTCATTGGTTTGACTCAGCCGACATTTGAACTCCCCTCCGCATGGGAAGCCTGCAGTGTCTGCTATGCGTTCTGCTGCAGTGTCTGCTATGCGTTCTTAAAATGCAGCACTTAGCAAATCGTCATGTTTCCTACAGCTTGATGGAACTACTGAATTGGTCTGTCATAAAGTTGGGAAGGCTGTCAATGACATTTTATTCGGGACAGTTGATTATCTATTATTTTGGTTGGTGTTCCCAGTGTTTTGATTGGGGCGAGTTTTGAGGCATACACCCACAATCAGCTAATTTGTTTTACTTCTCTGCTCATGTCTGCATAATGGACTGGATTGGATGGCTCGATTGGTGCAGCAGGTTGTGGGTTCGAACTACGACCGAGTCAAACCAATGACATACAAAATTGATCCTTGTCGCTACCTAGCCTGGCAGTCGACATTAATGGGATAGGGCGAGGACTGGTTAACTCAGTGTCAGGATAATCTGAATTATTTGGAAAATATTGGAACTGGAAACGCCTTAAAATAGGAATTTTGAGAATATTTCAATTAGACTGGATTGTCATGCTTGCTTCCCGTGCGGGAGAGCTTGGGTTCGAATTCCGGCAGAGTGAAAATAATTACTTACAAAATGATGACATTGAAGTCCCATTATATCGCGCCCCAATTTAGCACGAATTCTGATACAATGCGATGATTCATTGGACTCACAATTCTTTAATTCAAAGGTAATTCGGCAAAGTGAGCCCCGATTAAATCCGACCCCGATTCTTTCGCGATCGCATTATATGGATCTGGATGATCGCGTTATTATAACGAGGTCATACTGTACTTATCGCTACCTTGCCCTGCACTCAGCATTACTATGATGCAGCAAGGAGGTGTTTTTTTACAGTATCTATATTAGGACAGTGGGGGAGGGGGATACGCGTTTTCACAGAAATTCTTCATTGGTGCCAATTCTTCGTTGGCGTCTGTTTGATTTCCGCATTTTTTTGTCGGAGACCACTTCCATCCCTGTATCCTGAGTCAGTCATCAATGCGTTGTTTAATGTTTTGTTGTGATTTTTGTGATTCCAGGTGTGTTAGTTGTGAACGTCACTTGGCGAGGGAAGACGTATGTGGGAACCTTGTTGGACGCCACCAAGCACGACTGGGCACCTCCCCGGTAAGACCTCAAGGGACTTCAATGGACCTCCATAACCTCATCCGTTATATTGCATCTTGGCAAATTTGATTTATTTATCCTTCGCTGACCTCCTTACACACGTCACGAAAAGAAAGTAAAAGATAGTTATATTGGGTCTTAGCGAATGTGATTTATTTAACCTTCAATAAGTTTGAGTCAACGACTTATTCTGTTTGATAGAAATAATGCTTCATCTATTTAGGCTCATATGGAATTGTTATGATCGAATGTGGGCCCGTCCTGATATCACCTTAGATGTTGCTAGGACGTAAAACAACAAACAAGCAAACAAAAACTCGAATTTGGAGTGGGGGGTGATAAAATTGTAGAAATATTAGAGGTCGGTCATTTTCTGTCATATGTGACGTATAAGAACTGTTGCAAATATAAATAACGGGAGGTTTAATTGTTGTACTCCTCATCTCCTTAAATATTCACCTGCTGTGACCTGTGGTGCCATCGTGGCGCTCTCCACACCCACACACACACCCCACCTCACTATTCAGTAGATACTATCAGTCACTTCGGTAACTATTTACTATTTATGTCTTGTTTTAAGCCGATGCACACAAAAATAATGAT
The DNA here is from genome assembly GCA_030323885.1 of Branchipolynoe longqiensis. NCBI lineage: Eukaryota > Metazoa > Annelida > Polychaeta > Phyllodocida > Polynoidae > Branchipolynoe > Branchipolynoe longqiensis. Next base: position 117,375,646 of record CM059188.1, read on the forward strand.
TGTACTTCAAAATAAGAATGTAATGTTTATTTTGTTTGGTATTTAGGGCAGTAATATTAGATTTTAATGTGGATTTTGATTTAAACCTGGATATATGGTCGATGTGGAGTGGGGTGCTGTGATGGTTGTTACTTAGTAGCATGTGTAGGGTGGGGGTGGGGCTAAATTAGACAATGTTATGATCGAATTTGGACAAAAAAACGATAAAGTGGCGGAAATATTAGATGGCGGTCAGTTTGTGTCATAGCTGGTCACGAGGGCTGGCCCGCTACAGGCACAGGCACAGGGCAGTACGTCCATTATTCTCTGGTTCCTTCTGAAGGTTTTTTTTATCGTGATATATTAGAGAATATTAAAGAACAACCAAACCAACTTATCAATATCTTTATAAATATATCGATAATTTGATGGGTTCATTTTCATATAATATATGATATAGCACATTAAAAATGTAATATATAATACATAATATATATAATAGAATATATAGAATATACATATAATAGACGAAATATACATAATATATATAATATATATAACCTACAATAGAACGGGGAATATTGTGATTGTTTACAGCACAAAGGGCTTACTTTAAATGCTCTCTTTTTTACAGGTTGAATTGTGAGTCCCCGACCAGTGAGGTGGACACGCGGACACCGAAGGGACGTGGAAAGCGTGGCCGGGCTGCGGCCAACCCACCTGAGAACCTTGAAGGCACTCGCAAACTGCGCAAAGGCCGGCGAAACAACTCAGGAACTTTTATGGCGCCACCTAGTCCTGCAAAGTCCGACGCCAGCTCTCAGGGAGTGAAGCGTAAGGGCAAGGTGGCGGACTTGGACTTCAGCAGTGATGGTCCAAAGGCGAGCAAGCGGTGCCGGAGCAGCTCGCGGGGTACCCCGACTGGGAGTACGAGTAATGGGAACAGCTCTCATTCTGAGAGTCCGGCCTTAATCGAGTGTCCGGAGCCCAATTGTAGTAAGAAATATAAACATATTAATGGACTCCGCTATCATCAAACGCATGCGCACCAAAACAGTAATGGCGATGGTGGTGATGATGGCAAGGACCCGTGTAGCTCAGAGGAGAGTGGTCCTCATAGTCCAGTCGTATCGACAAAAAGTGACAAGGCCACTACGCGGAGTAAATCTAAGAAGGCTGTGAATAGTACTGCTGGTAATAATCACAAGGGGGCCGAGGATGGCGATGAGGCGCTTGCCAGGTCTAGTCCGCGCAGCAAAGAGGAGGTGTCTAATGGTGTTGCGGGCAACGCACCTGCCAAGTCCTCACAACAAGGGCTGGACTTCAACAAAACAGGGAAGGTGGAAAGGAAGGACATGACAGAGGGGAGTAAAAGGGGGGAGAAGTGTGCTGCCAGTGTGTCACTGCCTGCTGGTGCCAGCAGCAGTAGTAGTAGCAGCAGCAACAGTACAGACAATAGTTGCAAGACATCCGCTACCCAAATGTTTCAGATCTCAGGGGCTCCAATAGGTTGCTTAGCAACCACTGGTGTAATGGCACCTCCAATTTCAACAAATCAGATTATTGTTAGTACTGGCGTTGCAGCCAGTACTGTGACAACACAAATACTTTCTGGCACGACTGTGACCACCGTTCCTGTGTCACTGCCAACAGGCACAACTATTGTCTCACTACAACAACCCATCGATGCCAAAGTGGATGGTGACAAAGGCAAGAAGTCCAAGAGTGATAAGACTGAGAAGTTAAAGGGTAAGACGGGCATGGCGACACGGCCAATCATGCCCGCACCCGCAACATTGCCATTGGGCCATGGACAACTAGCGTCTTCTCAGCAACATGCGTTGATCTCGCAGACTATGCTCACCTCGGGTCTGAAGCCCATCCAGCCCAAGCCAACCATAATGGGTGAGCCCAGTGTGAACCCCGCTCTTGCCACATTAGCAAAGGAGAAGAAGACCAAGAAGAAAAAGTCCAGGGATAAGGAACAGCCTGGTCACGCGCAACAGCAGCAAATACAGCACTCACAATCGCAACAATCACAGCATTTGGGCAAGGGGTCTACCCATGCTAAAGACGTTATGTTTATTAAACAGGAGGATGCCAAGTCAGAATCTCGGTCTGTGATCAAGACGGTTCCGTCGCCGCTGAAGTCGGTGGGTGAGGCTGGCGACCCACGGCTGCGCGACCCCGCCAGCCTTCCGCCAGAGCTGTCCAAGCAGCCGCCTGTGGGCATGCCGGGCCAGCAGCATCCGCGTTCGGACTCGAAGCAGGGGGAGATGTCAAACACTTCTCCCACTGCGTCCAAGGCCAGCAGTGACCAGCGGTTCGCGCGGCCCCCATCGAGCCTCAGCATAAACTCACCGCTCCAGGTGAGCTCCGAAAGCCGGGAACGCTCGGGGGAGGTGCAGAGCCCCGCCTACTCGGACATCTCTGACGAAAGCGCCCCCACCCTGGAGAATGAGACACAGCCCTCCCACCACAAGTTGAAGGAGGAGGGCGAGAAGGGCGGCGGGCAGCTGGACGGGAAGGGTGGCAGTGACCGGCAGCAGGCAGAAGAAGCAATGGCGGCATACGGGATGAGTGGCATGTACCATGGATACTATGGCCAGCCACCATACCTCATCCCGGCCGTGCCCGCCAACTCCTCTAACACAACCTCCACAGCAGCTCCTGCACAGAGCTGCCCCCGCCGGACCCCCCCGGTCAAGTCAGCAGACAAGGAGCTAGACCTGTCTGGCAAGCCTGCTGTCGCCATCCGAAAAGATGGTGACCGAGACAGTGCAAGTAAGCTGGGTGAAAGCAAGGATGGGAGTATTGGCAGTAAAGCCAACAGTGAGGACCTTAAGGGTGTCGGGAATAATGGGCAGCCACTTTCGGACTATCACCTGCAGCAGCAGCAGAAACTGATGCAGCAGCATCAACAGCAGCAGCAGCAGCAGATGTATTATGGTGGCTACTACCCTGGCTATGTAGACCCCAACTATATACGCCTCGTGAACGATCCGCTCTACAGTGGCAACCATGAAAAGCTGGCTGCTGAGGAACAGGAGAGGAAGGCAAAGGAAGCCGTCGGAACTGATCTAACTAAAGATGGTCCAGGCAAGCTGATTGATGGTGATAAGATCAAGAGTGAGCCCGGTACGCGTAGCCTACCGCACACTCCATCAGCACCATCCCCATCCGCGCAGGGCGGCAAGATGCAAATAGAGCGGTCTTCTTCCTCGTCATCTTCTTCCGGGGCTTCCGAATCTAAGGCAGCAGTGGCCTCGAAACCACCTGCCCTCATTTCAGAGCGGGAGAGAAAGCTGCGTGAGATGGAGCAGCGAAGCATGGTGAAAGACGCCAACCTGAAGGAGAAGCAAAATGAGAACCATCAGCTCCTAAAGGAGAACATTGCCATTAAGCATCAGATGAATGCTGACAGCAGTCGCCATCCAAAAGGTGGGGCTGCGGCTGGGGTCGGGGTTGGGGCCGGCGGCGGTGGGATGCCACCTACGTCGGCCCAGCAGTACGAGAACAATGGGCTGCTGGACCGGCATCGTGACGAGCTGCAGCGCTACTACATGTACCAAGAGCAGCGCTTGATCGAGCAGCAGCGTGCAGCTGATGAGGACCGCCGCAAGTTCTATGACCCCTATGGACACCATGTCGCTGCCCAGCAACAGGCTCAGCAGCAGCAGCAGCAGCAGCAGCAGCAACAGCAGCAACAGCAACAGCAACAACAGCAGCAGCAGCAACAACAGCAGAACAGGGGCCGTCCAGGAAGTACTCCCCCAGGACCCGCACATGGTGTCCGAGCACCAGATCACAGAGCAAGTCCCAACACGAAGTCCTCCCTGCACAATAAGGGTGCAGAGGAGAGCGGACAGCGGGATGGGGCTCGGAGCAGGGACCACTCGGGTAGCATGGACAGTCGGCCGCAGATGAAGGTCGAGATGGACAGCACAAAGCTTGGTGCCGACACCACAAAGCATCTCGGGAAGGAGGGGGGTGGTCCACAGCCGGATGACAAGCGGCCGAACGCCAGCCCGTCTCCGCGTGGGTCAGCCACGGCGCCCAAGGCTGGGGTGCCAGGCGGGAAGGATGCTGCGGCGCTGGCATCCCTACAAGGCTTCCACCCGGCGCAGTACCTGCCGCATGCCTACATCCAGGCGCCACACTACCCGCAGCAGATCGCCTTCGATGCCAGCCACCCAATGTACCGCGGCGTGAACCCGGCAGTTATCAGCTATGGGTCGCCGGCCGCCTATCTGCCCCCGGCACACATGCGCTACCACATGTCACCTGGCCTTGACGGGCCCGACGCGCTCGACAAGGCCAAATTGCTCTCGCCGGCCTCAAGCGCCTCCGAAGCCCGGAAGGGCGGCGGTGCGGGCGGGGTGCCCGGAGCGAACGGCATGTCAGGTGGGAGTGGCGGCATGGTGCCCGGTGGAGGCGGCGGCGACCATCCCGGGAAGGCTCTGGAGCTGCTGCAGCAACATGCCTCCCATTACAACAGCTTCGGCGGACAGCACAAGATTCACGAGCTGCAGGAGCTCGGTAAGGCAGGCGGCGAGAGTCGCTCCTCGCCGTCCAAGAGCAGCCCCGAGCTGGGCCCGCAACCTGCCGGCGGCCGTGTCGGCGACAAGGTCCGAGAGGTGAGCAAGTCGCCACCGCCTCAGCGACACCTTCACACGCACCACCACACACACGTAGTCGGGCCGCCACCCCCGGGCTTTCCGCTATATGACCCATATGGTGGTAGGTAGCAAACGTGTGTAAACATTAACTTACCTACAAGCCTACTTCTTCCTTTTGAATGCTGCTCTTAAATGATTTTAAAAAAATTAATTTAATTTAAGTAAATTAAATGTCAATTGAAGTAAATTAAATGTTACTCATAAATGATTTTTTTAATTTTACGTCAATTAAATGTTAATTGAGGTTAATTAAATGCTACTCATAAATGATTAAAAAAAATTAATGTCAATTAAATGTCACCTATGCTATGTCAATTAAATATTCTAAGCGAGTTGCTTTAAATATGGTAAAAAAAATCAATGTGGTATTTAAAGACATTCATGTATTTGATTGTCGCAAGTGAATTGACATTTATAATTTAAGTAAACCTGGTCAACGAAATGCTTATTTTACTTAAATAGTGAACAAATTGTATTTTAATGGTAGTAGACAAATTGATTGAATATGAATATTGGGGATCAAGTTCCTCCTGAAAGCTGAGACTTCATTTCCTGGTCTCCTTGTCCCTGTCTGTGACCTCTTTTTTTGTTCAAGCTGATCTTCATCCCTGACATATTTAAAGTTGCATAGTCCGATGGTTTTTGATTTTCTGCCACCTTTTGAGATACATATAGAGGAGTGATTGTAATCATCTACCTTTCTATAATTTGACTTAACTTTAATTTTAAATAGCTAACTTTTGAGATAGTCAAAATACAATCAGACAACAAATTAAATTTGGCAAGCACGTCAAGACTCTGCCACCATAGGCTTCATTCAGCAGTAACGGGGTCTATTAAATTGACTCAAGTTTTCCCTTCTATGGGGCAACAAATTCCTAATAAGTGCACCACGCATCTATTCTAAGATAAATATCTAGAATCAAATCTAGATAATTGTTTTGGGTTCGAACATTTGATGTTTTCATCGGACTATGCAGCTTTCTCCTGTCGTGGCGGTGCAGATTCACGAGACGATACCCGTAGAGTGCTTAAATACTAACCCGCCTCCCCCTTCCATCTTCCTTCTTGCAGCGACCATCATGACCCAGGCTGCCATAGCAGGCAATGCAGCGTCCCTACCGAATCAATTCTCCCCCGAGTGAGGAGGGCGCACCCCGTGTAACGGGGCAACCCTTCCCTGCTACCCAGAATGCCCCACTAGCCGCAGGAGGCAGGGCCAATGCCGCCATGTTGGCACCGTCGTGCCTGCACTCCGGCTGCAGTAGGAGTGACCGATGTCTACGCTGAGCCGTCTGCGTTACGGACCTAGTGATCCTCGGTGGTTTTTTTAAAAAGTGGTGTTCACTTTTTGGTTGGTTTCGTCCTGTGCCGTGTACATATCGTTATTATATAATTATTATTTACACTGCCCGTTCTAGTATCAGATGCGGAATATAGGGCAGTGGTGGATGAGGATAATAATACAGAGGATGATAGAGAGGATAACTTCTGTTAAATAAACAAAACAAAACAGACTGTTACCCTTACATGACGTAACCTTTTGGGGTGACCTCTGGCTGTGATTGACCCTCAGACGACCTTGTCATCTGTCACAAACAGGATTATTACATCAAAACACTACGGAATACCTGATAGCGCGGATTTAGGTAATGCACATATGCAGACGACTATTAATAATAATAAAAACAACACTTATAGCACGGATTAACTTAAAGATGATTTGCTGTCAGTGCATACGGAGAGTGACAGTGGCCAGTGTCAATTGTCTCGCACGAAGACCGCTAGGATAAAGTTGAACGCCACAGAGTGACGTCACAATCAGACTGGTGTCGTCTGCGTCGCCAGTTCAGTGACGTCATAAGCATAACGACGTGAGCAGTGCAGTTATATCACTGTCACAGTGATATCAGAATAGTGACGTCATCTGCGCAGTTGTGTCACCAGTGCAGTGACATCAGGGTTCTACTGGGTGTGCGTGTGCGTGTGCAACCTGTTAACATGCGCGTTGCCACTGTGTTTATTTCATTGGGTTATAAATGTTGCGCGTGACGTCACAACGATGCCGACACATCAGACTAGGAAGATTGTCGTCAATTTAACCCCCCAAAAAATAAAATGAAAATAAAAAAAGTGGTGGAGGCATGCGGAGACTGTGTCGGAGTAAATGTGAATGTTTACAAGTGTAGGTCGATGATGTGTGTATGAGTGGTGGAGTACCGAGTTTATTGTCTTTCACTGTCATTGTTTCTCACCATCTTTTCCCATTTGTCATACAGACCTTACTTAGGGCCTAGTAGCACTTGACCACTGAGGAATCGACCTAGTAGGATCTGCGATCCGCGATCTGCGATCCGCTTCCTTCGTCAAATCATGTAAGACACGCTAGTATTGCTCGGCACACTGCTGCGGGGTCTACAACTGCTTCGTATATATATGGCTGTTGTCACAGCGGCGGGGAGGGGGGAGCAGTGTGCTCCTGGTTGGCGCTAGATGTCTTGCATCACTGGCCCTTTTTGTATGTATAGCCCATTTCTTGTATAAAAAAAACAAAAACAAATATCTTTCTAGTCATAGGCATGGGCGGGGGCCAGTGTTGAAAGACTTCTCCACAACGCTTTGCTCGTCTTTGATCGTTGAGTATTATCGAAACTATGGACTGAGGGAGAAAACATTACCGGTCGAGGGATGATCCACGACTATATATGTGTGGGAATGGGTTATGCATTTCCTCTTACGGGAACTTCAGGGAAATTCTCACTGATGATATATATGAGCAGATATGTGAGAGAAGATGGTGCGGGTGTGTGTGTGTCGTGGGTGGGTGCGGGGGGGTAAGGGATCTGGTAGTACTACCTAACTAGAGCCAAATGTTGTGATCAGTAATGCATCGTAGATACTTTCAGGTTCTTGTAGATGATGATGATGATATGATGATCCGACAAAGTGTTCGTCGTTAAAGACAATGCAAAAGTATCGGCTTAGTTGAAGAGAAGGCTGTGACGATCAATGCGAGTTATCGATTGATACGAAATATCCTCTTTGACCGTCGTGGGTATGCAGCTTAAGCTAAATGGATGATCAATTATTAATGAATTCATCTATTAAAAAAATCTTCCAAGTTCCAGGTCCAGAGTTATAAACTATAGAGAAAAGGGATATTATGTGGACTCTAATAGATGCATGAATTACACTGAAGCCTTACTCTCAATGTTAATAAATAACTGAATGGATCAAACTGGAGACGCTGGGAATGGTGTTTCTGCTAGGAAAATATAAAGTAACCACTGAGGTTCTGCGGCTGCTTGAGCTTCGGCTTTAGCTTCTCGCTACCGAAAGTCTGCAAGTTACAAACTGTTGTGATATGTATTGGTGTAGCGCGGGTAGATGTTTCAAGTGAACTTTGCAGTTTATTCACATCCAGTAACTATCAAAGCTTCTTCCCCTGTGCTATGGGCCTCCACTTTACGCGTTACTCTGGCTTTCTTAAATCCCGCCCGCCCGACCCTATCTTGCGTGCGCTCTACTACCTAGTTACTGGCCCTTTTTAGCACCGGTGTCTTGTCACCTTTCGGCTCTCACATCCCTGCTGGTTTCAGTGTGCCTGGCAGATTGTCTTCAATCCACTCCCCGTAGCAGCGACACCAACCATCCTTACAGTAGACAAGTGGACCGACAACTTGCCACTACTCCGAGTCCACAGAACCAGATTGGGAGCTTTGCGCTCAATTTGAGCTGAGATATGAATGTTGTTGTGCTATGCGGTAGTAGACAGGTGATCTATGACACAACTATGCTAGGTATTGTGAGGTTTGTGATAGCAGTCGCCTTAATATAGACACTTCCAGCTGGACTGGGCAGTCTGCGCTGTCTGAGCGACTTGTCGCTATGGCTGCCACCTGCTACTTTTACTCCGACAATAGATTCTCCAGGATACAGTTTTAATGGGGTCAGGTGTGGGATGGGGGGGGGGGGGGCGGGAGATCGTCATCATTACTCATGAAGGACCCTCATTATTCATGATGAAATCATCATTACTCATGATGGACCCTCATTATTCATGATGGAATCATCATTACTCATGATGGACCCTCATTATTCATGATGGAATCATCATTACTCATGATGGATCTTCCGAGAGAGCGGGTGTTCATTACTCATGAGGGAACCATCACTCCTGAGGGGTCCTCATTCTGGTCCAATCATTACTCATGAGGGAATGCCCATTACTCATGAGGGACCGCTCATTACTCACGGTGAAGCTGCAAGGTGTGGGAAGGCTCGAGCTGTGCTGCCCTCTGCGCTGTAGTAGGGGGTTGTGACTGGCGTGTTCGCCCCACAGTTCTGTATAGTTACAATAGCAATGCAAATTGTGGTAGCAATTATAGGCCTCGTGCTTCGGGGCTGGGGTGACTAACTGCGACTCGATGCGCATGCGCTATAGCTCATGCACTGTGCATCGCATGCTGAAGATGTCTGATGGTTGCCATGGTGTGAGTATAATTAAACGGCAACTGTCCTTTAGTGCACACCCTCTACAAGCCAAGCACACTGGAACCGATATGCACACAATCAATACACATACTCGTGTGTATAGCCGGCCTGTGCCACAGGATCCTATGGAGCATTCGAGTTATGCATAAATTACAGAAAAGAAAATATTGCTATATGATGGATCCTTAGAGATACGGGTGGTGTGATGATGATGTTATGATTATTATTATTATTATGTAGACGATTCCTAGCCACTCCTTTACAAACAAACGCAGCTATGTTGTACAAGACGGGATATTACACTATTTAATAGTAACTAAGCGAGTACTTTGGGAGAAGCAGGTGTGTGTATGTTATATCCCTGTTATTACCTTTGAGTATTCGATGTATGGTGGTCTCTTGTCTGTGTGAAGCGTGCACCATGTTGTGGATGGGATAGAATACTGCTCCCCACTCCCCTCCCCCCCCCCCCCCCTTTCAGACTGCTTGTGTTAGAGGTAGCTTGTCCGGTGTGTGTACTGGTGTAACTCGGGTTGGGGGGGAGGGGGGGTGGTGTACTCACAGATTGCCAGACTGCATTATGAGTGAGAATGAACTGTTGCTCTCCTTTAGGATATAATCAAACAAGTCTATTTAGTTTACACAAAATAAATATCCTCTCTCACCCGCCCTCCTTCCCTGTCTCCCCTTCCTCTTGTAACAGCTGGTAGGTTTTGGACTTTTCCCCTCATCTGAACACTGTACATTTTCTACCAATGCACTTCCTACCATTCAACCGAGAGTGATACTATAATGACCATGCTGTATTGTGTGTAATAATGATAATAAATACTATTAATAGTTATTATTAGCGAAATCTGTGTCATCTTCACAAAACATTTTTGCAAAATTTCACTAGATTAAAAAAAAAAAATTTATTAGGAAGGTGGGTATTTTGGGTGTTTTTTTATTTTTTAGAATGGTTACCTCTTTGGTACCGTACTTAGAGCAAGCAGGGCCTGAGGCTGCTGATCTGGACCATCTCACCATGGTGGACAGATCGCCAGGCACCCTGTAATGTGTTATGTTGTTTGGTGTCTAGGCTTACCGCCAGGCGGGGTATCGGGGGTGCGTAGTAGGCAAGTTTTACTACTGCTGACACTTTAACAATAATGTAATAAGAAGGCGAATGACAAGTAAAAGTGCAGATTGTTTGTGAGATTCATTTCCATGTGTGATGAGCGATAATAGAGAGGCGCATATGTTGGTTTTTTTAGGGGTGTTTTCTTTCCTGCATTGCATATTATCGGACTAGATCTCTGAAGGATGTGTAAATAATTTCTATATTCCTCAACAGGTTGACCCACATTCGCCTCATTCCTTGTTACAATATGGTCTCCCAAAAAGAGTTGTTTTATGTTGTACACTCTTTAATCTCACCGAGTTTATCTGTTGGAGAACTAAAACTACATACACAGAAATAGCCAGATGTAAAAAACGAGAGAGAAGAGAAATCAGATCAAACTAAATTCAAATTCATGTAAATTCCTCAAACTGTCGTGCATGATGATTCAGACAGCGGTGCTTAAAACTAACATGGAAAGTTTGCGAAATTTGTGCATGCGTTTTGTTTTTTCTCTGGAAAAATCTCTATTTTACACTTTACATAGTGGGAATTGATAATGCATGACTATATGTCTGTTAGTCCTGTTCATTTACATGGCTAATTAGTAGGGAGCTCATTCTGATTGACAATATAGTGAATGGTGATTGGTGTGCCACTGTTACGTCTTAAGAAGTAAATGCTGAAACTGTCAATAATGGTTATTTTTATATACTAATCATAACATAATAAAAGAGTTGGCACTCCGATATTTCATTTCTCTACTCAATCCCTGATTGGTTAAGTCTTTATCTGTGTGGATACAACTTCTTTTATCCGTTGTAAAAGCCTCAAACCTTCTTCGGTCAAACTTCTGTACGCCTTCTCTTCGATAAAAGTTTTTGTATTACATTCATTTATTGTTTAGAAAGAACAGTGTTGCTATCCGTGGGCATTTGGGTGGATTCGTGGTGACTGAGGTTTGACTTGAGTTTAGTCTGTGTGAAGAGAAAATGGCGCCTGCGACAGTCAGAGAAATGCTGCATTCTTGTTAATATTCATGTATGCAGTTGAACATAAATGAGAATAAAAATTGGGATTTTATACAATACGAATGGCCTGATGTTTATTCATTTTTGTTTTCTTTTAGATACGCTGGATTTTTAGGATTTTTTTATGCAAAATAAAAACCACTTATTTAAAGTTGAATAGTGCGATGAAAGCATCTTATTTTCAAAACCAAGACAATTATCTAAATTTCATCTAACTTAGATAATGGTGCACTTATTAAATATTTGTCACCCCAGAAAAGGGAATACTGAGGCAATTAAATAGAACCTGTTACTGCAGGAGTCTATCTATACATGCCAAAATTAATGTTGCATGATTGCACCTAAAATATCTCAAAAGTTAGCCATTTATAATAAAAAAATTACTTCACGTTTAAGTAAGGTGGATTATAAGAATCAACCTAATATATTTATCTCAGAAAATGACGATCTCAAAACACACAGACTATGCGGCTTTAAAATGTAGAATGGACTGCTTTAACTAGTTGGTAGTTTTGCTTGATTATCGGAATGTGTCATGTGCGTTGTTACATGTCAAATTATTGAGAACATTAAGGGATGCAACTAGTGGATAGAAAAGTAATATATTGAAAGTTTTACCAGAAATTCAAGATACCGTTCTAACGGCTGTATCCCATCCCAGTTTCGTAGCCAGAATTATTATTTTTAATTGTAGGTACAAACCGTTCACGCATGCTTAGAGAAAATAAGAAAAAAATTGCTAGCATAAAGCTTTAAAAATAAAGTTAAGTGCATATTAAAACATTTACTATGATGGGGGGGATATGACGCTGAGAGAATTTGCACGCGCTTACATTACAATGTAGCTAAACCCCTGCATACCAACAGGTAGATCTGACCTTACTCAAGTTACCGAAGTCCTGGCTATTGGTTCTGGTCCTCACTCCCATGACTGTTAGTTGCTATGGCAACTGTGGTCTGATCACTTGAGCCAATTGATTGTGATGGTCTGGACCATTTGGATCATCCCAGTTGTCCGAATTTCAAATAGAACACCCCGGGGTGTACCTAAAAATACATGGGTCATATGCAAAATGATCCGACTTGGCTGGGTGCATCAGGAGCAATGACATTTGTGCTGGTACCTGTAGTGAGAGCCTTTAGGCATACTGCAAAGGTACACCCTTTTTTTTATATAAAGTATTACCATCCAGATTAAAATGGACATATAACTAAACTATTCAATCATAAAATACTTCAAACCCTAATCTTGCTGTCATTATATTGGTCTCTTTTTCTTTCTTTTTTTAAACTAAAGTTTTCAATCAACCTGTGACATATGATAATGTGTGTATAGCTGGTCACAACATGTAAGGTACAAGACGGGAACCAGCCCGGAACCAACTGGGAACTCGCGAGACAAGAACCTGAATAAACCACTTGACTCACGGATATGGTCGTCCTTCATTATCACATGGGCCGTAATCGATTAACACGACCCGAGTGACTCGGGTCACCCGAGTCGTCAGAATTTCAAATCGAACACTGTGAGTAGAGTCGACAAATACACGTGCCGTGTGAAAAACGATCCGACCCAAGTAACCCACCTCCTAGCTGGGGTTGGCTATGAGCGATGACGTCACATTTACACTGGTACCATCCTGCAGCATAACAGCTACCAGTACCAGTCATACATGGTTTTTTTAAAGAATAACTTAGATTAATGAAATGGAAATATAGCTAAACTAGGCCATCATAAAATACTTTAAATCCTATTTTTCTGTAGTTTAATCGGTTATTAAAAAAAAAAAAAATTTCCACCCAAGCGCGGAAAAGCGTATTCGATTATTCGACCCAAGTCTGTAGGATGTGCCAGATCCGGTGTTGCAGTTTCCGAGGCATACCAGTTTTCCAGGGAAACATCGCTTCTGCGCATGCATCAAAATCGAACAGCATCGTCACTAACCTTATACATTTAATATAATGTTTTTGGTAAAGATGTTTTCTATATGTGTACCGAACGATTTGTTTCTAGATGGTGTGGTTTTAGAGATATTTCACTTTTTCTGTATGAACATTGCTCACGGCCATTGACAATGCCTTGAGTTTGATGGTACGCGCAGTGCAAAACGTTAGTTTTATTCAAAACTAAGAGAAATCCAGAACCCCAACCTTATCAATTTAATATAGTCTTTTTGGTAAACATGTTTTTTATATGTGTACCAAGCGATTTGTTTCTAGGTGGTGTAATTTGAGAGATATTTGACTTTTTCTGTATGAAGATTTGCTCACAGCCATTGACAAGGCATTTGAATGGGTATGTCCCTGGCAAACTGGTGTGCCTCGGAAACCGCAACACCGGACCAAGATACTGAGATGTCGCTACAAGGCTTGAAGCCTCCTGGCCATCTTAATATGGACGAGCACCTCCAATTGGTATAGATGGTATATTAGCTATGAAATTTATGCCACAGCAGCGGGGATAGCTGCAAAAATGCAGATGTGCGGACAAAATGCAGACGTCCATTTTTCTACACGTGGCGGGGCTGGAGTCCCAAAAAGTCTATCTAACTATGAAATTCACACCCAGGCAACAGGATAAGCTAGCTCCCTTCCTCGAAGCTTTCCACCACTACTGTGAGTGTAAAATCAACAGTTGTGGGTGCTACACTGCTCTCAAATTATGGTTAAATTTGCATGGTAAGATGAAACTTTTTTTTCAAAACCAAAGCACATTTGATCCTATATATCCAATTTAGGTACGGGTACATTAACTAAGGCTTTGGTGCAGCATATACAGAATAATCAGTGAATTTATTACCCCCATCACTTTGGGCACCTACTTTTTTGACACAGCCATTAGGCAGGGAGAATACTAACCAATTAGGTAAATCTTGTGACCTTATTAGTCCTACCCTCATTCCCAGTACCATATATGGCATTCGTCAGGTTCAACACTTCCAACACATTAATAGGTCATTCCTCATCACATGACCTTCGCGAGATGTGAATTTGGGCAACAACAAGAAAACTTTTGACAAGCTTTGCCAAAATGATTTTGGGTTCTTTCAGCTCAAATTGCTCCAAAACTAGTCATTTTTCATCAAGATGACTCCGAAATAATGAATAGTAGGTTATAATAGTCAACTTGATCTATTTATCTCAAAACTGATGCAAAAATTGGAAAGCGATCGGACTGCAACTTTAAATAAGAAATGTCAACCGTTGCACACCAAACAAATCAGTGTAAAAGCATTCATGGCTCATACCGTGAAAATTGCTGCCACCCTGTGGTTCCAATCTAAACTACAATGCAGTTGAGTGGTTAGTTCCTTGTGTTCCGTTGGGCGGCAGCACCCTCTAGTCAACTTAATGGGGACCTTTCACAGAGAGCGTGTATATAGATATACACGCTCTCTGCCTTTCATGAGCCATTTCTCTCGCTATACACTTGGTGGCAGCACCCTTTCCCGGTCCAAGTCGGCCATCAGGTGTTGGTCGTGTCGGTGGGTGGTGGGGTGGTGGTGGTTGTGGTGAGGGTTTAGGGGTGTGGTGGGGGTTTAGGGATGTGGTGTGGGTGTAGGTGTGTGTGTGGTGGGGGTGTAGGGGTGTGGTAGGGATGTAGGTATGTGGTGGGGGTGTAAGGGTGTAGGGGTGTGGTAGGGATGTAGGTGTGGGGTGGGGTGTAGGAGGATGGTAGGGGTGGGTGTGGTGGTGGGGTGTAGGGGGTATATGTGTGTCTGGTGGGGTGTGTCATGG
The DNA here is from genome assembly GCA_030323885.1 of Branchipolynoe longqiensis. Lineage (NCBI taxonomy): Eukaryota > Metazoa > Annelida > Polychaeta > Phyllodocida > Polynoidae > Branchipolynoe > Branchipolynoe longqiensis. The sequence goes on from CM059188.1 coordinate 117,390,669, forward strand.
GGGTTTAGGGCTGTGGTGGGTGTGTATGTGTGTGGTGGAGTTTTAGGGATGCTAAAGATTGTGAGGTGCCACTCTGCAAGACACCCCTGCACCTGCACCTCCACCAAACCACCTACACCAACGCCACACACACCTACAACCCCACCACATCCTTAAGCCCCACCAGACCCATACACCTCACCATACCCACTCACCCCCCCACCCCCCCTACACCCCCCCCTAAATCCATACCCCCCCCCCCCCACCACACACACCAAAATCCTCACCCCACCCCTACACCTCCAACACACAAACATACGCCCCCACTACACACCCACCATACACACCCACACCCCAACCACACCCACCCCACCATACACACTCACCACACACCCCTACACAAACATACACCCGCACCATACACACCTACACCCCTCAACCCCCACTCCAACACTCCACCCCCTCTTATTTACACACACTTGATAGTAGAAGGAAGTGCTTCTATCCAACCAAAGCATTACAGAGACCAGCATGGTGCGCCATCGGACGAGACAGTCATGCAAACTGAAAGCTCCCCATTTCTACGTTGCTGTAGTATTCTGTAGTCAAGTTTTGCTGAACGAGCTGTTGAGCTGACTGTACCGTACATTTATTGCTGGATTATTTGAGTAAGCAGGGGAAATTTCAATCATGGACGATTGGTCTTCCTCATTCCACTGCTCCTTGTCCTATCCTAATAATGCCGAGCATCTGGCTAGGAGGTGACAAGTATCAATTTTTACGTCATTGGTTTGACTCGACCAGGATTTGAATCACACGACCTACCAAAACGGGAGACGCACGCTCACTTAATTCATTCGGCCATTCCGTCTGGTTATTGTGAATGACATCATTTTGTGCTTGATATAGGCCTATTCGTTTTAATCGAAAACAATAAGAAATTAGAATATATTATGTGTATATATTATATTTCAATTCAACACTTTATTTCAGACTCAGTATTATGGTAGTTACATAAATTGGTCCATAGGAGGTATATATAAAAATAAATGTGAATAACATACAAGTAGCCTAATAGTATGAATACTACAATATGTAATATAAGTTTGCGGAGAAGGCTGAAGAGGTTTCCCGACATAGGGGCCTATACTATATTGATATTGGTCAAATCATTGGTTGGCAAGCGATCAGAGAATAGTCGAGGGCTGATTTGCCACTGATCTGTAATTGAACGCCAATCGGTCTCAAACCAGTCCCCAACCAGTTGTTGACTGATTTGGGATTTTTTGATTAGGTCGCAAAGTGGTACCGTAGACGTAGTATGTCATACCCCAGTCACACGAGAGACAGCGTTCGCCGCCAACCTCCCTACGCCCACAAGGACGCCAACCACCCAGCGTTCCATTGGATACATTGATTCAAACACGTTTTAGGCGCCATGTCGGCGCCATGCCGGCGCCGACCACATGGTGACTGCAGAATCCAATGGCAATTCGCCAACCCAGGGCGGCGCCAGGGCGGCGCCAGGGCGGCGCCAGGGCGGCGCCAGGGCGGCGCCAGGGCGGCGCCAGGGCGGCGCCAGGGCGGCGCCAGGGCGGCGCCAGGGCGGCGCCAGGGCGGCGCCAGGGCGGCGCCAGGGCGGCGCCAGGGCGGCGCCAGGGCGCCAACCATTTTGAATGGCGCCGCCGGAACAGGGCGCAAGGAGGTTGCACGTGCAGCAGCAGCAACCTCCTTGCGCCCAAAATTTCCGAAATGGGCGCCAGGTGGTTGGCGATTTCGCGGCGCCAGGACTCAATCAGGGCGTAGGGAGGGCGCAAGGAGCAGGTTTTGACGTTGCGAATCGATCGTTAGCGAACGCAGGCCCCGTGTGACTGGGGTATGAGTGAGCATCTTTTATCTAGGAGCTGGCAGGAATTGAGGGTAGGGGTGGCCCTTTTATCAGTTCGCCGCATGGCGCATGGCTGTCGTGCGAATAGTCACTACTGTATCAAATAGGTTTGACCACAATTGTCAAAATAATGTAAACAAATGATATTAGGAGCTCTGGCTCACTGAGTTATCGATAAGACGAGAGGGTCCCTCTGAGGCTCCCCCCCCCGCTCTTGACTTTGGCCAGCCGGTTGCGCTCCTCGTTGAGCTGTTTATCATTTAGTCAGCTAGCCAACACCAAAGCTTTATATGGAAATAAACCCACTAGTTCGCTAAAATGACATAAAATTAACTGTCTAAACCTCTAACCGCATTAATCGGGATAGTATAAGCATCCCATAAGCATCCCAGGGAACAAAAGTAAGGAACTCATGAACGGCACGTATAGCAATCACGTGACATTTGTGGTCACGTGAACTCGTCACAAGACTGGTCAAAATGGCGGCGAGCAGGATCATGGACAGGATATACGTGTGTACTGCTGTAGTTTGTCTTCAACTTTGGTGGTGTGCTGCTACAACTGACACGACACTAACACGAAATGTAAGTATATATGATGCCTTGAGTTTGTTTCATTTCTGTTGACAGGAATGTGACTAGCCGTTGGCTTTGCTTGTATTTACTCCCCAGACACTGAGATCTGAGTGAGGCAGTCACACTCACACTCACACTCACAGTGACAGTCACAGTGTCATTGCCATTGGAGGCATTCGTCGATTCGACTGGACCCTTTCTATCCGCAAGATTTACGGATGGAGCCACAACACACATCCGAATCATACGTATATAAACCCACTTCCGGTCCCAGTCGAATAGAAATTTGTTAGGAAATATTTTGATATTCGCATAGAATGCCCCCAGTGATCAGTGTCGCTGTCTAGCTAGTATGTGAGTATTTTTTTTAGAAGCATTTGATCTCAATGGAACACATACCAATGGAAAGAGCTTGACGAGACCTTAAACTCGATTTGAACTTGAAAAATATGCCTAATTATGGGCCCATTCTTCTATAGTAAACCAGCCAAACGTTGTGACCCAAATCTAGACTCATATTACTCTTTTTATGAGCGAGGCCTAGGCGTGAAAAGTCATTGGTTTGACTCGACTAGGATTCGAACCCACAAACTCATGCGTTCGGATCTCCCGATCTCCCAAAACAGGAGACAGAAGCTCTACTCATTCGGCCACACCGTCTGGTATCACTTTAGGGAACACATGGGCTATATATGAAGCCCGTAAACACAATGTTAGTAGATTAAACGGGAAAAGAGTTCCGTCAGATGAATATAGTCCGAGTGCCGTCACACACGAGTTCTAGGCAGTATGAGAATGTATTCTTTTCATATTAAAATTGTATTCTGTATTTCTAATAATTCTCAAATGGCACTGGGAAAATTACAAACTGACCTAACATTTTACTTATGTTTGCTTATTATTTTAGGTCTTAGAAACATCTAAGGTCAAATTAGGATGGGTACCGACTTGTAACAGTGTGCACACTAGATAAAAGATTCACCCGGTACTTGTAGTACACGGGTGAACGACAACGTAGTCTGAATACGGGCGAAAATAGCTTTAGTATAGAACATGAACTAGAAACTGTGGCTCCAGTATCAAATGGCTACTTATATCGGCACAGATTTGGTGAAATGGGCGAGAATGCAAAAAGACAAGATGGCGGCCGCAGAATGCCGTCGATTTCACTTTTAAATCTTATTAAACTATATATTATATTATATTTTTCAACTCAAAGGTAGCGGGCTATCAATAAGATATATGTAAAGAATAAATGTTGCTTCTTAGATTGTAAAATTAGGCTCTCAATTCTTTGACCCGCATTTTCGCCAGCTTTTACATAGGGTTGGTTTGCACCCCTACTGCAGCAGTACGGGGTGAATATTGTATCTATGTGCACTCATGATGACTTTATAGAGTTGCCCCAGTGAGAGAACAGGCCGCTGGCACCATTACCCGATATTCCACAATCACATTATCCCGATACTGTACCAACCAATCCTTGTCCTATCCTATTAATGCAGGGTCCCCGGATAGGTAGCGACAAGTAACAATTTTGTGTCATTGGTTTGATTCGGCTAGGGTTCAAATTCCGCACCGATTCAGCTACTGTGTCCAGTTTACTTATAACAATGTAATGCAATTGATTGTGAATATTCCTGAGCATTACATTATGTTGGAAAGTCGTTAAGCAACTGACACATTCTAGTTACAACTGTTGGTTGGTTGGTTGTGGGATTTTTACGTCATGGCAACATCGAAGGTCACATCAGGCAGGTACCGATTTGTGACAGAGTGCACACATTGTGACCTTATAGTACTGCCCCACTGTACTGGGAGACCAGGCGGCCAGCACCTAGATAAAAGATTCACCCGGTACTTGTAGTACACGGGTGAAGACCAGCCTTATATAAATACGGTTGAAAATAGCATTAGTATGGAACAAGAAGTAGACTGCCTGGCACCAGTGTCAAATGGTTACTTATATCAGAACAGAGTTGGTGAAATGGGAGAGAATGCAAAAAGACAAGATGCTGGCCAGAGAAGGCCATCGATTTCACTTGTAAATTGCATTAAAGTATGTTTTATTATATTTTCCAACCCAAAATTGGCAGTTAAACATGAAGACATATACAAAGAATAAATGTTGCTTCTTAGATTGTGAATTTAGGCTCTCATAAAGACTCAGTTCATTAGCCCGACTTTTCGACCATTTTTATATAAGGCTGGTTTTCACCCCTGTACTGGAAGTACGGGGTGAATCTTTTATCTAGCCAGCACCATGACCTGATATCCCACTCAGTCACATTATCCCAACACCGAGCCAACCAGTCCATGCCTTATCCTAATAATGCTGAGCGCCTTGCTATGAAGCGACAAGTATCAATTTTGTACATCATTGGTTTGACTCAGTCGGGAGTTCACTTCCGGACATTCCACAGGGAGGTCTGCGCTTTACCGATTCAGCCACAGTGTCCGATGTCTCATTTGAGAACGAAGCCATGAGTGTGCACTGTCACAAGTCGGTACCTATCCTGATGTGACATCAGATGTTGCCAGGATGTAAAACACAAACAAACAAACAAACAAACAAACAAACAAGCCAATTCTAAAGACTGAAAAAGCAACAAATCCATGCCAAAAGCCCAGCTATGTTTGCGCTGTGATGCTCGGGTCCACCTGCAGGTGACGACGCGGGCCGAGTGCGACGGCTACTCGGCCGACGGCTCGACTCGGCTCGTGTACACGCGGGCCGACGGGCCGGCCGACTCACTGCACTACCTGTTCAGTACTTCCGGTCTACCCGCGGTTCTCGTTGTGCGCACAGACCGCCATGGAGAGCTCAGCGTCAACTGCTCGCGTTTCTATGGCAACGCGAGCGACATGGCCGACAGCATCACCTATACCCACCAGCACTACGCCTACTCCATCATCTTCAACAGGGTGAGCGCCGTCGATTGATTAATTATTGATTGATTGATTGGCCGTGTCCAATAATTATTCCCATAATAATAAAAGTTTATTCATTGAATAAAGTTTTTTGTCAGCACCATGGCACTAGTCTTTCGAAGCGAGACACAAGGTTCATTGTTTGACTGAAAACATTGTGATGTGTACATGGATGACAACAAGGAACATTTTGTTTGGTATCATGTTATGTCGATCGCTAATCAATTCCCAAATTTATTAGTAATTGTTGCTAATCAAAAATTTCAAAACAAGGTGCTCCCTGTGTGTATACATTACACAGGGAACATTTTGTTCAGTATCATGTTATGAATTGTGATACAAGTTATGCAGATCGCTAATTAATTTCCAAATTGATTAGCAATTGTTGCTAATCAAATTTTCAAAACAAAACGCTCCCTGGACATGTAAATCCTTTTATCAGTCTAGGGTGGCCCAATATCTTTTTCTTTCTTTTTTTTAATAACAAAAATAAAAATAAAAACTGCTCGCCCGACCTTGATTTGTGTGGATGATCGCCAACTTAAAATTAGTTATTTTGTGTAATAACAAATTTCCTAGCTGTGTATAATTTATAATTTTGCGCGTGGCTGGTAGTTGCTGGAGTACAACGACACTGACGACCTGGCGGACCTGGACCACGTACATAACGGCTCCTGGAGCGTGCACGACCTGCACAACCAACCGTGGGACGACTTGCTCCTCTCGAGCGACCTGGCCAGCAATAAAGTGGCATTTACGATCCACAACCACTCGGACAGTGGCATACGCTTCCATGAGAACGGGTCGTTGGCAATCTCGGTAAATATAGGCTTCCCTGTGTTTGTAGAGAGTTTCATTATCCGACTTTTGTTCGATATTCATGTATTTGTCAGATAAAATCGGATTTTCAATAATTTTGGATTATTTTTTGATGAATCCGTTTGATTTTGCTTACATTTCCTGTTCCTGTCCTGCTAATGAAATAAGTTACTTTATTCAGAATATATATTGTTAATTTTCTGACAGCTTTGTCTTTTCATATTTTAAGTACTGGTGGAAAAATAAGATTTTGGTTGCATAAAAGGATTTTATTGATAGAAACACTGGTTTCCTTTGAATAGGGCTGAAGTTTGGCTAAGAATGGCGGTCAGGTATTTTTAGCTCCTATCGTGGGGATTGTTTGTTTTTATTGGGGTTTCACATCCCAGCAAGATCTAAGGACATGTCAGGATGTGTACCGACTTGTGACAGTGCACACTCATAGCACTCTATTGTGCACCCTACTGGGGTACCAAACTGCCAGCACCATGACCTGATATCCAACTCGGTCACACTATCCTAATACTGAGCTAACCAGTCCTTGCCCTTTCCTAATAATGCCGAGCGCCAGGCTAGGTGGCAACAAGTATCAATTTGAGTAAGTCGTTGGTTTGACTAGACTGGGATTTGAGTTCCAGACCTTCCAAACGGGAAGCCTGCACTCTACCATGCCTTTCGTGTAGACAGCTACTGAGCTAGTCTGTGATTGGTTGAAGTAGGATGCCAATTCTGTCAAATAGACAAGCAGGAAAATGTTATTAGTTTAAATGTTATTCGAACTTTGTGTAATTTAGTTTAAATGTTAACATTCACATCTGCGTATTTAGTGAGCAGGATAATTTTGTTATTTCTTTCAAATCAGTTTAAATATAGTTATCATTGTTCTCGTAGGAAGTGGGATATGAGGTCATGGTGACTAGATGAATTAGAGATACAATGTGGCGGGTTTTCCAGGGTTTTGGAAACACCTGGTGATTTGTGGAAATTCAACATAGCTTTTCGAGGCTTTTTGCAGTACTTGTTCATGTAGGTGTAGCAAAATTATTTACTTTAATAGGGTGAAGTCTTTATTTAATGGACCAGACGGGATGGCCGAATGAGTAGAGCATCCGTCTCCTGCTTTGGGAGATCCGAACCCATGAGTTTGTGGGTTCAAAACCTGGTCGAGTCAAACCAATCACTTAAAAATTGATACTTGATGCTTCCTAACCTGGTGCTCGGCATTGTTACCAGTGTTATATGTAGCATCAAATCTATATCACTGTTTAGGTTTCGAATTTACTGTCATTGCAATCATCGGATTATGTGGACCAGCCGGGATAGCCGAATGAGTTAAACATCTGTCTTCCATTTTGTATGATCGTGGAGTTTGAAAAATTGCCACTTGCCAATTCCTAGACAGGCGCTCAGCATTATTAGGATAGGGCAAGGACTGGTTGTCTCAGTGTCAGGATAATGTGTCTGAGTGGGATATCAGGTCCTGGTGCTGGTGGCCTGGTTTCCCAGAGGGGCAGCACTATAAAGTCGCAATGAGTGTGCACTGTCACAAGTTGGTACCCATCCTGATATGACCCTAGATGTTGCTAGGACGTAAAACAACAAACAAACTTTATTTAATGTATGGGTTTCCAAAGTAAGTAATAGCACTTCAAGAAGAAAAGAGAAAAAACACCCAATACAGAACGAAGTCATTGGTTTGACTCGGCCAGGGTTTGAACCTGCGAATTCGAATCTCACCACATGCTGTGTTCCATGCTGACACATGCTGTGTTCCATGTTGACACATGCTGTGTTCCATGTTGACACATGTTGTGCTCCATGTTGACACATACTGTGCTCCATGTTGACAAATGCTGTGTTCCATGTTGACACATGCTGTACTCCATGCTGACACATGCTGTGCTCCATGCTGACACATGCTGTGCTCCATGCTGACACATGATGTGCTCCATGTTGACACATGCTGTGCTCCATGTTGACACATGCTGTGCTCCATGTTGACACCTGCGGCTTTATTGTCACGTGTGCAGATGGAGGTGGTGGGGCAGTTTGTCCGGGAGTCTCTGCTTCCGCACCTCGAGTACAACGCCAACATGAGCCAACTGCACCTGACGCTCGACCAGCTCGACACAGCCAACAACACTGCTGCCCGCTTCGCACTCGAGATGAGCCTCGTTTCCCTGGATGGCGTTCCAAACAAGATGGCGCTGAGCACCCAGAAGTACATGGACGACGAGCACTCGCCTGGCGTCTTCGAGGTAAGAACACTTGTCGTCTGAACCCTTCCTTGTGTCATTATAGTGCTGGGGTTAATTATCAGACTGACATTTGGTAGCATTGGAGAATAAGTATATTTATTAAGTGCTTAAGTAGTGTTATTGTATTCTTTTGGAGGATGTCCGTTACAGTGTTTTGGTGTGCATGGTTATATTTTGGGATGATGAGGTATATTTTGGCATGCATGAATCCACTTTGGAATCATGAGGTATATTTTGGCATGCATGGATTAATTTTGGGATGGGGTTTGTTGTCTTCATCCCACCAAGGCCGCTGGCCCTACATGTGTCCGGGTGTTTATTGCAGATGGTGGACTGGACAGCCAAAGGCAGTGACCAGGTGTGGTCCGGATTCATCCAGTACAAGCCGGTGTGTTACACCGACCCGGACAGGTCAGTCAGGGATCACAGCACCGAGGTCATGGTGCCGACGGCGCGGTATCCCGGTCGGGAGCATTATAAACTCATCGCATAATGCAATTTTAAATATATTTGTTTGGTGGGGTTTTATTTATTAGCAACATTTAAGGTCACAATTATCAGGATGGGTACCGATGTATTGTAATAGTCGGCAATGAGTCATTACCACGCGGTGACTACGCTGACCCGTGTAAATAGCTCTGCACATGTGAAATAGAAAGCGAATGATATGATCCCACATACTTGTAGTCAATATAATAACCCTCATGCATGACTATTTTTTTGTGAGTTAGATTTTACTGTCAGTCCACACAAGTCTAACCTATTCAAGAATTTCATGTAAATTTCAGCCTAGGCATGTGAATGTGAATGACAAGACTGACTGAATAGATACTAGCTTTTCTCTGTGAATATTTCCCTTGTTGTGGACACAGCGTTAAGCCATCATCAATCAACTGATCGATCATATCTGGATGTAGTACAACCGCACCTCATCCTTCGGCTTCCACCCACTTTAAATGACTACCGTATACCTATGCGCCTGTAACGTTCCGTCTTTCTGCTGCTTTGCTCAGGTTGCTGAAGGATGCGACAAAGGCATTCTACTATGACCTGCTGACGCCCAACACCACAGCCCTGGAGAACCCTCGCAGTCTGGCTTTGGCCTACTTCGGACCAGGCATGTACAGTGGCAACTTCTCTATGACCGTTGCCAACATTTCCTTTGGCATCAGCAAGGACAAGTTCTATACCAAGACCAACTACATGATCTGGTGAGTTATCTTATCCACATTAAAGTTGCCCTAGGAACATAAAATTACTTAAAGCTGCATAGTCGGAAGAAAGCATAAAATGGTAAAAACCAACGCACTCACCTAGATTTAATCCTACATATCCTTCTTCGATACTGGTGCACTTATTAAGCATGTGTCGCTGCATAGAAGGGGATACTAAGCCAATGTAATAGAACCTGTTACCGCTGAAACCTATGGTGTCAGAATTGTGGCGTGCTTGCCAAAAATTAATTTGGAATGTTTTCACTTGAAATATCTCCAAAAGTTAGTCATTTAAAATAAGTTACTTCAAACTAAAGTAAATTAGAGCGTAATGGTCAATCTAATGTATTTATCTCAATAAATTGCCGAAACTCACAACCATTGGACTATGCAACTTTAAATCAACCCACACGTATCTAACTTAGGTACTGGTGTACTCGAGTATTTATTGCTGCATAGAAGGGTATATATACTAAGCAATATTTAAATAAATGTTACTTCAAATTGAAGTACGGTATTATAGTAGACTGCTCTGACCTCTCAGCCAAGGCCCCACATAGACAGATAGGCGTGGATAGAGTGGTGACATCATCGAACTTATGTGGTGTAATGGTTAGTACAATGGCCTGGAATGGGTTCCATTCCCGCTCTAGGTGCCATATTTCCTATTTTCATCATCCACATGAGAGTATGTTACAACTATCAACCTCCTATATTTATCTCAGAAAAAGTTTGGTTGTTGGAGTTTTACATCTTGGCAACATCTAAGGTCATATCAGGACAGACACAAACTCAAAACTATCAAGCTATGCAGCTTTAACCACCAAACAGGGGAATACTTCAGATAGGCCATTAATGCGAGTCGCTCTCTGTAATCTGCAGGTCCGCATCATTTGGTTTCGGGAAGCCGCCTGTAGACCAGATCTCACTCCTAATCATCATCGTCTTGTCGATCGGGCTGGGCCTGCCCATCCTACTCATCGCCTTTGGCAGTATTGGCATCTGCATCCGCAAAAAGATGCAGCTGCCGCCCTCCTACCAGGAGATCAGCAGCAGCACGCCGGACATTAACTAGGTCAATGAGGTGGTAACTAGGTCAATGAGGTGCTAACTAGGTTAACTCGTTGAAAGCCCCAGTCACAATATGGCTTGCGACCACTTTGGACCAAAGAACCCAGTCACCGGTGAATTCCTTGCGTGCGACCAAAGCAACCTACGAAAATGTTGACCATTTCGGTCGCAAGGAGGTCAGCGACCACTGAGGACCACTTTGCGACCAAGCCTTTTTTTTGTGGTTGCAAGCAGGAGTGTGACTGGGGTATAGGCTGTTCATCTTGCGCAATCTGCACCTGGTGAATTATGAGGCACCGCAGGTTTCCATTGCTGTATTTGCCATTTTAAACGGACTGAGTATAGGCCACTGAGACTGGAACTGTACTCCGACAAATGCTCTCTCAGCACACCGTTTCAGTTTTTGTAACTGAATATGTTGAGGGAGAGTGCCAAATTTAATGTCCACAATGGCTAGCGTGCAGTCTAAAGGGGTTCTCCGGTATTCCCCTGGCTGTGGGGAACCAGATTACGTCATGTGCCACATGTTGTATAAATACAGCCTCAATAAAAAAAAAATTTAATTGTTAAATGTGATGAGGGAATCCCAGTCATGATGTCATTCATATATTACATTCCGAGTTCATTTGTCGTCTCAGTGGACTATTCCGGGTGACTTTAATGCTCATGTACAGTTTAGCTTATTTTTGTGTCCTAAATATAGGAATTATCAGCCAGGTCCGTGCTCCGGGGAAGAGGTGAAATCAGGGACTTTGCAATAATATATAAAAACAATTCCAAGACTCCCTCCAACGGCAATAAGTATTTATTGCATTTATATTGCCTTTGGTTTCAGCTGTTAATCTTTAAAAAAAAGAATATTCCATTGAACATTAAACTAAAGGCCCTGTCACATTACGACGCTTCTGCTGGCGCGCCGGCAACGCGCAAAATATTTGCAACCCGTCGAGAAACGTCGAACTTTTCGGCGCTTTGGGAGAAAGTTTGACACGGCGCAGCGTGTTAGTGGCGTGTTGGAGGCGCGTTAGTAGCGTGTTGGAGGCGCGTTAGTAGCGTGTTATTGGCGCGTTGTCGGCGCCCTGGTGGCGCGCTATCGGCGCGTTTACAGCGTGGAGGGAGCGCGTTGGTATCGTGTTAGTATTGCGTCAACCCGTACATACCCGCCAGCAACACGTTAGGACGCGCCCGCAGCGCGTCCACAGCGCGTCCACAGCGCGCGGCCAACGCATCCAGGCGCGCCGGCAACACGTCCAACGCGCCGAGAAACGCTGGAGCAACGCCAATGGCATGCCCACAACACGTCGATGGGACGTTCCCGACGCGCCGACGGAACGCTCCCATTTTTGGGGAAAAAGAGCCAACGTTAACCAACATTGATCAACGTCCTGCCAGCGTTCCGCCGGCGCGCCGCCAACGCGTGTCGACGTGTTGCTAACGCGTCCTCCAACCCGTTGGCGCGCATCGCCGCGCGTCCAAAGTTTTGTGCATGCACAAAACCTCGACGCGCCGCGCCGCGCACCGACGTTTCCATTCACACGTTGCTATGTACCGACGCGCCCGTAACGCGCCGTTAATGTTCCGGACGTGTACCGACGTTTCGACCAAAAAGGCAACACGTCGACGCGCGTTGGTAGGAAACGTCGTAGTGTGACAGGGCCTTAAGGGAAAGGTGTTGACCGGAAACGAGCACGTTATTTTTATATGCGAGTATTTCCGGCGGCCCGCTGCTTGTGAATACCTGTAATTTGCCACCAATGATGGTAGGTCATTTTTATTTACCAAATGAAATTCAAGGCAATAATCGCTCTATTGTTGTCTCTTTTTATATATTTAGTTTTCTCCATGGTTTCAACGACCACTGTGTGCCTCTCGTGTTTGTTTGTTTTTACTGTTAATACTAATATGAAGCACATAATAGGTGCTACTTAAAAAATAATTGTGGGGAGAAAACACATCTAGGTCATGTACTGACACCAGATTTAGGAAGCATTTGATAAAGAAAATCTTTCCATTAGAATAAATCCCACAAATATAATTTTAAAATTGAAACATGTATCCCTGTGATGAAAGTGGTCTCTGGGGGGAAAAAAGCGGAAATGCTGATATTCTTCCATAGGCTTAGCATTGTCAGGGAATCGCTGAAAATTCCCGGAAGTCAGGTTTCATACATATTGATATACGCTGCTAGTGCTGCGGCATTAGTAGTATACGCTGCTAGTGCTATGGTGTTTGATGCACAAATTAGTATACGCTGATAGTGATGTGTCGTTTGAAGCACATATTAGTATGCACTGATGGTGCTGCAGCGTGAAACAACATATTGGTTGGCTGGTTGTTGGAATTTTACATCCTGGCAACATCTAAGGTCATATCAGGATTGGCGCAATGTATTAGTATAAACTTATAGCTACAGGAAAAATCCCGGAAATCCGCGAAATCGCGGAGATCTTTCATCCCTGCACATATATCGATCGCTTTATTTGTGTTCTAAACGATCGCCCATAAAATGCCATTGTAATGATTTAAAAAACCTCCCTAAACCAACCATGTTTCTTGTTCACATCCTTAAGAGATGGAAATTTCCATCTTTCATAAACAATTTCTTTTTATGCAATTAGTTGAGGAAATAATGTATACTCCCAATTCTTGAATTGATGTCATAATTTGTCAGGGTGTAAACTCAAGCAACAAAAATCACGATTATGAATAAGCATGGCATGAAATAAGTATGCGAAGTCATTTACTCCCCCCCCCCCCCCCCCCCCCCCACACATATTGCCTTGTCTGATACTTCCAAACACCATACTTAGTATGAAGCTATGGAAATGCCAATTGCACATTAGTTATAATTTTTATATGTTGGCATTCCCAGTAACTTGTCAATGGCTGCAATTTGCCACCATTTTTATTTACTAAATGAAACGCAAGGGAATAATGGCTATAGTATTGTCCCTTTTATATATTTCTTTTATATGTTTGTCTACGAATCCATCTCCTGCTGTGTGACTTTCAGGTATTAATTTACCTTTTTCATTGTTAATAGTTTCTACTTAAATATTTGTAGGTATAAAATAACTCGTCATGATTAGACTAGCTGTATGCTATTTTTCACCGTTACTTAAAGCCGCATGCATAGTCCGACGATTTTGCTATTTTGTTAGATACAAGTTTCTATCACAACAATCCTAATGCATTTATATTTAATGGCAACTATTGGGATATTTGAAGTGCAAACATGCTAATCTGACACCACAGGCTTCAGCAGTGCAGGTTCTATTAAATACGGGTACATTGATATTAAAGCTGCATAGTATAACATTTTCAAAACCAAAACAACCTAGATTTGATTCTACATATCAAACTTAGAATATAAGTTAGATACTGATGCACTTATTAAGCATTTGTTGCTACCTAGAAGGGAATGAATCAATTAAATAGAATCTGCTACTGCAGAAGCCCATGAGATTTGGCATTAATTTGCGCTTCAAATATCTCAAAAGTTAGCTATTTAAAATAAATATATTAGGTTGATTGTTATAAGTAACTTATCTCGGAAAACCATTGGACTCTGCAATTTAAGCACGTATCGCCGCACACAGGGGGGGGGGGGGGTTGAGAGGTTTCCAAGTTGGGTATATTGTTTCAAATTTCACTAAGTATTTGGGTTTTGAAAATCTGATGTTTTCATCAGACTATGCTATGTGAAGCTATATCAAAGTTTGTACAGCCTGGAAACATCTATGGTCATACATGGTAAGATTAGCCGACTTGATAGAAACAAGCTGAATATATATACCATTTCCCAACAAGAAAATGCATATGATAGCAAAAAAGCAAGTTCAATGTCTAGCTGTACAAGGTTATATATATTTTTTTTCCATTTTTTTTTTATTTCCACATACATCCTTTGTGTAAATTGCTGTTACATAAACTTGAGACCATCTGGTTAATTTGTTTAAATAACCTAAATAAATTCCTTTAACACTTTCATCAGCACGTGTTGCCATCAATCACTTCCTTCAACCTGCAAAAGAAACCAATCTTACATAAACATCGTCTAAATGTGAATAACAATACTGCCTCTAAAAAGGTGCAGTATATAAGTGAGACTAAAATACAACAATATCATGTAGTGGTAATCATTTAGTTGTAACTGAAATTAAAGTACATTGTAACCTAATTAATTGGATTTTCTGCAATATTGAAAAGTCATTTGGTTTTTGGAAATGTTTCATTTGATTATGCAGCTAAAGTATCCTCAGCCCTTTAATTCTTCAATTCTGACAATCAGACATGAATAAAAAGTTATGGCAAGTTTAGCCTCATTTGAATAGCTACAATGTATTGTCGCCATTACTATACAGAAATGAAATTCCCTGACAAATCAAAGGATGATTTTGATCCTATTAGTACTGGGTTAACGCCCATGTGTGGGATAACGCCCACCCCAACGCCACTTTGCCAATATTTCATAAACGGCAATGTGTGGTTAAACGCCCCCGCCAGTGATTTGCCAATTTAAACGCCCAGGGCGTTAACCAATGAAAATATGGTATTTAATAAACTACTGAAAATATATATTTTTTAAACACCCTAATATGCGATGCAAATTAAAATAAGTCCAAACTGCACAAACCATGACCTGATGTAGGCTTAATGGACCCTTACATTCAGTAGTGACATGCACGATATGGTGCGATCAAATTTCCACTAGACCTCCTGGAACCAGACACACGGCACTTAGAATGAGGGCAAGACTAATGAGGTCACAAGATTGACCTAATTGGTCAGTGGCCTCCCTGCCTAATGGCTCTCTCAAAGTAGATGCCCAAAGGGGATGAGGTAATAAATTCTGTATATATGCTGTCTCAATTCATTAGTTAATGCACCAGTATTTACTTGGATATAGAATTAAATGTAGTTTTGGTTTTGAAAAATGAAAAGAAAAAAAGGTTTCACTGGACCATGCAACTTTAGAGTATGAAACCAATGCCGTTTTCTTTGAACTTACCGAAAACAGTTAGTCGAACACATCTTCTTTATCTGCAACGTACTGTACAATGTCTGCTGGCCGCATCAACCGCTCAGCATCCGAATCAGGGATCTCAAAACCTACAAACAGACAACATTCACTCAGAATATTACGCAGACAGTACAAACCAATATCAAGGGTCATACAAACATTTGAAAATGAAATTCTTGGTGTTTCAAGGGCTTTACATGTGCTCAAAATGTACCACAAGATGCAAGTTTTTCAATACTTTCTCGGCAACATATGTTTTAGTTTACCCTATAATTAAAAAAATAATAATGTGTGATTGTTTATTCTGTGCATAACGGTGAAGTGCATGCACTTGTTTTTGCCGCTGTGCAGTAGTGGTCAGAATCTATATCGGTTTCCTTTAAGCTATAATTTCTGTAAACTAGATTATGGTGTTTCCAATTTGTTTTTTAATTTTTAAATTATATTTTTGATGGTGGGTTTGATCAGCCTGGCTGCTGGCTGGTGTTTCACATATAAACACATAGGCATACAAGGCGAGAGGGTGAGTTTAAAATTTTAAAAAGAGAGATTACCTCTCATTTGGATTTGGCCATTCCCCTGCTCTCTCCCCCTCCCTCCTCCTGGCTTCACCGCCCTTCCCTTCCTCCCCTTCTACCCCCCCTCCCATCCCCACCCTTCCCTCCTCCTTCACCCCAATAATCCCTCTCTCCTCACCCAGCGCTCACACCACACCTCACGACAGCCACCTCCGTGATGTAAGCAGGGGTGGGGGAGGCCCCCACTGGTTGCATGTTGCTACTCCTATAGAACACCCACCACCACCGCTACCCCCACCCTGCCCCTCCACGCCACCGCTACCCCCACCATGCCCCATCCACCACCACCATACACATTCTGTGTGATGGGGGTTGACGGTGGGTGTGTTCGTGTAGGTGCCTCACAATCCTTAGCATCCCTTAACCCCCCCACCCCCACCCCCACCTACACTCCCACCGCATACAGATCACACCTACACCACTGCCACACACACCTTCACCTCAACCCTACACCCCCACGAAACACACACCACATTCCTAAACCCCCAACCACACACCTACCAAGCGACAGCAGGGTTTCTTCTGACATTCCAGTGCTATCAAAATGATCAAACCCACCACCTGGTGCGCTGGCTGTTCTCTTGATTACACAGTACAGGCTGAGTGAGCCGTCTTAGTGTTATAAGGTCTTTGCTATTACTTAGTACATATTTCTTTATCTATATCCCATTTCGAACCTTTCTTAATTTTCTTTTTGTATTATTTTAGTGTTTTGGTGTTTCTTAGAGCATTGCTTTGGATATTCCAAGCTTATATGCTCATAGCTATTACGCTTCTGTCCAAGCACCCACATATGAATCTTTCTGTTCTTAGCACAGGTGCCCCACCAGCTCTAGTGACTTTTCTACTCGTTCTTTCGTATTTTTCTACATGAGGTGTGTTTCTCTTCTAGTTTCGAGAATGCAAATATTAGCCTATTTGTGCAGGTCTATTGTAGAATGTCTGTTTTATAGGCCCAGGCATAGTTTCAAAGCTCTATTTTGTTCGCTTTGCAATTTCATTAATTCCGCAACAAGTTTTACATTAGTGGCGTAAAAGGTGAGGCTCGCTGGAAATTGGCATTTTCAAAGGATTTATGTGAAAACAAGCGAGACTCCCAGGTTTTCGGGTACTCATGAATGTTATTTTGAAATTCAAGGGCTTTTGGGGATCTGTGCGAACCCTGCGATATGTGCCTTCCTAGTTCCGCTGGTCGCAGGCGGAATGAGTTTCAACCCAGCACACTGGGTCACAAACTACAACTTACCCTCCAGACAGATTTGTTGTCATGGCAACATTTAAGGTCATATCAGGATGGGTACCGATTTGTGACTGCACACTCACGGCAGGCAACTTTATAACCACTGAGAGACCAGGCCACAAGCGCCATGAACCAATATCCCACTCAGTCATATTATCCTGATACTGAGCTAACCATAAACAGTCCTTGCCCTATCTTAGTAATGCCGAGCACTAGACTAAGTAGCAACAAGTATCAATTTTGTATGTCAATGGTTTGACTCGACCAGGAATTGAAGTCCCAACCTTCCGCACGGGAAGCCTGCACTCTACCGATTCGGCCACAGCATCCGGTCAGACACCTTTGTTATTTTGTATCAAACATACATACCCACAATGCACTGTGATATCAGTTTTGCTTAATGAATATCATTTTATTTTTTTAATTAACAGTTCGCAAAAGCAACAAGCTAAAAAAAAAGAAAAAAAAAGCTAGATTTGAAACAACATATACAACCTAGATATTTGAGCAGTCATTAAACATTTACTGATACAATGAAGGGACAATTTAATAAAGAGAACCTGCTACTGCTAGATTGGTTGGTTTTAGGAGTTTAACATCCTGGCAACATCTAAGGTCATATCAGGACAGGCTACTGCTAGAAGCATATATCAAGCATTTCGGAAATATTTCGTATATTTTCACTTCAAGCTAAAACAAAGTAAATTATAAGAACCAACCTAACACATCTTTCAACAAAAATATGCCAGAAACAATCGGACTATGCAACTTCAAAAACGTTTTTGGAAGATTTGTTAATGAAACATTTTAAGCATTATTTTGCGACATAGGAGGTTTCAATTAAGTACACCGGATCACTGTTGCTATGGTTTTTGAAATTTGTATTCATGAGTTATTTAAACCTACCGAATTCGTCCTCCATGGCCATTACAACCTCTACGTGGTCCAAGCTATCTAGGCCAAGATCGTTCATAAAATGCGAGTCGACTGTTAGCTGCAAATAAGAAGTTACAACCGGAATTATTGTCACCCACTGTCAATACGAGTATTCCGAGATTCTGACGCTGGGATCCCACAGCGCGCAGCACACTGCAGCAATCCAGAAAACTGGTGCAGTGTACATGGCAAAATACAACGGGGGCAGTGGCACGCAGTGCCGTCTGTATGGATGTGTGTGGTGCACTGATGGGATAGCAGTGGGCCCCGCTGCCTGCACAGGGACGGTCAGAGTGGTGGCGGGGGTTACCATGGTTATTATTTATGACATGGTGTGGGTGACCAGAGTCTACACACTGTAGTTTTGGCATCACAGATTGGGGGAGCTGGTGAACACACATACAGGAAGCGGTAATTTATCTCAAGAAGAATATTTCCTCTGACAATTTCACCGCAATTTACATTAGAAACAAACGTATGGCAAGAATCCGAACAAATTTAGACATCGGGAGGAGGGAGGTTACAGATGCAAAGTGAGGTTAAAGTTTGGCACAGTATCATGCGTCTGGCCAGAGGGAATAACAGACCACAAGGAATACGGAGTCGATTTACTAGACCGTCACTACTGAGACGTTTTTTTTTTTTTTTACTACAATGCCTACATTTGAATATTTATGGAGTATTAATTAAACATAAAATTAGTCAATTAGATACGTGAATAAAAGCCTTCGGATTTGGCAACATTAATATAGCCCTATTCGGCACCATTACCATACATGGCTGTAATGCATGGGCACAATGAACGTGAGTACCTTTTCAAAGGCTACTTACTTCAGGGATTGATATGGTCTCTGGCAAAAAAACGCAAAAACCAAGTCGAGACTGGCGCCACCTAGCGGGTTCCGATAGAATCAACAGTGAATTTCGCGAAAACATGGATAATCCCCAAAGGGTTACCACTGCCAGAGAATTTGGGTAAAATGATGGAAGTCAGGTTTCAAATGATGAAATGTCCTTGTTGCGACTATATTACCACCCGTTTCTGGTTTGGGTTTCATGTTCTAGCAACATCTAAGGTCATATAAGAATGGGATTCAGACTAACCAATTGCTATTTTACTTTACGTTAATCGGTGAATAACAACAAATGTAATCGCAGAGTGCAGATCTTTCCTCCGTGTTACTTACGTTTTCCGGGTTAATCTTGTCATAAAGCTTCAGTACTAAGAGGACACGTTCCCGAATCGAGTCCAAAGACAGAGGTGCGTGAGCGTAGCTACGAACTCCCATTGGCACCATGGGCTTCTGTAAATAAATAAATACATAAATAAATAAATTTAAAAAAAATAGAATTAAAACCATTCAAACTCATCCAAATCCAAGACATGTTTATCACTGAAAAGGATGGTTGGGTGTACGGTTTTACGTCCTGGCAACATCTAAGGTCATCAGGACAGGTGACTTGTGACTGTGCACTTATGGCGACTTTATAGTGCTGCCATCACTGGAAGACCAGGCCACCATGACCTGATATCCCACTCAGTCACATCTTGACACAGGCAACCAGTCCTTGCCCTATCCTAATAATGCTGAGCACCTGGCTAGGAAGCGACAAGCATCAATTTGTAAGTCATCGGTTTGACTCGACCAGGTCTCGAACCCATGGGTTCACATCCCACGATCTACCAAAAGGGTAGACGGATGCTCAACTCATTCGACCTTTCCATCTGGTCAATGTCCTATTAATGCCGAACGTCAGGCTAGGGAGTGCAAATACATCTTTTTTTTAAAATCATTGGTTTGACCCAGTCTGGTTTCGAACTCCCTAACATAATAGGTATGTGCCAAACCGCCGTTTCTTACCACAAAACTAATCCAGCAAACCGACCTTGTTTGTGAAGAGGTGTAGAAAAATGCTTCTCTGGTTGGCTTGCATTGGTCAATCTTGGGTATTCCTAGTCTATTATGTAGTGGGGGAATCCCCTTACAGCTTGGCCTTAAAATATTTCAATTTGGTGAATCCAATAACAACTTCAAAAGTTTCAACCTGCAAATTCACACTTTGATAGGAATCTGAAACATTTAAAAAGTAGATGGTGTTGAATAACCATTATTAATCTTATATACTGTTTGAGGAAATTGTGATAATTACATCAAGATTGGCATGATCAGTGATGCAACAGGTACAGTAATGTACAATGGAGATATAGAGATGCTACAATCTAAGGCCAAAAAGTATGTGGTGGCTTATTAGGCAGAGAACGAGTCTTATGACAATGCTACTGACTATGATGTATCATACTTTGCCTTGGCAGCTGATCTCATATATGATGATCTTATGCTTAACTGATATTTTGACAAGGAGTCTTGATCGTGATTTACCTTTATGGAGCATGTTGTGAACAATCGGCCATGGAGTTCATCACTAATTAACCACAAACGTTATTTTCATGTCATTTATTTTGTTTCAAGTGTCATTTTATTGAACATGAATTAAACTAGCTTCACTGCAAATGTCATCAAGATATCTCAATCATTAAAGAAATTACATGCATTTCACATTTCAGTCGCAGAAATATATTGTTTCAGGTCACTTAATTTTGTTTCAATTGTTACTTTATTGAATTATATCAACAGAACATGCACTAAACTAGCTTCACTCCAAATTTCATCAAGATCTCAATTATTAAAGAAATTACATGCATTTTCCCATAAAAGTCACCAATTTTGGTCACAGAAATCTATAGTATTGCTTTTACCTTAATTTAATGGAAGAGTGTGAGTGACTTGGAGGTTTTACGCCATGTCGGCAGCTATGGCCATATTCATGGCGAGATGTTTTTATTTTTCATATTTATTTAAATTTCGACTATATCACTCAAAGAAGCAAAAGCCAATGGGATTAAACCATCCAAGAGCTTCAATGGCCCAAAACCATCCGCCTATATATTGAGATAAGCAGATAATTTTAAACCAGAGATGGTTTTTGTTTGTTGTTTTACATCCTAGCAACATCTAAGGTCATATCAGGACGGGAATTTCAGAGATGGAAATTGTAATAACTTCCTTAATACTCCACATATTCTCATAATCTTGGTGTCATTTTAAAGGGATTTTCAAGCTCTTTCCGGTGGTGGCTTTTGTTATTATTATTGAAGGAGTTTGAATTTTGTTGGCACATAACGAGGTACCCTAGAATCCGCCGGGAGCGCCACTGTCGCCAGACCTATGAAACTCCTACAACTTTTTGCGACCTCATCTCAGGCAGAGTTGTCAGAAAAAGGTACCCGACCCGAGATTCATGCGCAGCACCCTTATTGTTACATCCGTTTTTGAAGCACCAGAGATTTCAGCAAAGATAGAGACTATTTTCATTGTTGTACGACGTTTGAAACGCATTTTATTAAGCTATTCAAGTCTTCAGATACAAAATTCAGAGGGAAGACTGCCAGGAATGTCCATGCTAACTATTAGAATGTGAATCTTTAGCATCTTGTCTTCCTACAAATGGTCATACAATGACTACAACTGGAATCGCAAGTCTAGAACAGGTGTCAACAGTTTTGTATCACGGTTGCCATGGAAACCCACATTTTCTGTGATATAATTTTTTTTATATATCAGTTTTGATAAGCTGAGATGATTTCCCATAGCAAGAAGAACCTCGGTATCAAATTTGATCAGGATCAAACCATTAATAAAGAAACTGCAGTTGTGGGCATGATTGTATTATGGTTGCCATGGAAACATACATTTTTCTGTGATCTAATTTTTATAATATCAGTTTTGATAAGCTGAAGTGATTTGCCAGACCAATAAGAACCCTGATGTGAAATTTCATCAGGATCTGACCATTTTTTTTTTTAAAGCTACAGTTGACTCATATTGTAGGTGGGAGTGATTGTATTATGGTTGCTATGGATACCTACATTTTCCTGTGATCTAATTTTTGTATATCAGTTCTGATATACAGGGGTGATTTGCTATACAAAGAAGAACCTTGGCGTGAAATTTGATCAGGATCTGATCATTAATAAAGAAACTACAAAGAAATGTTTGTATAATTAGTCAATTTAACAGCCCTATATAAGGCACTTCTCTAATGCATTAGCTATTACAAAAGATCTTAAATTCAACAACCTTCAAATGCACACATCTCACTCAATTTTTGGAATATCTTAAAAATTCAAAAAGCGTATTGCTTTTGATTCATTGGAGCTTCCAATGAAATTATAATTTGAATGTTTGGAATAATTTGAAAATTTTAGTGGGGTACCTAAGTCATAACTAAACTTAAGCCGTGTTCACACGGGGCAGTTCATTCGATTCATATAAATCGCCTTGCCTAGTTCGGCTCACATTTGGCGTGTGAACGCACGGCTGAGGCGGTTTAAGCCTGAATCGAATCATATAATTCGGATTTTATAAACCACCTATGTAGGTGGTTTATATGAACCAAATTTTATGATTCGACTTATATCGCCCGTGTGAACACAACCGACTTACTTGAGGCGGAATAAGGACGTCACACTATATAATATAATTTGATCTATGAACCGGCTAGAGGTGTACAGATATTTTTTTCATGATTTATTTTTAGGTTTTCACTGGCCAACGGAAGTTTTGATCGTTCCAAAACAATACAATATAGTCCATATCTAGGTCGATACCACACTCTCCCGTGGCGACGTCGACAAACCAAAACTGGCGCTGGTTAGTATGGACTTGCTCATGCGCAGATATCGATTTCCACCTTAAATCGCCCCAAGTACTCGGTGCGTGTGAACGCGCCACTAGTTTGATTCATATAATTTGCCTTGTCTAAATCGGTTTAAACTTTTCCCATGGGAACACGGCTATAGCTTAGATAAATGATTCACCCCATACTTGCAGTACACGGGTGAACGACAAGGTAGCATAAATATGGGGTGAAAATAGCTTTAGTATGGAACAGGAAGTACAATGCCTGCCTCCAGTATCAAATGGGTACTTATATCGGCACAGAGTTGGTGAAATGGGAGAGAATGCAAAACTTGAAAAAGACAAGATGGCGGCCATAGAAAGCCATTGATTTCACTTTTAAATTCTATTAAACTAATGTTTTATTATATTTTTCAACTCAAAGGCAGCGGGGAAATATTAAGACATATATAAAGAATAAATATTGCTTTTTAGATTGTGGATTTAGGCTCGCATTTCATTTCCCCGTTTTTTCGACAGCTTTTTACATACTAACATAGGGTTGGTATTCACCCGTGGCCGTGTACTGCGAGTACAGGGTGAATCCTTTTACCTTCATCTAAACATAGTTATGCCAATGGCTTTGAAATTACTTGTTTGATAGGAAAGTCTAAACTTGACATAGTAATGAACAACATACTTCATGAATGTAAAAAAATTACAATAGATTGACATACAACAAATCCGGTTCCTGCAGTTGTCAACAATTTTACGTAAAGCTCGGCCATCTCAGTAGTGACTAGTGCCTAGGCTAGACTAGGCAAGTCTAGTGGAGTGAAGGTCATGTCTTCCTTGCGCTTCCAGCAATGATACAAAATATTTCACTTACCTCTACCGATTGTGTTAGCGCACTAAAGCGCCTCTGGTGATTTTGTACATGTTGTTGAATTGTTATTGCCCCAATTGCAGCAATTCTCGGGAGTGTTTCCTGCAAAACACCGACATTTACCCACTGCCGAAGAACACGCACTCCTCGCATCATGGCAGCCATTGTTACCCAGAATGCATGCGAAGTCACACTGGTGCCACCGACCTTCCGACACTGCGTCTGATCTCGACTTAGGGAGCGAAAGAGTATGGCGTCCCTGGTCACCTGGTTCCCTGGCCTTTTCCCACAGATGGCGCCACGATGTGGGCACAGGTTACTGTTCCTACTTTTCCTATCAAACAAGTAACACGGTTACTACTAGTACTACTACCATGATGCTACTATTAATTCAGCTTTCTCTTACTTTCCCCCCAGGTTCTACCCTAATGCGCCTGGCCTATGCAGTATATAGGGAATACTGCAACCAGACTATGTGTATATCTTCCCGTTCTTCTCCATATGTGGCGCCATTAGCCTAAGGAAGGCACTGGAAATGGATAGTAGGCCTGCTGAATGAACCACGACAAATATGGTTTGCACACGAGGACGCCTCATGCGCCATTTCCCTCCGGTACATATTACCAAAGACCCTATAATACTAAGACGGCTCACTCTGCCTGTTTGATGGTTTGTTGTTGTTTTACATCGTAGCAACATCTAAGGTCATATCAGGACGGGTACCGACTTGTGACAGTGCGCACTCATGGCGACTTTATAGTGCTGTCCCACTAGGAAACCAGGCTGCTGGCACCATGACCTGGCATCCCACTCAGTCACATTATCCTGACACTGAGCAGACCAGCCCTTGCCCTGTCCCAATAATGCCGAGCGCCTGGCTAGGAAGCGACAAGCACCAATTTTCAAGTCATTGGTTTGACTCGACCAAGGTTCGAACCCACGATCTACCAGCACGGGAGACAGATGCTCCAACTCATTTGGCCAGCCCGTCTGGTCTCTTAGATGAAAGAATTAATTGATAATTGTTTTAATGAAATATATGAGGCGCTACAGACCAGCTGCCCTCAAAAAGGCCAAAATGTCTTCTTGTTTTACTTTAGTAAAAAGGTCATGCATACTGTCTGCAGTGTAGAATTGTTGGCACTGGGCCAAATAATCAACACAACTTAGTCAAATGTGTTTGAGTGTCAGCGGGGACTGACACCCAATACATTCAGGGGGAGGTTCCCCCTTGAGCTCTCTGTGGTGGAGTGGTTAGAGTGCCTGACATTTTTACTTGTTTAAGCAGGGGAAATTTCAGTCATAGACAACTGGTCTTCCTCATTCCCCTGCTGGTCGATAGAAAGCCCGAGCCTACACTTTTACCGACCCAAGGGATTTTTAACCTCCCACACCACATAGACATGGTATGAGAGCAACCGGCCTTTGATGATGCTGTAAGTTATACACAGCGGTGGAAATCCAAATTGGCAGAGCTGGGGGCATGGGGAATCGAACCGCCGACCCTCAGATTAGGAGTCTGACCTCGAAAAAAGTCAGACACTCTAACCACTCCACCACAGAGAACGCCATCAGTGTATATGGAGAAATGGTCTGCAAACTGCCCTTGAATCTCTGCATGCAGTCCTTGGTATTTGAGTGGATGTGTCCCAGACTTCCTCAGTTCCGTGAGTCAGAGGATAACCGATGGCTTCCTCAATGTGACGTCCTATACACAAATAGCCTGAACTGAGACTAGTAGTGATGTGTGGTCTCTGTGGCCTAGTGGTTAGAGTGTTGAACTTGTAATCTGAAGTTGTTTGGTGGTCTCAGTTCAAACCCCATACAGTCCAAAACATTTTTACATTCAATAACAAAAAAACGTTTTTCATCTATATGTGTTTCTCATTGAATTATGCAATGTAATTGTACTACCATATATTTTACATTACGCAAATATATTTCCTGTTTGAACTACTCTAAAAAAAATTGAAAATACCCCAGTTTTACTCTTCCTTCTCTCCACTCACCCAGCCATTTTTAAAACAACAGCTGCCAGCTAGTCCCAGCCTCACAACCCTCCCCCCCCCCCCCCCCCCCCCCCCCCCCCCGCCTGACCTCAGCACACTTACCCACTTCTGGTGGGGAAGTGGGTCCACGACTCTCCCCACACATATTTGGTTCTATAAACATAAACACTAAACAAGGTTGTGCTTGGAGAGAATTTGTCGGAGTACACTTCCCGTCGCCACGAGGTCTAACTGGCCACTTTAAACTATGAATATCTTCCAGATGTAGTGAATATGAAGAGGACCATTGCATGCGGTTTTTCAAAGTAATCACTGATTTAAAAAGAGCAACATATACCATCTTTACTTAACGTTGCATAATACACAGCACAGCCGTCGCGCAGTATTTCCTTCAGATGTTATTGTGAGTTTTAAGAAATATGTTCCACAATATATTAGCTAAGCTAAGATTCCATATGCATGGAATCGACATACAGCATACATTAAGTGGATGCGGGGGGCCGGGGAAGAACGTAGAAAACATCAGCATGATTCTAGGTATCCGGAAGTGCCTGTGGTTTTTCATTTAGATGCGTGTGGTAAATTGAATGGGTCCACATAGCAATCAGTGCAATATACAAACACAAAAACCCGTCCTGATATGACCGTAGATGTTGCTAGGATGTAAAACCGAAACAAAGAAAACAATACAAACACAAAATCATATACTGCTTCTATATATATGAAATCTTTAAGGCTGCATAGTCCGATGGAAGCATCAAATTTTCTCAACTAAAACACTTACCTAGATTTTACCATGCAACTTTAAGTGTGCAGGATTGAGAAATCACCTGGTGATCAAGCATCTAGTGAAGTGTGGTGCCTAGTCTCATTTACAAATAAAGCCTCTGCGTGTCATCTTGGGTATCATTAAAAATCTGGATAGAACGGGACTGACAAAATAATCAATCATATCCATACATTTCAATCCGACAGTGTACAATGAATGTAACATCACAGCATATGTATGCATAGGGAGGAGGGGGGGGGGGGAACTTCTGTATTAATTTTTATATTGAAGCATCCCACTATAATTTAGTATTATGCCAATTTTGTAATAATTCATGTACAAAAATGGTACTTTAAATATTTACAAATTCTCAACGGGTAATAATTCAAAAATTATATATATGAAGTGGATAATAGATTTAATGTACCCATCTAAATGGCACTGGATTTGCAGAATTCCTAAATATTTGTTTGCTGTTGCTTCACGTCATAGCAACATCATCAGGTACTGACTTGTGACAGTGCAACTTTATAGTGCTGTCACACTGGGAGACCAGGCCGTCAGACCCATGACCCAAGTATTGATTTTATAAGTCATTGGTTTGACTCGGCTGGGATTCGAACCCCCGACCTTCAGCATGGGAAACCTGCGTTCTACCGATTCGGCCATCGCGTCTGGTCACAAAATATCGTCTAGGTCAATCTTTGAAATAAAAATAACTCTTACGCAGTAATTGCAGTCTACTGCGGTTTATTTCTCTTATTTAACATCACGTCTCACTAAAACAATAAGCAACACAGCCTTTAATTAGTGCATTTACAACCAATGGCGTCATATAGCAGTACTAAGTACTAAACAGCTCGGTTACCAACATACTAGGTTTGTACGTACGTGGTCAATGAATATAATATATATTATCTACCGTTTGAAATTGTTCCAACAATGTTGCAAGTGTACGATAAAACGTACACAAGATAATCCCCAATACATGAAAATCAGCTAATAAATCATTGCTTACAAAAATAAAAATGTAATTTCTATAATATTCCATAAATTCTTGCATCCAACCATTTACTTTGTAAATACTCTCAATTCTGATCGATAGAAAAACCCTACGCTTCTGTAGCTACCATATAGACTACATTTAATGGAATGCTTCATTGTAATTTTTTTTAAATAAAAAGAATTCATTGCAGAAACATTAAAGAAAATGATATAAATAAAAATGGATGAATATATTAATAAAATGCATGGTTGATGTCCATGTAGACATTTATTTTTCTTCAAAGCATCAATAAAGAAATACTAGAAACTTGTAAACTTTAACGTAATGTAAATCGAACCCTAATCTTAGTTCCAGATCAAAGCACATAATCACATCGTGTTATTAATCTATAATATCGAGTACTTCGTACATATGTTTGATATTGACTTTATTCTTAAACTTGAACATTTAATCCATTCACCTAAATAAAACAAAAAATATTAAAAAGAATGTTTCTATCAAGTATGTTATGTTCATCTCTGGATGTACATGTATACAACAGTGGGACCAGTGGGACTTCAACATAACACTAACTAGGGGAGTCATTGACAGCTTGGCTGTAATCTCTAAATAACAGTATCTACACACAATATAGCAACATTTACATCAGCTTTGCTGACTGCATCTACAAGAATATTACAAAGATACGCTCTGATATAAATAAATACGCTCATCACTCTAGTAGCTAACAGATATTCTGAATCTACAGACATATCTATATATTTTCTTTAGCCACAGCTCATCTAAATAATAACCACAAATGAATTCCATTCTCAGCTCACAGCTTACACGAATATATTTAGCTCTTCAACAACAGGTAACCATATATATATATATATATATTTAGATATATACTCTAAATGTTATCAAAAATAATACCATCACCATCTATGTACGACTCAATTGGAACAATGTAGGGTTTCATGCATTTTGCATGCGTTTCAATCACGTGTCCAGTTGACATTTTCAAGTTTTCTCGGCGTTGGTGTACTCGTAAAAGTCCTGCTGCATAGCTGCCAGACACTTGCGCCTGTGATTGGCGAGTGACGATCGATGCACAAACTGCTGGTCGCAGTGCGGGCACCGGTAGCGCTTCGTCTGCTCATGCGTCGCAATGTGGTCGCGCAGCGCCTGGTTTGTGCGCACCACCTTTGCGCAGATGTGGCAGGTGAAGGTGCGCCCCCCAGAGGCAAACGACGTGCGCCTGGAGAGTGAGAGCGTCGACAGCGGCATGTGGTGGTTCTTTATGAGTGAGGAGACGGAGGCGCCGAGGTTAAACTGTTGGAAGATCGCCGAGCCCAGCATCGGAATCTGCTGGTGTGAACGCGGATGAGAACTGATCAAACACGCAATGTTAGTTATTAATTAAAGGTTTATGTGTTTTTTTAACATATATAATATACACATACTACAATATAATATATAGTATAGATAATGCATTATACATGATATATATGTGCTATACATGATATATACAATATACATATATTATATATAATATACATATATTATATAAGTACGGGTAAGTTTGTTAAATTATTGTATATCTATGTAAGACTTCCAAGCTACTTTGTACACTGCAATTACCAAGTGAATGAATTTATTTTAAAGCAATTATAATTGAATACCAACAATATCAATCATGCAGGATATAACTATTTAAGCTCATTAAGGGTGTTTTTTTTTAGTATGGTCATTATCATTATCAAACACTGATCTAAGCTACGAGGAATTATCTACAGTTGGAAACACTTAGCTAGCACAAGCTATAAGCCTTATCTAAAAGAGACAATATAAATCTAGGAGCTGTGTAAAAAAGACTTCATCTGATACCTACATACAATAACTAAATAATATATATTATCTACTATATAAATAATATATATTATCTACTATATAAATAATATATATTATCTAATTAAATAATATATATTATCTATATAAATAATATATATCTACTATATAAATAATATATAATATCTACTATATAAATAATATATAATATCTACTATATAAACAATATATATTATCTACTATATAAATAATATATATTACAGATATAAATAATATATGACATAAAAAATATATATAAATAATATAAACTACAATTACAAGATAAAAACAGTGATTCCCCTAGTTAAACTTGACAAGCATGTGCGCTTTCCCTGCAGTGGTTAGTAGCAATGTGGCCTTTATTTTATTTGCAGAGCGGTGAGTGTAATTTAGCCGGAAACTTGTGTTCTGAGACGCACCTTCTGAACTGGGTCTGCCAGGACCGTGTTGCGTCCTTTGTTTCTTATTGTGCCTGTAGCGGTGTGCTCTCAGAGCCTGTGCATTCTTGCAGCTCACACCACATAGTTCACAAAAGCGCTGCTCATGCGTGGCCAAGTGGCGCTTAAACCGAAGCCATTGGCCCGCCCAATACAGCTTGCCACATTCTGGACAGGTTATTTCCTAAATGAAGATGTGCAAATTTTGAGTAACTGTTTGTTAGAAAATGTGCTTCGGTGGAAATGTGATCGGGGGGGGGGGGGGTATTTATAATATAGACGTTTTGGTGCATGACATTAGTGTCAGATGTTATGTAATCACATGAGTTTGAATTCGCAGTAAACAAAAAAAAATGTTCCACAGATTTGTTTATTTAATTAAAATCAATTATTTGAATTAATATATATCTCCTATGGTATTTGGATTGAATTGAGACAAGTATTTAATAATACACATAAAATAATGCACATCAAAATTTTGACAATACATCTATATAGTACATTTCTCCACAGGATCTAGATAATTAGATTAACAATTAATACTTGAAAGGCGACATGTCATAATTATTCTGGGAACTATAAGTTACATCGATTTATACATTAAACTAGAAAAAAAAATACATCAAAAGAATCTACATGGAAGAGGGGAACTAGATGACAGACTTTGAGCATTTTACTACTAAACATGACAAATCTAGTACTAAATATACGGAGGAAATACACACTTGAGTGACCGACTGGGTTCCTATAGCAGAGGAAAATGGGGTCTGATTTGATATTGGAAGGAGACTTCCCGGGATACAAAACGGTGCCGTCTCTTGGGCCCATCCCGTAGAGTTGAGGGATGAGTCACTGGTGTTGTCCTCCTGGGAAGATTTGTCGATATGTATGTCTGTTGGGATAGCATCGTCACCAAAATTCGCAGCAGGGGTGGTGGTTTTTGCTCCACTTGCAGGGTGGGTCAGATTGAACTGTCTCGATATGTCATCTTTCATGTTCTCACAGTCAGATTCACTCAGCCTCTCATGTTTGATTATCAGATCCAACGGGTTCATCGAGGCGTCTGACGTACATGACAGAGGCTCACAATTGTCCGCAAATACCTCACCCCCACTTTTACGCCTTTTTCGACTTGGCGACCATTCGCGACCCCGACTTAAATCTTCTGGTGTGTCACCGTCCAAAACGATCGGTTCAAGTTCTTGGCGGTATTCACGTTTTACCACGGAAGCACTGGGTTCATTATAGTTAACGGGTTTGCCACCTTTCTTCGGTGATCTTTCGCCATTTGTATTGCACGATGACGGCGTCACTTCCGGTTCCAGTGTGACTGTATTTTCTGTTTCATTTGTATCGTCAAAGTCTTTCCTTGAGGTCTGGTTTATGCTAACGAGAAAAACGTCTTGTTTGTCTAGGGTGATGCCTAGGAGGCCCTCTACGCTCAGCTCTGACCCGAAACTGAGCGCGTTTTTGCACAAGACTGTCACAGCCTCAGTCAACAGGGTTTTGATACGATTGAGATCCGATTGAACCACCATGGTGAATTATATCTGAAAATTAAAGTCAAGTCAGGTTTTTTATATTATTTTTTTTTAATTAACTCGTATAATTTTTGGCAAAAAGTTGTTCTTTTAATGAACTCGAATATTTTCTTAGTCGATCAAAATTAATTCAACAATAAAATATTGTATATTAAATTCGATGGGATTGGAATAACCAATGCAGAATAACCTAATTTTGCAGAACTATTCATAATAATTAATATATCTATTCAGCATGCAAAAAGCAAGAATATACCATATATTACCTTTTATAGTTTGCATTCATTCTATATTGTAATATTATTTATCTATGCAAATCAAATTCACGTATACTAATATTTATAATAAATTCTGTTTCTTTGATGATGACCAGATACTAGTTGTACAGAGGTACCAAGTGTCCCGGAAGATCTCCCTAAAAGTGGTTAGGGAGATCTTCCGGGTACCAAATGTTTGCCGAAAGATCTCCCTAAAATATAGCAAAGTACCCCCCCCCCCCCCGTCTCCTGATGCCCCGCGTTTAATTTGTAATTTCCTGTCAAAGAATCATTCAAGCATTTTTTTTTAGAGAAAGTTTTACACATTTTCCTCCTGTCAAAATATGCCCCCCCCCCCTCCCTTCGGTCATGTTATTTCTCCCTGTTTATAATTTGTGTACTAGGGTCGTTTTCATAAACTGTGTACCACTTGAGGTAGTCTACTTGAAATGAATATTTCAAAGAAACCCATTATTGGAGTGTCAATATTTAGATTTAATAATTTAGCCCAATAATGTGGGAGATATTTTAGATCAAAAGTAAATGTTAATATTGTGTATCATGTATCTTATTGGGATGGATGTAGCTAAATAAATAAAAAATTACATCACTAATTTGTGACATTGTCAAAAGCATTGAAAATAAAGTGTCACAAACTTAATGAAAACCTCTGAACAACAGCATATTTCACTTCAAATGCTCATATCCAATGTCTTCATTAAGTTGAAGACATTTATTTCTAATTTTTTATTATAAAAATGATAAACTAGTTAACCTTTTAGTAGAGCTAGAAACTCTATATCAAACACTGAGTACAGATTACAGCACAGGAACTATTTTCACCATTTGACACTATGCATGGACTCAGTTATGGTATAGTAAAAGATAAATCCTGAAATTGCCCTAAACATTTTTGTAAAATTGTTGATTCCACTTGGACTGTTACATTGTTAATATTTTTCTCTTTAATCATCACAAATAACACAAAACTATAGCAATGAGGTTTCAAATTATTATTACCACTGTTTATAAAGCAAGTGGCATGTGAAATGTCCTGAAAATGTCAAGCTTTGTGTGGAAAATATTTGATTTTGGAGTCAGATTGGTTTCCATGCTAGACTGCTATTTATTAGGTGGGAGCATCATTTGACCTACTTAAAAATGTCAGAATATGTTTATTTTCAATTATTCAGATGCAAAAGGACATACACATTGAGGAAACTTGTATATAGGACTTTGACAGCATTTTGATTTTGTGGTACTGATGTCACAGTATTGGTACACAACTTCTGAGAATGACCCATTAAGGAAATCTCCCTACTCACACTCTTTGGCACCTCTGGTTGTAGGTTAATACAAAGACAACAAGTTACATTATTGCCAGTTTAAACATAAAGGATATAATAAATATAGTAGCAATATCAGTAGGGCCATGCCTGTCTGATGACTCAGGTGTGAAGACAGAATAGGCCTACTCATCGTCAAGCTATTATACTACAATAGAAACAGATGTAATAACAGAACATGCACCATAATAATAATACATTCTGCAAAGAGGTGCCCATTGTAAAATGTACCTGGCTCCAAGCTGTGCATTGTCAAGTATTGAGCGCAGTTTGGGTCATGTTTATACAGGGCTGTGCACACAACACCACCCTCCATACTTCACAGCCAATGCCCAATGCCAATGGCAGTACAATTACTGATGGCGGGGCGGGTGGCTTTGGATTACTACCAGCCTGCAGCTAAACCCCAAAGAATTCTATCATTATCCGACAGCCATGTAGAGGCCATGTGCTTTTCGAAGGCATATGCGCATATTTGTTTTAATGGTTAGCTCATATTACGCGTGTTCTTTTCCTGAGACAAATCGGTTATGCTGCCTTGGCCTAAATCCAAATGGGCACCTGTCTGTGAGTGTCACGGTCACCGAGCCAGCACTGGTAGACCCTGCCATTTTCACCCTCAGTAAAATCCATCACGCTTTTAGCTCAGCACTCCATAGTTTGGCACGGATTGACACTACCCCTACACGTACCTTAATATCCAGTTATAAAAATCAGCAGCACGTGGAAGTGGCCACCAGACTAGCACTTATTCCGGGGACACATCAGTGGCGTCAGTGTTGTTTACGTGGGATGCCGTTCACTGGTCTCTCAATCAGACCCACACGGTCGAGCAGCGCGCGCGATGGTCGGCCTGTAGACTATCAAAGCCTAATAAATCAACATCTATAATTAGGTATCCCATGGCCGCAGTCCTCAGTATAACACATCAGTGATGTAAAGACAGAGGTTCAATCAGGACGTTATCTCTGAGCTTCCCGCTTATCGACGGTTGTTTATTCCGCGTTTATTAAACAATATCAGGTTTGAGGGAAAGCCGAAAGGGAGTCAGTGGAGTGGGGGTTGGGGGTGAGGGGTCACCAGTTTGATCAAAGCCCTATGATATAGCCTACCAGCATACAGAATGAGCTACCAATAATTTAATGTATGTCTTTTTGTTTTTTGTTGTTGTTGTTTGTACATTAGTTGTTTAAGACGGGGAATTTTCAGTCGCAGACGACTGGTCTTCCTCATTGCACTGCTCCTTTCCCTATCATAGTAAAGCTAAAGCTAAGATTCCTTATACGCGGTATGCGGCATGCGAATGCGGATGTGGCAAAAAATCGAAAAGCATGTAAATGAATAGTGGTGCTTCCAAACGTCCAAATGCGAATACGAACGCAAATGCGAATGCGGCAAATGGATCAACCCATGGACCGATCGGTGCGAATGCGAATACTGCTGCGTTTGCCATAGAAAACAATACTAACTTTGATCTTCCTTCACAAATTTGGAGGAAAAACCCCCCAAAATGCTATGGGTAACTTTTTGTGTGTGTTTGTTTGCTTAACCATCCCCCAGTGCACAAATTAAACATCGGCTATTGGGGGTTGGCATAGATCTATGCCGCATATACTACATTCGCATGCCACAGACCGCGTATAAGGAATCTTAGCTTTAGATTCGATATATGCGGTATGCGAATGTGGCAAAAAGTCAAAAAGCATGTAAATGAATAGTGGTGCTTCCATGTGTCCGAATGCGAATACGAACGTGAATGCGAATGCCACAAATGGATCGACCTATGGGCCAATCGGTGCGAATGCGAATACTGCTGCATTTGCCATAGAAAACAATACTAACTTTGATCTTCCTTCACAAATTTGGAATAAAAAAAACCCATAAATGTCATGGGTATCTTAATTTTGTTTTGGTATGTTTGTTTGTTTGTTTAATGATCCCCCAGAACAAAAAGTAACCATCGTCTATTGGGGGTTGGCATATATCTATGCCGCATATACCACATTCGCATTCGCATGCCGCATACCGCGTATATATGGAACCTTAGCTTAATGCCGAGCATTTGGCTAGGAAGTGACAAGTATCAATTTTTAAGTCATTGGCTTGACTCGACCAGGATTCGATCCCACGATCTACGAACACGGGAGACGGTTAGACGAGAGACTTTTTTTTTTTTTTGTAAATATAGTTTATTCATTGAATAAAGTCTTTTGTCAGCGCCGTGGCACTGGTCTTCCAGCCATGTGACAATACAGTTATTTACAATATATGCAGCTACCCCAAATCAGCTGAAATAACAATATCAAACATTCAAAGACTTACATATGGTATAGTTTGACAATTCACATACAAAAATAGCAGTTATATGTTGTATTCCTACACACTTGATACATACATGTGTATTGATTAGACCTTTACATTACGGAGTGGTTAGGTACATAGTTTTCCTTCATAGGTTTGTATGCCTACTATGTTGTGAATTGCAAAACTATCATGTTGTTGGAGTTAACATTTTGAGATGGAGTGAGTGTTAGTAGAATGGTTTGTTTATTCTGTTAGATAGAGTGTGGTTAGCTTATAGGGTTATGCTTAAAAGGTTAATACCTCAGGTGTGTTTTTTGACTACATGAAGTAGTTTGAGTAAGTAGGTTGTTAGTAATGATGGGATAAACAATGCTTGGAGGATTGTATGTTTCAGTCATTTAGTAGTCTAGTACAGACTTTATTAGTGTCTATGTTTGTACAAAGACCCCATAATACCAAGACAGCTCACTCAGCCTGTACTGTGTAATCAAAATGATCAAACCCACCACGTGGTGCGCTGGCCGTTCCCCCGGCTAAACAGATGCCACAATATATGCACAAATGTATATATGAATGTGAAAGCTGTGTGACGATGGCGACGATGATGTGTGCCTGTTCATAGCAATCCGATATTGATGTGTATTCACGCTTACCCGCCTCATGCATGATATAACCGTATGTGTTTACATGTGAAACACCAACCAGCAGCTGGGTCAATCAAACCCACCACAAGGTGGCACCGCAAAATTTACATCACATGGGAGAGATAGGGAGTGAGCCGTCCCAGTACCATAGGGCCCCCGGTCTATAGCAATACTACCAGACTGATACACCTTTCCGAATTTGCTGGGCAAATAATTTGTACGGTGGATAACTTGGTTTGTTGGCAGCAGTTAAATGCTTAAATAGTATTAATAATGCATTCTCTATCATCGTAAATACAAATTTTGATTAATATAATTAGGCATTAAATTCAGACAAACTAAAAACAAGAGATGGACGGACCTAAGCTTCGAACATGAAAATAAACCCCATAAGCCTAACTACTCTCACACTAATTGCAAATTCTGTAAAATATTGAAAACGAAGTCAGAATACTCATTTCCTCCTCTCCAACTTTATTGGCCTAACATTTTCCCTCTTACAGTAGTAACAACCTGGCAAAAGACTATAACTTTATATTTGTTCAAGCAACATGACGAATCCAGGTATGAAGCCAGGCCGGCCACTGAGGCTCCGAATGAAACCTCATTTGGAGGCCTTGGGCGTGGATTTGGATGTGTTGGAGGATGCCAAAGTCCCAGAACATCCCCCGTGGTCATTGAGGAAGCCATCGGTTATCCTCCGACTCACGGAACTGAGGAAGTCTGGGACACATCAACTCGAGTACCAAGGACTGCATGCAGAGATTCAAGGCCAGTTTGCAGACCACCTCTCCATATACACTGATGGTTCGAAGGACCAAAGCCGGGTAGCTGCTGTGGCAGTCTGCCGACGGGAAAAATTTGGCGTACGCTTGCCCGATCAGAGCTCGATTTTCACTGCAGAAGCGAGAGCACTCCTTCTCGCGTTGGAGTATATCGAGGTATCCAACCACACTAACTATGTTATATAGAGTGATTCATTCTCTTTCCTCCTGGCTGTTGCTGGACTGAAAATGAATCACCCTATTCTAGCAACGGTCATTTATAAAATGAACCAACTGACAACGAATGGGTATGACATCCACCTGTGCTGGGTGCCTGGCCATGCCGGCATACAAGGAAACAAACGAGCTGATCGGGCTGCGAAGAAGGCCCTGAACTGTGATCTTGAGCCGTGTCTGACCCCTCACTCTGATCTGAAACCACTAATAGTCCCCCACATAAAATCCAAATGGCAACATGAGTGGGATGAAAACATTAATAAACTTAAAGAAATTGAACCATCTGTGGGAAAACCACCACAGACTCATGCAGGAGGTCGGCGGGACCTTTTTACTAAGGTAAAACGGGAAACATTTTAGCCTTTTTTAGGGCAGCTGGACTGTACCACCTCATATAGTTTACTAAATAGATTCTATCAATTATTAATAAAACTTTTCTTTTTCTATGGGAACTTGTTTCCCATGACCACAAATATATGATTGTGAGCTTTCTAATTTAATGAGTGTCTATTGGCACATACTTGATTGTCTGCTTTTACATGTAAAAGCGATGGTTTGAACAACAAACAAACATTTCTCGCTGTGAATATGGCCTATGCTGCCGACATGGTGTAAAGCAACCACCAATCAATCAATCAATCATTTATAAGGTGCGCAGACAAAATGTCACAAGACAAAAGGTCACAAGACAAAATCTCACCCTTAATGAAGAGAGACAAAAGCTCACAATTATAATATTTTAATATTTTATTATATACATATAAATGTCACAGCTGGACTATTTAAAAAATCTATTTCTTAAGGGACATGTCACAGGTTTTTCTTTCTTTCCATTAAAACAAAGGATGAAAATTCACCCCGATTGTCAACTTTCAAAAAGACATAGCTTTCTTCATATTTGTTCTAGAATCAAAATTTGAAGACCATTTTATTAGTAATTCACAGTTCTTTCCAATGGAACCAGATGCAGTGACCAAATCAGTAGAGCGCAGGCTTCCTTCCAAAAGGTTGGGAGTTTGAATCCCAGGTGAGTCAAACCAATGACGTACAAAATTGATGCTTGGTGCTACCTAGCTTGCTGCTCGGCCTTATTAGGATAGGGCAAGGACTGGTTAGCTCACTGTCAGGATAATGTGACTGAGTGAGATATTGGGTCATGATGCCGGCAGCCTGATCTCCTAGTGGGGCGGCCCTATTAAAGTCACCACAAGAGCACACTGTCACAAGTCGGTATCTGCCCTGATATGACCATAGATGTTGCTAGGACATAAAGCTCCAACAAATAAAACCAACAAATCTTTCTAATGGTACCAGTTATATAATTCAAAACCAGACACAGGGAATTCATTTTTTGGGCCAATAAATTTATTAATTAGGCTTAATAAATTTCACAGCAGCATTGATATTTCTATCACTATAGCTAACACATTCGACAATCTTTAGTCAGTCAGTACAGATGACTTATTAGCTTGATTATTCTATGCTATCTTCTATGATAGTACAATCCAGAAGAGTTAATTAAGCCTGACTATTAATATTACTTATTTGCAGGTTATGGTGAATAGATATATAATCTAAGTAATTATATTTATTAATTAGTTTATCATTAAATATTTTTCTTGAACTTGAACGCTTGACTGGTCAAGGGGTCCCCGTTCGACAGTACAAATGCTGGAGAGCTCTCATGCAGGTATGTATGTTGACAGTATCTATTCCATGCACATACGGGACAGTAGATTGAATCAGGTACCCTAGGTAGCTTGACGTGATAGTTGTCCTCTGGTTTGCAGACAGTTTTTGTGCTACCGATGTGCACCATCAGGTGTGTTGTGCCTTGATGTCTCCACACAGCAACGTATGACCGCCATGACCCAGCATCTCGGAATAAAATAAATTAGGTTGTCTTACCAAACATGTATAGCCAATTAATAACGGAACAATAAATACAAGTCCATATTTTCCCATTTTTCTACATTTTAATATTATTAGTTTAACAAGTTTTATTTTCAATGGATAATCTCTATTTACAATACTATACTTTAATTTAAACAAACCTTTTTATGTTTGTTGTTGTTTTATGTCCTAGCAAAATCTAAGGTCATATTAGGATGGGTACTGACTTGTGACAGTGCGCACTCATGGTGACTTTATAGTGCTGCCCCACTGGAAGACCAGGCCACCAGCACCATGACCTGATATCCCACTAAGTCACATTATCCTAACACTGAGCC
This sequence comes from Branchipolynoe longqiensis, assembly GCA_030323885.1. NCBI lineage: Eukaryota > Metazoa > Annelida > Polychaeta > Phyllodocida > Polynoidae > Branchipolynoe > Branchipolynoe longqiensis. The sequence continues at coordinate 117,430,163 of CM059188.1, forward strand.
AACCAGTCCTTGCCCTATCCTAATAATGCCGAGCACCATGCTAGGAAGCGCGAAGTATCAATTTTTAAGTCATTGGTTTGACTCAACCAGAGTTCGAACCCATGACCCCACGATCTACCAACACGGGACACCTTTTTTAAGTATTGACAATGCATAACTATCAAATGCCTCCCACTTTCCCTCTACTAACCTCACCCAAGATTTTGCGCCACACAGATAATCTTTAATGGCCCCCTTCTGTCTTCAACCTATTATTCAAATAAAAAATGTATAACATTACCATTTTAAGTTTAGGGTTTTTTGAGTTATCCTTATGATTTAAGTATTCCTTGAAATGTACCCTTTTATTCCTCCACGTTCCTTGTGATAATCCTGCCTTAAAAAACATGCTCAGCATTCTAACTAAAGCATTCTCATAAGCTGCGAGGGAATAAGGCCAATAAAATAAATTAGAGGGAGCAGCTAATTATAAGTACATATCAAAAACCTTGTTGTCATGAGCAGCACTTAATTTTATCAAGCTAAGTTCACTACATATACTATTCGCTAGTAATTTAAATTTGTTGTTGAAAAACATCTGACTTAGAGCACCTGCTAATACCAGTTCCTTCCCTGCCTCATGTATTTATTACCTGCACCTCACAGCAACTGTAGGCAGCAAACCTCCAGATTTCTCTGGTGCAGGCACATAACACAGGGTCTTTACCAGCACCAGTCGGCGGGACCAAGTGGTCCTTAGCCGCTGCCGTATTGGCCACTCGTGGCTTACACATGCTTTTCTGCTCATGGGGGAACCTCCCCCTGAATATATTGGGTGTCAGTCCCCGCTGACACTCAAACACATTTTACTAAGTTGCGTTGATTTTTTTGCCCTGCGCCAACAGTTCTACACTGCAGACAGTATGCATGACCTTTTTACTAAGGTAAAACAGGAAAACATTTTAGCCTTTTTGAGGGCAGCTGGACTGTACCACCTGATATAGTTTACTCAAATAGATTCTATCAATTATTACTAAAACTTTTCTTTTTCTATGGGAATTTGTTTCCCTTGACCACAAATATATGATTGTGAGCTTTCTAATTTAATGAGTGTCTATTGATATCGATACGGTAACAGTTGACCTTTTCTTGATGCTTTCCTTGCCTTCTCACCGTCCACCCGTAATAAATCTCTAAGCAACTCATCATTCAGATGCGTCGCCATCGCAACGTTCCAACTCCAACGTCAGTAGCAGAACAAATTTGTTTGTCAAGAAGGCGGGATATGTCCTCTAGCGACACCCCCTTAACTCCAGCACTCACCGTCGACGGCTAAGAAACCGTTAAAGTTGACTGATGAGCCGCCGTCGATGGCGAGCATGACGCACAAGCATATGCTTACCTCCATGTCCACATCTACATCCACGTCCACCTCCACGTCCACGTCCATATCCACGTCCACATCCACATCTACTCTTACATCTACATCCACATCCATGTCCATGTCCACATCCACGTTTACATCCATGTTTACCTCCACGTCCCTGTCCCTGTCCCTGTCCACGTCCCCATCCATGTCCACGTCCAAATCCACATCCACGTTCACCTCCAAGTCTACCTCCTGTTTACCCCCCTGTCCAATCCATGTCCATGACCATGTCCATGTCCATGTCCATGTCCACGTCCACGTCCACATCCACATACACCTCCAAGTCCACCTCCATGTTTGCCTCGACATCCACATCCATGTCTAAGTCCACGTCCACATCCATGTCCCCGTCCATGTCCACACTCACATCCACATCCATGTCCATGACCACATCCACGTCCACGTCCACATCCATGTCCATGTCCATGTCCACATCCACGTCCACGTCCGTGTCCATGTCTCCGTCCACAACCAAACCTCATAGCCAAGATTGAACATCCACCCAAGTCCCATCCACCCCCACCACCTTCCCTTTGGACCTGCCCTTGCACAGAGCTAGTGTAGCTAATTTTGGCCGCTTCACTCAGACTGGATGTAAACAGGGAAAGCATGAATAATGAAATAATATTATATTCTGCTATTATCATGCAGCAGAATAAGGATTATTATGGTAAAGAAAGGCCACGAGGGGCCAACGGCTGCTGGATGTCGCTTCGGTCGTATTCTCATCCTTTTTTGTAGTCTCAGTCATGGGGTACAGTTGTAGTTGGGAGGATTTTAAAGGTCAGGGTGGTATTTTATTTTTCATTAATAATCATGCCCTCTGGCCCCTCGTGGCCTTTCTTTACCATAATAATCCCTATTCTGCTGCATGATAATAGCAGAATATAATATTATTGATGCCAATCAGGCCACAAGGCCAACCGCTACTTTGTATTGCTGCTGTAGCCCACGATCGTTTATCATGTTAATCACTGAATGTACCTTATGTTTATGAGAAATAAATGACCAAATTCAGTAATTTGATGCTATTTTGCTTTTATTTCTTTCTTTTGTGTACTGTGACTCTTACAGTCCATCTATACCACGGATAAATATTTGTACATGGATAGATAGTGTTTATGCTTAAGTCTTAGTTTGTCTGTCTCCAGATTCACGGTATCAGGCTGGTGTTCATCACCTGTGATGTGACCGGCTGGTTGTAGAACTGCTGGAAGGTGCCTTCCCCGGTCCATCCGGTCGATTGTAGTATCATGGCCAGTGGTACCTGTCTTTTCATGGCTGCACTTGTTGCTGCATGTCTGCATGAGTATGGTGTGAGTAGGCTCATGTCCATCCCCGCCGCCTGCATAGTGGTGCAAAGTATCTGGTTAGGGTCTCTTGCGAGGCCTGCACATGTGGCTTACATGTGTTCGCAAATACCGCTGGCCCCACCCCTTTGAGCTCCTCCTTTGCCACATACCACTTCAGATATTCATAGACACATAGTTCTCTCACCTCAAATTGTCTGAACCACAGTACCAATGGGTTCCTGGCTGGATCGTTGGATTTCATACGGGTTGTGTAATGTATAGTATACACCCCGTCTTCCCAACAGAAGTCCGTCCTTTTGAGTAGGCTCAAAGCCTGAAGCCTCTGGCCCGTGGCTAGCATGAAGAGGCATGTTGTCCTTTTGTTGAGTTTTTCACAGTCCAGCCCCTCTATGCACCCCCACGCCTGTATGTGGTTTCGCAGCATCTTCGGATCCCAGATACTCTTGTATTTGGGTGCTGGTGGCTTCAGGTTGCTAATGCCTCGTAAAAGTCTAGTCATGAGTGGGTGCTCCCCAAAGGGCCTGCCCCGCACCTTGACGAATGTTGATAACAATGACCTCACTGTGTTTACCCTAGTGTGCGACTGTCTCTTGCTGGCACGTTGTCCATCTTGGTGATACCCCCTTATTAATACATGCTACCGTCGTGGTGTTATCGGCGAACACCCTTATGTGTCACCCATTCAGTCTGTCACCCTGGTGTTGTAACATCCTGAGCACTGCTCTTAGTTCTAGGATGTTGGTGTGGGTGGAGCTGCTCACCTGCTCGCCCACTGCTCCCCATAGTGGGCATGGTTGGCCTGATCATAGTAGCCCCACCCATCTAGTGAAGCATTTGTGTAGATGCAAATGTCTACTGGTCTCGGCACGTAGTCCCTGCTAGCCCTGCCCAGGTTAGCATGCCAGTACGTAAGATGTTCTCTCACTCTCCTGGTGAGTGTACAGGTACGTTCATAATCGCCCCCCGCCGCTCTCAGATTCCAGTTGAGTGCTCTCACTATGCTTTTTGTGTGTATCACAGTATGTGCACCCATCTGTTGCCCAGATCCATGGGCACTAACTTCCCTACCAGTCTGGCTAGCAGCTTTAATTTGATTTCTGTCATCCCCATTACCTCCGATATGAATTTCCGGGGTTTGTCATCCTTGCTTGTTGGTATCGTAACCTTTAGGCTCATTGTATATATTATGAACCCTAGGAATGTAAGTTCTTGTGACGGTGTTAGCACTGACTTCTCTACATTAATGGTGAACCCCAATTTCTTATGAATTCCTAACGTTATCGTAATTGCTCTGTTTACCTCCGCCTTACTTTGGCCCATAATGATCGTGTCGTCAATCTAAAAACACAGCAGTAAGTCGTGTTGTATGCGGAGATGGCTCATGACTGCCTTTCATGAAGATGCGCAGCCCTGAGCTTAGCCCGTTCGGTAATAGCCTGAACCTGAACCTTTCTCCATCAAAAATGAACTGTAGGAGGTCCCTATCTGCTTCCATTATTTCTATACTGTGGTAAGCTTGGGATATGTCAATGCTAGCTAGGTACACCCCCTTGTGAACCAGCTGCATTACAGTGGCTCGCTGTTCCATTTTGAAGTGTCTGTACGTTACTTTTTCATTCAATTTTGACAGATTTAGTATCGGTCTGAGGCTCCCGTCTTTCTTGGGCCTTAAGAAGAGATGCGATACAAAAGACGTGTCTGTCGCTTCCGCTTTCTCTATTATATTGTGATCTAGCATTTCTCGTATCTTCCTTTCTAACATCTATCCATACAGTCTGATGGTTATCCTTACAGTCTGGCACGGTAGTCTGTCCAGTTCTATGGAGATGCCTTTCACCATTTGTATCAACTACTTATTGTCTGTAACGTCCTCCCATTCCCTGACATTATGGGAGACCCCACCTGCCTTGAAACTGTTTGAGTTGTTACTTACTTCTATTGTCTTCCCGACCTGCCTCGGTATGTGTTGTTGCTGCCATAGTCTCAGTAGTACACTGTTGGTGTTGTTACCAGGGCACTGACCAGTTCCTTCATTTCCAGTGGCTGTCCGCTCTCTATCCCATCCAGGGCTAGTGCGATGGGCCGAACTGCAAACTGTACGCCCCACTGAGCCATAGCAAGAGCCGTATCATTGTCCCTGATCCTTACTGGCAGTGTTGGATCCAGCTCCGGATTTACTCTGGTCTTGTGTAGGCAGTCCAGGTTTGCAGGCCTTGGCAGTGTTGTATAGACTTCCGCTATTTCCCTTCTGGATAGCGGATTTTTCCATAGGGCGTTAGTTTCACTATTTTCTGCCACCTTGTGTCCTTCTGCATCCAACGGCACCTTCTCCACCGGAATGAACTGTTCTAGGGATGAGCTCGGCCCTACCCAACCAGACGGGATGGCCGAATGAGTTAGATCATCCGTCTCCCATGTTGGTAGATTGTGGGGTCGTGGGAGTCAAACCAATGACTTAAAAATTGATACTTGTCACTTCCTAGCCTGGCGCTCGGCATTGTTAGGATAGGATAAGGACTGGTTGGCTCAGTGTCAGGATAATGTGACTGAGTGGGATATCAGGTCGTGGTGCTGGCGGCCTGGTCTTCCAGTGGGGCAGCACTATAAAGTCACCATGAGTGCACACTCTCACAAGTCAATACCTGTCCTGATATGATCTTAGATGTTGCTAGGACATAAAACAACAAACAAACAAAAATCGGCCCTACCTCTTGTTTGGCAGCTGTGGCAGCCGTGATCGTGGTCTTGGCTACAGTCCGTGCCGGGGTCTGCGTCTGCAGGGCCGGCGTCGTCGGTGGTAGCGGAGTTCCTATTGACTGAGGTGGGAGTGGGGTCACCAGTGTCATATATATAGATTGTGGGAACCCCCCCCCCCCACCACGTGACGTGGGAAATCCCGTGACGTCATCAAGGGCGTGGAAATAAACCAGTACCTAACAAGCACTCACCGTGTCCAGACGTTGGTCATTTCACAGTACACTACATGGTGTCAGATAGAAGGACTCACAATGGCATTAACAGGACTAAAGCCACCAGGACCACTAAACCTTGAGGATAACATGGCCCTCAACTGGGAAATGTGGTACGACTCGTATGAGTTCTACGCAGCAGCGGCCGGAATCAACAACAAACCCGAAAAAACACAGTGCGCGGTATTTCTACACGTGGCAGGAGCGGAGGCCCAAAAGGTATATCGAACGCTGAAAAATGACAGCAACATTATCGACAAAATACAACCGCTAATTGCCGCATTCCGAACATACTGTGAGGGAAAGACAAATATCACCGTCATAAGATACAAATTCAATTCACTGCAACAAACCAACCAGACAATGGACACGTATATTCGTGAATTGCAGTACCGCATCGCACACTGCAATTACAGGGAGCTCACGGAGTCAATGCTCTGCGACAGACTAGTATGTGGCGTCAAGGACACGAAACTGAGGGATCGCTTGTTACAAACAGCAGATCTAACATTAGACAAATGTATCGAGATATGCCGGCTAAGCGAACATCGCTCATCCCTGCTGTCAGAAGCAACAACGCTGATTGAAACCGAGAGAGTGGACGCTGTCAACGTACGCCAAACAACAACAAACACTGTCACACCACGCACGCAATCATGGTCAAGTCAACGCAACAGATCAAGAGCCAGTACATGCACACAGTGCGGGAGGTGTGGGTACACACACGAGCCCGGACAATGCCCAGCAAAAGGTAAACAATGCTCCAAATGTCACCTAATCGGTCACTTCTCAAAAGTATGTAAAACAAGGAACCCAAGCTTTGCTAATATCAACATGATACAAGTAGATGACAACAACCTACCTCCGAGTGAAAATGAAAGTCATATAGATGAAGAAAATGACTTGTTCGTTGGGTGCATTTCACAACCTGACAGCACCGACACATCACTGTGGTTTACCACCGTGTCACTCGGCAACGAAAAGGTAAAATTCAAGCTAGACACGGGGTCACAAGCAAATATAATCCCCAGAAGCATCTACAAGAAGTTGAAGAATGTCACACTCCACCCTTCCAAGTGCATGTTGATAACATTCTCCGGGGAACGAATCCGTCCGGAGGGGGAAGCCGAGATTTGCACAAACGGAAAATGGCTAAGGTACCAGATAACGAGCAACGGCTGCCCAATACTAGGAAGTAAAGCCTGCTCACAGATGGGACTCATACAACGCGTAAACATGATATCGAAGGACAAGTCGAGCACTCAACCAGCAGACGCCAAGGAGAAGAACGAACCAAGCGCAGAATTACTGGTAAATAAATATGATGACATATTTACAGGTCTAGGAAAGATTAAAAGTAACACGAAAATATATGTTGACAAAAAGGTACAGCCATGTAAAGACCCACCTAGGCGAATTCCCCACGCAATAAACGATCAAGTAAAAAATGAACTAGATAAGATGATTAGACTAGGTGAAAAGTTTGTGTATCTCAGAAATTTGATGTTATTGAAGTCTACTTCCAAATCACTTGTTGGGCTCAGTACCTAAAAGTATCACACAAGAAAAACACAATATTGTACTCACATGGTTTAATCCCAAAACTAAAATGGCTACCGACACATGTACACAGTCTGGGCTGGCTGGTGGCAGTGGTGAGAGAGGGCGTGCACATGCCATGCACCCTTATTTATAGATTACAATCCAGGTACCAGTCAGGTGACCCAGCCTGTACCCAGCAGGCCCTTGGCTGCAGAGTATGAAATATTAAGCCCCCGAAAATTCCCAAATATTTTACAGCGATAAATCGCCCCTAGAATCATGGATGTCTACCGTAGACGTTTTTTTTTTTTTTCTCATTCCTGTACCATCCAGCGCAGCCATGATTCTAACAAATAGAGTCGGAAAATATCATATAAAAATGTTTACATAATAACTTGGCTCGTCATCTTATTCTTTGTTTACAATAATAGAGTGCCCTGTGCACAGCTATAAAAAATTGAACTAGAACTACAGAGTTATCATACGGTGATATGAGGCTCCCCACAATATATTAGGATTGTGTTAGCTACCCTTACTCCTGCTAAATTTGGAAGAATTCTTGGTTTCCATCATATATTCCTCATCAACTGTATGGTCTTCTCAATCATCTTTAACGATCACTTTATATTGATATCTGGTCGGCTGGTCCACCTTGACGTACCTGGTTCCCTTCTCGAATGTTTTTATGGTACGAGTGGTAATCCTTGGAGAACCTAGTCATGACACCACATGTCGACCTGGGCCGGTTCGGTTGTGGAATCTTGGAACTTGTCTTCACCAGCTTCGCCCCAGCCCTGTTACCCAAGGGGGTTTTATTGGCCACTTCCCATAGGTGAATGTCTCTGGGCCTTACCACCCCCTCAGTCATGTGGCTGCTTCTTGTGCAAGGCATACCTGTGCTATCCTCAATAGATGCTTACAGGCAGACTTGTGTTGCTGCTGATACCACATTCGATGCCCTATGACCAGTCCTTGACCATCATCCCACGTCTTCGGTTCTCTCGCTCCGCTTCAATTGTTCATACTGAGACCATTCCTCTTCAATATATATATGCCTGGTCACCAAGTTTCCCACCCACCAATTACTTTGCACCTGAATAATTAGTTTAGTACCTCATAAAACCGTAATCACTCTTTGTATTGTCTTAATACATAGCATAATTTCTTGACTGGTTCACTTAAACAACAATGGTGTGGTGTGATGTCATCGGAAACCTGTTTAGCTGTTGGTTCCAATGAAGACCTTGTCAGTTTGGCATGCATCACTCTGCTGATCTGGACATCTCTGGTGAGATTCCATGTTTATGGCGGTAAACATCTGATCAGCTCATTGTCTGTGAACCTGTGTATTAATTAAGATACATATTCTTTTAATTATCATGACACATAGCAAGTTCCCTTCATCCTGTGGAATATACTTATTAAATAATACGCCCCTTGAAAATAACAAAGGAAAAAAAAAACCATGAGTTTGAAAACCATGAGTTCTTTTATTTTTTTAATTTTATTTTTTTATTTTTTTAATTTTTTTAATTGAATTAAATTGACTTTATATAGCCATTTCCCAATACATTTACCATGCAAGCTACTAGAAACCACAATTTATATGGAAACCTACCTTTGTGTGAAACAGCATAGGCACAATGCATGGAAGTCAACAATTGCTAAAGATTCTGTCAGACACCATGAACACAATGCATGTAGCCCTATGTCACACATCTTTTCTGTTTGTTTGAATACATTCTATTTCACTGGAATGGATATCAATGGACACCTTCGATAGGGCTGAAACATAGTAGTCACATAGTTGTTATATCAACATGTTATGTCAGTATCAATAGAAGAACACCTTGTGTTGTGGTAGTGTTTTTTTGTTGTTTTGTTTTAGGCAGAACTTCATGAACAGTCCTCATCATGTCAATGCCAACATTGTTTATGCTGCAATATGTTTTTAGCATTCCCTATATTCACATGAACTGCTGTCAATCCAATATTTCATTTGGCAACATTAGGCCTAGGCCTACAACACCATGTGGCATGTCAATTTCCAAAAGTAAAGAGAACCAGTGAAGGACAATATAATCATAGTTTAACACATATAAATTATATTGGACACCTGAAATGCATCTAATTCCTATTTTATCAGTAGGTATGTGACAATTTAACAAATATTTTGCTTAAAAAGGAATGTACACTATCTCAATGAACAAATAGCAACAGAAATGGCTTGGACAGATCTTAAACCTGACAGTCATACAACTTTCATAAAGTAATATTAAGAAAGTTATAGCAGTTTAAATTAAAGAAAATATGTTCTATAAAGGCAGAGTGTTCATGTCTTGCTTACAAGCACCAACTGCATTTCAGCATGTAAAATAAAACATTGTGAATGACATAAATATCAGAAAAATAATGTATGCCTACCACAAATGCAATCATACATGTCAACCCAATGTGAACCTCACACACTACACAGAACAAAATTACACGTCGCACACCACACTAATGTGCGCGTACGTGGCACTCTCCACACAACCACCAGTCAGCCCATGTGAAACCAACATGCGCGTACAAAAAAAATTTCTATCATGTGGACAAAATCAGACACCTAGCCCAGAAGTTGGAGTTAAAATCATCGTGGTCACCACTGAAAAGTTTTTGTATCTCAGAAATTTGATGTTATTGAAGTCTACTTCCAAATCACTTGTTGGGCTCAGTACCTAAAAGTATCACACAAGAAAAACACAATATTGTACTCACATGGTTTAATCCCAAAACTAAAATGGCTACCGACACATGTACACAGTCTGGGCTGGCTGGTGGCAGTGGTGAGAGAGGGCGTGCACATGCCATGCACCCTTATTTATAGATTACAATCCAGGTACCAGTCAGGTGACCCAGCCTGTACCCAGCAGGCCCTTGGCTGCAGAGCATGAAATATTAACCCCCCGAAAATTCCCAAATATTTTACATAGGGGTCATAGTAGAGGAAACGTAGCCCACCCCATGGGTCAGTTCAATCACCATAGTTAAAAAACCAAACAAAATCCACATATGTTTGGACCCAACCAAATTAAACAAAGCTATTTTAAAGAGTCCATACCCAACAAGGACAATAGAAGAAGTCATTGCAAACACATCAGAGGCTAAATTTTTCTCAGTAATAGACGCCAACAGCGGATACTGGCAAATTGAACTAGATAAGGAAAGTAGCAAACTATGCACGTTCAATACACCATGGGGTAGGCACCGTTTCACCCGTTTACCCGTTGGAATTAAAACGGCAGGAGATATCTTCATATAGGAGATGAATCAAATTTTACATGGCTTACCAGGTGTAAACGTCGTAACAGACGACATACTAATATATGGGGCGACTCTCGAAGAACACAAATTCAATCTAGAAGCCGTGTTCAAAAGGGCGCGAGAGGTCAACTTGAAATTTAATCCAGTAAAATCAAAAATATGCAAAAAAGAAGTAAACTATGTAGGACATACACTAACACAATCAGGAGTAAAACCGACCAACGGGCGAATTCAGGCCATCCTGGACATGCCGCCACCAACTGACAAAGCAGGGATACAAAGGTTCCTAGGCATGGTTGGCTACGTAGGGAAGTTCATCCCAAATATGTCGGAAATAGCAAAACCATTACAAACATTATTAGAAAAAAACACCGAATGGCACTGGCAACATGAACAGAAAGAGTCGTTTTCACTGCTAAAAAAACTACTAATAACAGCACCAGTACTACAATATTACAATGTAAAAAAAACCATAACCCTTCAGGTAGACGCATCGAAATCCGGCCTAGGAGCAGTATTATTCCAAAACAATAAAGCAGTCGCCATGGCCTCGAAATCATTAGACCAAGCACAATCTAATTATGCAGTCATCGAAAAGGAGCTGTTGGCGATATGATTGATTGATTGATTGATTGGTGGTTGCTTTACGCCGTGTCGGCAGCATAGGCCATATTCACGGCGAGAAATGTTTGTTTTTTGTTCAAACCATTGCTTTTACATGTATAAGCAGACAATCAATTATGTGCCAATAGACACTAATTAAATTAGAAAGCTCACAATCATATATCTGTGGTCAAGGGAAACAAATTCCCATAGAAAAAGAAAAGTTTCATTAATAATTAATAGAATCCATTTAGTAAACTATATAAGGTGGTACAGTCCAGCTGCCCTCAAAAAGGCTAAAATGTTTTCCTGTTTTACCTTAGTAAAAAGGTCATGCATACTGCCTGCAGTGTAGAACCGTTGGCGCAGGGCCAAAAAATCAACGCAACTTAGTAAAATGTGTTTGAGTGTCAGTGGGGACTGACACCCAATACATTCAGGGGGAGGTTCCCCCTTGAGCAGAAAAGCATGTGTAAGCCACGAGTGGCCAACACGGCAGCGACTAAGGACCACTTGGTCCCGCCGACCTCCCGCATGAGTCTGTGGTGGCTTTCCCACAGATGGTTCAATTTCTTTAAGTTTATTGATGTTTTCATCCCACTCATGTTGCCATTTGGATTTTATGTGGGTGGCTATTAGTGGTTTCAGATCAGAGTGAGGGATCAGACACGGTTCAAGATCACAGTTCAGGGCCTTCTTCGCAGCCCGATCAGCTCGTTCGTCTCCTTGTATGCCAGCATGGCCAGGCACCCAGCACAGGTGGATATCATACCCATCCGTTGTCAGTTGGTTCATTTTATAAATGACCGTTGCTAGAATAGGGTGATTCGTTTTCAGTCCAGCAACAGCCAGGAGGCAAGAGAACGAATCACTGTATATAACATAGTTAGTGTGGTTGGATACCTCGATACACTCCAAAGCGAGAAGGAGTGCTCGGGCTTCTGCAGTGAAAATCGAGCTCTGATCGGGCAAACGTACACCAAATTTTTCCCGTCGGCAGACTGCCGCAGCAGCTACCCGGCTTTGGTCTTTCGAACCATCAGTGTATATGGAGAGGTGGTCTGCAAACTGGCCTTGAATCTCTGCATGCTGTCCTTGGTACTCGAGTGGATGTGTCCCAGATTTCCTCAGTTCCGTGAGTCGGAGGATAACCGATGGCTTTCTCAACGACCACGGGGGATGTTCTGGGACTTTGGCATCCTCCAACATGTCCAAATCCACGCCCAAGGCCTCCAAATGAGGCGATATGTTTCGGGTGTAACAAATTTCATCAGTACATATTTGGCAAAGAGATAGTAATCCAAACGGACCATAAGCCACTAGTAGCAATAATGAGCAAGCCGGTACACACATTGTCAGCCAGGATGCAAAGAATGAGACTTTGGCTGCAAAATTACAATATCATGTTAACATATATTAAAGGCACAGACATGTACTTTGCAGATGCCTTATCACGAGCCCACTCGACGTCCATCCAACCGAATGACTTGTTCGACGCAACTCTATCGGTGGCTGAAATGGGAGTGGCACCAAATATGCTCCGACGCATCGCGAATGGTACCAAAACAGACGAGGCACTAATCCAAGTAGTACAACTAACACAACAAGGTTGGCTCGAAGAAAAACACAAAATACATGCATTGGCAAAACCCTACCTTACGTTCAAAGATAACATAACATACATCGACAATATGTTATTCAAAAACAATCAGATAATAATACCATCAACACTACGCCACGAAATGTTACAAATAATACACGAATCACACCTCGGCATCGTTAAATGCAAGGAGTTTGCACGGGACAATGTATTCTGGCCGGGTATGTCAAAACAAATTGAAGATATAGTCCTACGTTGTTCAAATTGCCAATCAACACGAAATGTACCACATTCTGAGCCACTGATATCTCACCAAATTCCTCAACTGCCATTCCAAAAAATAGGCATTGACCTGTTTCAAATTCAGGATAAGCATTTCATTATTATAGTAGATTACTACTCTAAGTACCCTGAGGTAGTACAGTTAGACTCAACAACTAGTACAGCAACGGTGGAAGTATTAAAACAGGTTTTCTGTAGATTTGGCATACCCGAGATCGTGGTATCCGACAACGGCCCACAGTTTCAGAGTGCAACATACAGAGACTTTGCCACGGAATTCGGGTTCCAAACAGTATACTCCAGTCCACTACACGCACAAAGCAATGGCCTGGCTGAAAGATACGTGCAGACGGTTAAACAAATAATAAAAAAAGCAACAAAAGAAAACAAAGATTATAACATTGCCCTATTAAACTACAGGAACACACCCCTAACAAACATCAATGCATCACCTGCCCAACTGCTATTCAGCAGGAGACTAAGATGCAAATTGCCAGCGACAAACAAACATCTACAACCAGAAATACAACACTCCAAAACAAACCAACTCAGGAAACGACAACAAATACAAAAAAAGTACCATGACAGACACGCCGGCAAACAACACGCCAAATTACATCTAAACGACCAGGTCAGATACATGAGCCATGAAGGGAAATGGAAGTCAGGAGTTATAGTCAAAACGGACACACCCGAACACCGTGATTACCAGATCAGTAATCAGGAAAAACATGTGTTAAGACGGAACAGAAAATACATATTCAAAATCCCTAAGAGACAATCACAAACACGAGCAAAAACAATCACACATGCACCAAAGACCAGCAAGGCCCAATCAACGGCACAAACAAAGGTAGATCCAACAACTAACAAAGATCATTATGTAAACCGTTACGGCAGAGTGGTCCGTCCAGTAATTGATAAGACAAAATTTATATGTTAGATATAAGAGCGGACGATACACATGTTAGATATAAGAACGATGATACACAAGAAAAATAACGTAGATCGAAAGTCACAAACAGAACACTGATGACAACCATTAAGGACAAATAAATAGTTAACCATCACGATAAAAAAAAAAAGAAAAAAAAAAGAAAAAAAAAGGGAGATGTCATATATATAGATTGTGGGAAACCCCCCCCCACCACGTGACATGGGAAATCCCGTGACGTCATGAAGGGCCTGGAAATAAACCAGTACTTAACAAAGACTCACCGTGTCCAGACGTTGGTCGTTTCACAGTACACTACACAGACTTGCCAGCACCATGATGTGATATCCCACTCACATTATCCTGACACCGAGCTAACCAGTCCTCGTCCTATCCTAGTAATGCAGAGTGCTAGACTAGGAAGCGACAAGTATCAATTTTTGTAAGTCTTGACTTGACAGAATTCGAACTGCCGACCTTATGCACAGGGCGCCTGCGTTCTACCGATAGGGGTACCGCATCCGGTGAATACATTGTCACATAATACAATAAATACAAATACCTAGAATTACATTTCTTAGCAGGTATTTATTTGTCAGTTCAATATATCTAGTTACATTTTTGATATAATAATAATAATAAATAATGTAGAAAGAAATAAGCGAAGTAACCCAGATTCTGTCTGATATGCTTTATTCACATGTGCAATTATTTTAATGTATTTATGACCATCTTGAGGAAACAAAGCGGAAAAATGATGTCATGTACTTTTGCATATGAAAATCAGCTACATAAAAGACCATCATGATTATCAATCAATATATTGCCACGTTTACTTTATTTCGATGCAGAAATTGTATTGTACCGTATATTTATTTCATCAATTAATACTAGAAGAGGTCGCTTGGCTCACTTAGGCAACTATTTTACACATTGTGTTAGTGATCATCTGTGGTGAAGTGACAGGCATTTACCTATCTCGTTTTATTGCACCACCAACCCTCCCCCTGATGGCAGTTTCAAGAACTACTATTGTGGGTAGCAGCTTACTGTGCAGCATTCTTATCTCCACGGAAAAGGTCTTATATACGATTTCCACCACCAACCCTCCCCCTGACGGCAGTGGCAAGAACTAATATTGTGGGTAGCTGCTTACTGTGAAGCATTCTCCGTGGGGGAAAGTAGGAGCAGCTCGGGCCGACCCACTTTCTTGTTCCCAGCGCCATAACACTTTGGGGATTTATTAAAATAAAAGCATAAATTGTCTTTGACTAGAGGTTGTCCCCCTTGTACCATTGTTGCTATACACCTGCAGGAGCAGTGGTGGGGTAAAGCTAAGATTCCATATATGCGGTATGCGGCATGCCATTCACATTCACACTTGCACCGATCGGTCCATTGAGCGATCCACTTTGACACATTCGCATTTGGACTTATGGAAGCACCACCATGTATTTACGTGCTTTTCCACTTTTTGTCGCATTCACATACTGTATATACGGAATATTAGCTTTAGGTTACAAACTGAAGGCTGCTAACTTTCGCAATGAGTATAATAAGCGAAACTCGTTTGACTTGCTCAGTAATAGATTCCAACGTAACAACTGATGGAGTTGGCATTTTCTTTTTACTCCTACTTACTTACGCAGTGTCAATTGTACAGACTGACTAGTTGAGGGTTCTGGTGAGGGAGGCAGTGAACCCTTTTGACTTCCTCAGACCACAGCACGTTTGGTCTTCTTAAAGTCGCCGGCTATACCTCACCCAGATACAAACGAATCCAGCATCAAAAGCTCTCCAAACATACCTTTGCTGAGTTTGTTCAGTTCATGCCACTGAACATGTGGGAGGAGAGTTTAGGTCTGTGATGTGTGAATGACATCATAGGTGAGATTCCATCATCACATGACCTAGAGGGGTTCCCCACATACAGGGGAAGCCATGGCAACCACCAAGATGGCAGCCACAGAAAGCTCTCAATTCAATTTTTAAAGTCTATTAATCTACATGATTTAATCAATTATTCACACAAAAAGTAGCTGGTTATGATAAATAAACATTTGAACTTTATATTTATCATTTTAGATTGCAATTTTCAACATTTCTTTCTCTATACCGTTGTCTAAAAGTGTCAGTGCTGCTGGACTAAATACAACACAACAGAAGCAACCAATCTCAGGACTCTCCCCCCACATATGTAGTTGCATAAACTGAAAACCAGCAAATGTATGCTTGGAGAGCATTTGTCGGAGTATGGGTAGTGTCTCAGTGACCTATATCTGGTGCCTTTAATGCGTGCGATTCTTTTGACAGTTCAGGCTAGAGATGCTGCTCATGCGAGGTTCGAACCTTAAGTGAGGGCTTCAACTGTTAACCGTTATGGCATCACCTATTACCGCCTTAGTTTATTTACACACTATAATGTGGTAACTAAGCATTACTGTCCATGGAAAGTAATGTCACTATGTGAATTATCTGTTACCAAATAACATAAACAATAAGTTGCAGCTTCTGATGAAAGCATTATATTTTCTAAACCCAAAACTTACCAAGATTTGATTCTACATATCCAACTTAGACATTGGTTTTCCCATTAAACTTTCTGGCAGTTTGACGCTATGTTGCAACACTAACAAGTTTGTGAACTAGGTCTATATCCAACATTTTGGCGTGCCTCCTAAAATTATTGACAAATATTCCAAAAGTTTACCCTTTTAAAATAAAAGTACACTCCAAATTAAAATTGATTATAATAATTAAAAAAATATGGCAGAAAACGTCGGATTACACAACTACAAATGCCAAAATACTTTTGCTTAACACATTCTCTGTGGTGGTATCTATTAAGAGTATCCAGTGATCAGCATGGTAACAACAAAACTCACAAGAAAAACAACTTATATCAGACTGCACAATCTATTATCACCTTTTAGTACTTTGGTTAGTTTTGTCTGTTAAAGTTGCATAGTCCGCTGGTTTTGAGTTTCTGTAATTTTCGGAGATAATATATGTGGTTATAATCTACCTTATTTTAGTTTGAAGTAACTTAGCTTTAAAATGACAAACCTTAGAGCTATTTAAAGTAGAAACATACTCAATTAATTTGTGTGTGCTTGTCAAAACTCACCCCACAAGCTCCAGTAGTAACAGGTTACTTTTAATTGGCTTGGTGTGCCCTTTTCAGTTGATGTAGCAACACGTACTTAATAAGTGCACCAGTCTCTAGATCAAATCTAGGTAAGTGTTTTGCTTTGGGAAATATGCTTTTATTGGACTTTAACGAAGCAAATGTCCAAATGACTTACAGCAAAACATCTCTACTGTTTGGCACTGGCTGATTTCTGGATTACACGTAATCAAACACACATTATACTTGTGCAATGCAATGCCTTTCTGATTGGGCCCCAATCCCCAGAATATACTCTGGCATGGTTATGAGAGTGGGCATGCCTATGTTGGATAAAATGATGAAGCAATCTGCACAAAGGGAATGTAGGGATGTATCAGCGCAATGTCAAACATGTCTTTACGAGAATTCAACCAGTCTTCAGTGAATCACGTTTGTTTATTTTCTGGTCATGGTGTGCAGCCTTTTGGTGGTTTGAAAGTACATGTGGATCGTTCCAGTTGGCCATAAAAGCTCTGAGCGGAACTTTGTCCCAGTAGGACCAGAATATGTAACCTGTGAATACAATTACAAATCAAATCAACACAATGCACAAACTGTAATCTCCTACCCAAGTTCCTTTATTTCTCAGAGTTCACTGGACACATAATCACACTGTGCTATATTGGATCATTGTGATATATTAGAATAAAAAGCACAGGAATAATCAATCCAACAGCAATGATACTTCATGTCAATAAAGATCGGAATATTCACAGAATTAAAAAGAAAAAGAGAAGAAAATCATCTTAAAAGATTTCTTTTATTATTTGTAAAAACCCACAAATACAGCCACCATATAATTACCATATTAGACATACAAGTAACAATTCCTGCCTTGTATTGATTGTGCAAATATATGATGCACTTCAAATTTTCTTTCGACAGGTACAAATAAACTTTACTCTAACTTTTTCACAACTAAATAACAAAATGGGGAAAAAAAAGAAAAAAAGAGTGAATTGACCTGACATCGGTGATAATTTAGACTAACAAAAACTGACATTCTCACAGAATGAGGCATTTATGCAACCACTATTGTACATAATATTTATAAGATCATGTATTTTTGCACTGGAATAAAAAAGAAGAGTCAATGCTAACATAAGTAAGCATATCTGGAAACAGGTGTGGTCCTGTTGCCAGTATTTCATTGGCATCGATGTCTATCTAATAATCCTCTTGAAACTACACCTGCGCACACTATGAACACTTCGCACGTACAGTAAGTGCATACAACCTGTGCAGCATTTAAAACAAAGTATGACCAAATATAGTCACAGGAGTCATACCCGTTCAGGGCCAGGTGAAGGTACTGACAACTCGACCAGTTCCCCAGGGTGCCACATGCTAGAGGACACCATGTCAGCATTAAATCTAAACAAAAATTATACTTGGAAGGGCGCTTAAGTTTAGCTTTCCCGGGGTGCCAGCAACCCTAGGGCCGGTGTTGCGGATTCCGAGGGACACCAGTTTGCCAGGGACACTTCCATTCAAATGCATTGTCAACGGCCGTGAGCAAATCTTCATACAAAGAAAATCTAATATCTCTAAAATTACACCACCTAGAAACAAATCGCTTCGTACACATATAGAAAACATCTTTACCATTAAGATTATATTAAATTGATAAGGTTAGGGTTCTTGATTTCTATTAATTTTGAATAAAACTAATGTTTCTTACTGCGCGTACCGTGCAACTCAAGGCATTGTCAATGGCCCTGAGCAATCTTCATACAGAAAATACAGGAAAAGTTAAATATCTCTAAAACGACACCACCTAGAAACAAATCGTTTGGTACACATATAGAAAATATCTTTACCAAAAACATTATATTAAATTTATAAGGTTAGTGACGATGCTGTTCGATTTTGACGCATGCGCACAAGCAATGTGTCCCTGGCATACTGGTGTCCCTGGGAAACCGCAACACCGGCCATGTAACCGTTACTAAAACAATGCAATACGGATATTCCAAGTTCTGCTCGTCCCTCAGTAGAGATTGAAGCTTCACCACGGCATGCTGGATCACGGCTGCAACTTATATGGTGGAAGTAAGTGGTGGCTTCCACCTGCAGTCCTATTATTCACCATAGACCCTATACTTTAAACTCACTTTATGCCTATAATCACATGCCTTCTGATGACCAAACTTGGACAGATTATTGCTATACAATTATTTCTAATGTAAATTACAGTGAAATTGTCCCAGCAAATATTTTAGATGAAATAAAATAGCACTTACTGTATCATGGTGTATGTGCATTCAACCTTCTCACTAGATAAAAGATTCACCCCAACGCAAGGGGTGAATGACAACAAAGTCTAAATACGGGAGAAAGTTGCTTTCGTATAGAACAGGAAGTGGAATTCCTGGTTCAGGTATCAAATGGCTACTTTTATCGGCACAGAGTTGGTGAAATGGGAGAGAATGCAAAAAGACAAGATGGCGACCATAGAATGCTGTCGATTTCAGTTTTAAAATCCATTAAACTACATGTTTTATAATATGTTTTAACTCAAAAGTAGCGAGTAAATATAAAGATGTATATGAAGAATATATGTTGATTCTTAAATTAAGAAGTGATGTGCTGATTCAATTTACCCAGCCTATCGCCACTTTTTCTAATGGGTTGTTTTTCACCCCGACTGCAAGTATGGGGTGAATCTTTTATCTACCTTTCCCGCCCACCCATCACCTTTCTGGCACGTGGGGCTCTTAGCCTCATTCCTTACTGACAGACCAGCGGAACTCCAAATACCCATATTGGTACATGTAAAATCCTGTTGAGATTTTCGCAACAGCTCATCAGATACTGGATCACAATGTATGTAGTAACTATTTTGAATCCAGCCATTAGCATACGACACATATCAACAAGGGGGGGGGGGGGGAGGAGGGAGAAGAGTAGGTTGAGTTTGTGGTAAGAACTACCTCGTCAGTTCTTAGTGGTTACCTCAGATGGTGCTTCTGACACACTGTATGTACAAGACAAGTAAAAATATGCTATACTATCTTATCTTACACCCAGTGGGCCATGTTGGTGCATATCAATGCAACACCAACAATCTATTATTACTACAAATCCATTGGGCATCCTATCACCTCCTTAAAAGGACTTAACTTAAGTTGATTGTCAACCTTTAAAAAGGGATTAATTTCTTTATTAAAAACATGTATTTCTATTCTTTTTGTTTTGTTTTTGTGTATGCGTTTTTCAAGGTTCGAAAGGCAATCGCGTCCTCTAAAACCTGTTATTGTTGTTATATATATAATATCGAACATTGGTTAAGTTTGAGCTTCGTTCTGATCACTACTCCTCTGTTAATCAGCGCTGCCAATGCACATCATCGTACTCCGCTGATGCTTCACCATGTATGGGTTGTTAATAACAAGGTTTTTTTGTGCCTACTCTACATATTTCACATTAATTTAGAATTTCAAAAAAGAAATTGAATTTCATATTAATTTCCTACATCTCACGTGGAGCTTAGTTTTAACCTGTGCGCAGCACAGATTAAAGCTAGTATATATATTTGTTTGTAATCAATAAATTACTATCCTGCAGGAAACACACCTGGTTACAGTGTACTGCGCAATATTGCAAGGTACACATACACTTTTCGTTTGTATAAATACAAAATACTTTGGAAATCTCTCAGGAAAATTCTAACATTTAATAGGTAGGTTCTCATTAAACACCAACTCGTGCCAACGCCGGAAGTTGAGCTTCTCAGCTGGTGTTAAGTCTACCGGATTAAAGCTGCATAGTCCGATGAAGCATCAAATTTTCAAAACCAAAATAATGATATAGATTTGACTCTACATATATAACTTAGATATTGATGCACATATTAAGCAATTATTGCCACATAGAAGGGAACACTGAGACAATTTGATAGAACCTGTTACTGTTGAAAACTATGTTTGCATGTTTGAATTTCAAATATCTCAAAACTTATCATTTTAAAATCAAAGTTACTTTAACTTGAAATAAGGTAATTATAACGATCAATTTAATATAGTTATCTCAGAAAAATGACCAAAATGCAAAACCATCGGACTATGCAACTTTAAGTATAAACTCTAAACCAATGTCTGTCGTTAAAGAAGAGAAAAATAACAAGTCATTTAATTTAAGCATAAAATGCTCGCACACAATCCGAGAAAAAACATTCGCAGACGAGACAATAACTTGAATAAGCAAGATATATACGATTTCGAATTAAATTGAAATTTGGTACATTACTCAACCAGTAAAAATACTTGTATTCTGGCTCCAAAATTAAAAATAATATCATTTAAAAAATGGAAAAAGAAACAAAAGATTGGGAATGTTTTAATCAATATTAAAAGGAATGGATGAGAATACATTGGAAATTGTTTTTTTAAGCAAGGAAATGTTCAGAAGCTGATCAACCATGTACGAAATGAAGAACTAATTAAACAATGCTACCTGCTCAATGTGAAAACTAATTGACACAATTATGCGGTTTATGATGACTTGAAAACAACTATCAACCTTACAAATCTCATTCTAGAGAAAGAAATATGGAAGTATAAAAATACACCCTTTACACACGGTGGCACAACCAATATCAATATATGCCAAGAAATGACCGTTGGCAATAGAATGTGATAAGATGGAATTTGTTACAGTCAGAAAATAATTCAAGTAAGTCTTTCATAAAACAAGCCACCAAACCCCATGACCATATAGCAATTCCCTTTGGTTTAAAGTAAAACGAAAAGGGCATTTCAATGCGCGTTCCCTTCCCTGTAAAGAACTAACATAGGTCTGTACATGTACAACAACTATATCACATCACTCAACCCCCACCCACCCACCCACCCACCCACACCCCAGTCATGCGGCATCATATCACAAAGTCCTGCTTCTTTCCAGCTGTATCTAGATACACCCCCCCCTCCCCCACCATGTCTAAATAATGTCAACCCTTTGTCATCGACATGCTGTGAGTCAACAACCTACTGCGTGGAATAATGAGCCAATCAAAGAAGCGTTGTGAAGAAGCGCTTTGGTTTGAGCAGCCTTCTATGGTGAGAACCAGCTGCCTGTGTGTGTAGCGGCTGGAGGGATGTAGACCATCCCCTTACGATGGCTGAATAGAATAGTACCATGCGAGTCACGACACAAGGGTCAGTACTCCTCCTCTAACATCTCACTAGTCTCATCTTTGTCGAAAGCCCGGTCCTTTGTCTCCTTGTCGTCAGGCTCCTTGTCTACTGAGTACACATCATCATCTTCATCTTCCTCCTCCTCCTCATCGACACTCTCGTCCGTGTCCAGGAGGCCATACTCGCCATCCAGCTCATGCGCATGCTGCCTCTGACGCCACCAGCATGCCCTCTTGTGGTCTCTAACCTGCAGCACTATAAAGACGATGATGCTGATAAGCAGTGCAAAAACAATGAACAGTTCGATGCTTTCAGTCAGCCATGGCGGGAAGTTGACAATGAACGGCTTGCTTGTTTTCGTCTTGTGGATGCACACGCTTGACTTCAGGTTGTGTAGGAAGCCATTTGCGCAGGAAATGCATTCGTTGAACGAAGGTCCAAAGCATTTGGTACAGGATATGTGGCACTGCTCACACACCGGAACCAGCCACACTGCGGGGTCGGTCGTTGAGTTCGTTGTGGAGCTGGTGGTGGAGGTCCTTGTGTCGCTGCTGGTTGTCATGCGAGCGGGTTTGGTGATGGGTTTGGGGGAGCCAGTTGCAGTTGCATCATCTTTAGTTATGTTTTGTACAGTTGGATAGAAACTCATTGGACACTTGGTGTAACAGAAATTGTTGAGAACTAACTGTCCGGGTTTACAATCTGGAAAAAATAAGAAAGGACAGAACAGTTAAGATTAATCAAAATGCCATTTAAAATGCGCTAGCTTATAAATTATCTACATTTCTTATGGCAAACTACTTATGCAGTTAAATCCTTATGGGGTGCCTAATTTACTGTCCATGCGAGTCCTATCTGAAGTTATTATAGAGCTTACTTAATAATTTCTTATATTTAAATTACTATCAGATTTGAGGTAAATATTTTATACATGAACACATTGACAAACGATCAAGGAAAATCTGCAAAACTAGGAAGGGATGTGGTCAGTTAGACAGGTACTTGTTGCTAACATCTAAATCTACAGGTATACAGGCAGTATTCTCTAAATCTAATGGTACATTAGTGTAGCTTTAGGTACGTATATATGTATGTGTATGTATGTATATATATATGTACATATATGTATACTCATAAGTATGTAAATGTAAATATATATAAATGTAAATATATAAAAATGTAAATATATATATAGATGTAAATATATATGTACATAAATATATATACACACACATAAATATATGCATATATAATACACACACATATAGATATATAGAGGAAATATACAAATAACTGAGTGTGCTGTACAGACGATACATCCGTGTTGGTTTAGTCATTATAGTACATTAATTCCAAGCAAAGGATGCAAAACCAAACTATTAGATCATATCATATCAATAACAGAAGCATCAAGGCACAACCGAATCAGACCTAACATAATCCAAGCAGCTAATTTAAAGTAGCAATTTAAATTATATATATAGACATTTCTTTAATTAAATCAAATTTAGCTCTACAAATAGCTCAATTTGATTGAATTAAAAAGTATGTATATATAAAACTAAATTTCATTTAACCAAAAAATTGGTAGGGAACAGGGTGAGATTCCTCTTCCCCTGGGAAGGGTCAATTTGGCATAGTCAATAAGTTTTTTTTTGTTTAAAATCTTTTTTAATTTAAAATTCTTTTAAAAAGAATCAGTAATGAATTTGGAGTAGCTAATGGTGCTTGGTAACTTTGAATGGCTAATGGCTATATAACAACCCCATTCTGAAATGTTTGGCATCCTTTAATTTGGCATTGATGTTAACATAAATGCAGTTTACATGTACATGACACCGGGAAGTAGCTAGATTTCAGTAGCAATCAATGGAACCCCAACCCACAACAAAAAACTTTTTTGTTTCCAGACCTCACATCACAAACAGTCCTTAAGCTGTTATTTGTCCATCATGAAGGTCTGACTAATAAATGGTAATAATATATAAGGTACACATAAATAAAGGTGGAAAAAAACGGGATAAAACACAAGTATGAATATCATGTAGCTCTGAGATTGTACAAAATGTAGTTTAAATGCATTGGTGCGTCATATAAAAATGGAAAGGTTTGTGTAATCATATTTCACAGATTTGGCAATTTTGATTGTCGATTCTTTAGTTTAATTTATTTTCTTCCATTTATCTTCTCTCCTAATTCTTTTCTCTTTAGAGTGAAGTTCACATCCCGTTACCATGCAGTACATGTAGAAAAAGCGCAGACATTCTAAGACTACCAAAAACCTCCGACAAGATCTGCTAAATTGGAGGGTAGAGACATTAGTAGAAAGACTAATAAATGAAGGCTTAAAAAAGGTGGATATGGGTGGAGGGAGGCGGGAGGGTGGGGGTGGCTAGAAAAAAACAACGTACACAACCAACAGTGATCTGCCAACGATACATGCAAGAGGGTGCGGGTGGGGTGGGGTGTGGGGGTGGGGTCGAGCAGGGCAAGATGGCCGCGATTATGAGGGAGCTACAAAGCAGCAACAGAAACCACAATCAAGGACCAGAAGCCATGGACTCACCCGGGGCTTCACAGCAATGGACCAATGGGAAGACGTCGTAAGGGTCATGTGACCGACTGGGAACGCTGGTTCAATGCTTGGGTTTAGGTATATGTATATATACCAAATAGTGATAGTAGTTTAGAACATTAAACAGGTTACTAAGGCAACGTGGGTAGAAGTTGACTTACCAACAAGAACAATGAAATAGGGATCATTTAAAATTAAAAAGAAATTAAATTTACTTCTTTTTTTTTGCCGTGGATAATGATATTTGCTAAAAAGAAATATTTTCTCGGGAGAACTGTGTCAACCATGGAACGTATAATGTATCCAATATCAATAGACATGCAATGTTGAATGCCCCCCCCCCCCCGCCATTTCAATTTTTTTAAGAAGCATCCCAAGATTCCACTTTCTAAAAAAAAAATCCATGATCTGGTTTATTTATTTATGTATTTATTCTATAAATACATCAATTGTGGTTTGCAGTATAGAGGATACAAGACGTGTATATATTGTATGTATGTGTGTATATGTGTGTACATATATACACATATAGGTCTATACATAGATACACATAAATATAATAGATGTATATGTAAATATACACACATATACACATGCATACAGATATATACACAGAAGAAATTGTCGTCATTGTTTTGTTAGTAATTTTCCCTGTGCTTTTAAGAAAATAAAACCATTATTCCTCTTCTTTCTTTAACCAAATTAAAAAATTAAAACAAGTAACAAATAGAGCGAATTAAAAACATAATATTTACAAAAGCCAGGGACAACTGAACGACCTACATCAATCATAGAGGGCTTACATGAAGAAAGCTGGCGGGTAGTGAAAACGACATAGAAAATCTCAACTTAGGGGTGATAGAAGGAAACAGGTCAGCCCGGAAAGTTGCAGAAAATTAAACTCCAGATGAATGGACAGCGATATGTAATGATGTTCAGGGATTGAAGATCACTTTTAGGGGCCTAAAAGGTGTATCTAGTTAAAGCTTACCCCTTTAAATTTAGTTCTGAATCATTCATTGTACGGCTCTCGTAATAATGGTACATGGTGATTTGAACATACATAAGAGGAAGTATGAATACATTTTCATATACAAATAAAGATTTTTAATGACACACCAAAATCATACATACTGTTTACACACATACAGTTGCGTTATGTTACACGTGTCCTTGCACGTACGGACTCTGTGGCCTTCATGAGTGCAGTGTTATAATGTTTGCTTCGTTTAGACAAGGGCATGGGACGGCAGTCCATTGCACACAGATGTTCTTCCACGTGTACAGGAGAAAGCACTCCCGGGGTGTATAGGAGAGTGGGCGTGGTGACTAGCCTCATAGTCTGATACACACAATATACAGATACCCACACATGCCAAGGGACCACACGCACCCGCGCACCACACGCACCCGCCCACCACACGCACCTGCACACCACACGCACCTGCACACCACACGCACCAAAAAGTGCACAGCAGCAGGTCATGTGACCAGCCGGCACGCACGGGGCTACCAGGGCCGCGTTCAGTGTACGCCTCCGAGTCGACTCCGAGTCGTCTTTTTGGCCTATTTGAGTTCAAGGTGCGCCTCGGAGACATCTCGCTTTTCAGGTAGGAGGCAAAACGCGCCTTGAAATTGGCCGCCAGATTCAGTGGTTTCAGCCAATCAGAGCTCTTCTTTTCAATTGCAAATGGCTGCCCCCTATGAAGGCCGCCATTTTCAAGGCACCCGACAGCTCATGTCGTTCAGACTAGCGCGAGATCCAGAATTTCTCTACCTCGGAGGCATACCTTGAATGCAGCCCTGATATAGGGCATGTACATATATGAACATATATACATATCTGTGCAGACTTATATAGATGTATATATGTGTATATATATAATGTGTGCATATATACATATATATAAACACATAAATGTGCATAAGTGTATATATAAGTGCATTGTCACACATTTGTTTTACATTTATAGGTATATATAAGTGTATTGGTACTTATGTGTGTACATATATATATATATAAGCATATACATATGCACATCCCATCAAATACTATTACTCACGTATATATACACATACCGGGATACATATCAATACACTTATTATATAAATATACATATCAATACACTTATGTATACATACATATACCTATGTATGCACAATTGAAATATATATATATATATATCTTTCAAGATATAATATATATCTACATCTATTGAAAGACTACACACATACATCTCTTTCAATATACATATATACGGTATACTTGCGCATATATATATATATATATATATATATATACATACATATACATACATATGTATTGTATATTACACCCCTTTGCACGTTCGATGAAAAGACGCTGTCTGTTGGATAGAATACAAAATGAACTCGCCCAAGTAAGTTCACTTTTGGTGTATACTACATGATAAATTAATCTACGATAATGGCGCTATCATACACGTCTATTTGCTATAATTATATCCAATAAGACTACATACATATACGTCTATATATACGCAGCTCATTCTCCAGACCTTTCTGGCCACACACTCAGAATCTATGCCGGAGATGCTTCCTGAAAGATGCACATTTGGAACTGAGAGTACAAAAGGCAAATAGGCCAAGCAATATTTTGCCTTCTACCAATTGATTAATTAATCAACGAATTAATTAACGACGACTTAATTAACGATGTAATTAACTGGCGAATTAATTAGTCAACGAATTAAATTAATTCACGAATTAATTGACGAGTTAATTAATTAACTAACACTCTCCTCGCGTAAAAGAAACTAAGAAACAATGAAACTGGTTCTTTAAAAAAAATAGTATAAAAAGAAAATGTTGGGAGAAGAGAGTTGAATGCCTTTGCCTACATAACGAGGTTGTAGCATTGCAAACCACTCGCGCTGTACTCGACTGGACCACACTGCCAACAAACAGCATACTTAGTGCACAAAGGTCACGTGGCCGGCAGGGCAGCGTCCCGCAGTCTGTACAGCGCCTTAAAGGGGCCCGGTATAGGCCGCTGAGACTGGAACCGCACCCCGACAAAGGCTCTCCCAGCACACCGTAGCGGTTTGTGTAACTGAATCTGTGGAGGGAAAGTGCCGAGGTCGGCGTCCACGACGGCTAGTGTGCAAGTGTGTTATTAGCGTTCCGCGGGGAGCCGCTCCAGGTCATACGATGAGGGGGATCTCACCCTTGATGTCATTCGTACGTTACAGAACTCAGCGCTTTCCTTCCACATATTCGGTTGCATAAAGTGACAAAAATAGGCAGAGGTATGCTTGGAGAGCGTTCATCAGAGTACAACTCCAGTCACAGCGGTCTATACCGGATTCCTTTAATGCACAAGGGGTGTGTGCATCATTTACAGCTTGTGATAATCCAGCGAGGCGGTAATATACACAATAAATACCATCTCCAACCGGTACAATGCACTCGCATCCCACACTCACACCGCAACATGCCGAGCGCTCGACTCGAATATATGACATATGCGAAACTTCACATGATTCCGAGGCTTAAAAGAGTACATTCTTCCAAGTTTCTCTCTCCCTTGGATCAAATAAACCTAGACGTCATGAGACATATGTACACACATTACCTGCAGATATATCACACATGCTATCCAAATACACGCGTATACACATCCAACACTTGGGGGAGCTTATACAATGCAAAGTTAAATTTGTATTTATTAAAATTTTAAAAGAAATTATTTTTCATCAAACAGCCGATGGGCATAACAGTAATTATCTCTTTATTGAGAATATTTTTTGAAGAATGATTTTTGAGAAGTCAGACGCGTGCTTTGAATCGGTGGCGGTCACCACCGATATAATTATGTCGCTGCACTATGCATCTACTGTAGTGTTTCAGAAGCACTCAGTTTGGTGTGATTAATATTAGTACACAGTGAATAATGATGATGCTGCTGCTGCTAATAATAATAATAATATATTAATACTGACTTGCACAGTGTTCATACTTGTCTCACTGTGGCCCATACACACATCGGGTCCTAGACGACTAGACGCTGAGGTACTCACCCAGGCCCGACACTGTCGACCCCTAATGACCGACAGTGGCAGTTCCCAGTGGTCGGGGAGGTGCTGCCCTCTGGTGTCAGAAAACAGCACTACTATAGCTGCGCGAATACTTTTGTTACGCTTACCTGAATAACATTATATATTTTTTTAGTAATACCCTCCCTTCCCCTTCCCGCAAAAATCATCCACATATCTACGATTATAACATTGTGCACCCTTTTGATTGGTTCTGGCTCTGGCTAGTTAGTATTGTTTGCTCAAATTATGATGGCAAACAACCTGCAATAATTGTCAGCTGGTTTGTTATATTAACATAAAGCAACTTCAGCTGTACTTTACAACATGGTATACATGCACTACGTCTTCAAAAGAACCACACTGGCACAATGATCCATTTAAAACCTGTAGTTAACCCATCACCATAACAAACATAATTCAGATACGTATAGCGTATCATGGTGTACAAGAAACCAGCACCGCTCTATACGCGAGGGTGAGAAGCAAGAGTAAAACAAGATCTGTAAGGAGTATACACATGATCTGTACAAAAAGATGCATAACATATCAAACACAGTTGCGTATGACGCTCAGAGGTACGTACAGTGCCACAACTGACCGCATTGTGACCTTAGGGCGCTAATATAGACGTAAAAAACAGCTGTAGCGAATGAGGGCATTGCCCTATCGCAGAGATGTACCAACACTTACAAAGTAGATTCGTATCCCCTGGGTCCAGAGATTTGGAGATTTCTTAACATTACTAAGGGTGAACAAATTAGCATACGACGAGGAGCAACTTTACACAAACTGTGAAGTGTTTCCACTCACAAAAACATAAACCGTCCTACAAAAACTGTCACATGGTACTCGATATGCTAAACAATCCGGTGTACCTGAAGATGTACCGGTGTGCTGAGAGAGTACTGGTGTGCCGGACTGTAGCAGTGTGCCTGGACTGTACCAGTGTGCGGGTGTGCCCGGACTGTACCGGTGTGCCCGAACTGTACCGGTGTGCCTGAACTGTACTGGCGTCCCTTGATTGTACTGTTGTGCCAAAAGAGTACCGGAGTGCCTGGACTGTACTGGTGTGCCTGGACTGTACCGGTGTGCCTGGACTGTACCAGTGTGCCTGGACTGTACCAGTGTGCCCGGACTGTACCGGTGTGCCTGGACTGTACCAGTGTGCCCGGACTGTACTGGTGTGCCCGGACTGTACTGGTG
This sequence comes from Branchipolynoe longqiensis, assembly GCA_030323885.1. NCBI lineage: Eukaryota > Metazoa > Annelida > Polychaeta > Phyllodocida > Polynoidae > Branchipolynoe > Branchipolynoe longqiensis. Next base: position 117,460,281 of record CM059188.1, read on the forward strand.
TGCCAGGACTGTACTGGTGTGCCTGGACTGTACTGGTGTGCCTGGACTGTACCAGTGTGCCTGGACTGTACCAGTGTACCTGGACTGTACCAGTGTGCCCGGACTGTACCGGTGTACCCGGAGTGTGCCGGTGTGCCTGGACTGTACCAGTGTGCCAGGACTGTACTGGTGTGCCCGGACTGTACTGGTGTGCCAGGACTGTACTGGTGTGCCTGGACTGTACTGGTGTGCCTGGACTGTACCAGTGTGCCTGGACTGTACCAGTGTGCCCGGACTGTACCGGTGTACCCGGAGTGTGCCGGTGTGCCTGGACTGTACCAGTGTGCCAGGACTGTACTGGTGTGCCCGGACTGTACTGGTGTGCCAGGACTGTACTGGTGTGCCTGGACTGTACTGGTGTGCCTGGACTGTACCAGTGTACCTGGACTGTACCAGTGTGCCCGGACTGTACCGGTGTACCCGGAGTGTGCCGGTGTGCCTGGACTGTACCAGTGTGCCAGGACTGTACTGGTGTGCCCGGACTGTACTGGTGTGCCCGGACTGTACTGGTGTGCCAGGACTGTACTGGTGTGCCTGGACTGTACCGGTGTGCCTGGACTGTACCAGTGTGCCTGGACTGTACCAGTGTGCCAGGACTGTACCAGTGTACCCGGAGTGTGCCTGGACTGTACCAGTGTGCCAGGACTGTACTGGTGTGCCAGGACTGTACTGGTGTGCCTGGACTGTACTGGTGTGCAGGACTGCACCAGTGTGCCCAGACTGTACCGGTGTGCCAGGACTGTACTGGTGTGCCCGGACTGTACCGGTGTGCCCGGACTGTACCCGTGTGCCCAGACTGTACTGGTGTGCCGGACTGTACCGGTGTGCCCGGACTGTACCGTTGTGACAAAAGAGTACTAGTGTGCCCGGACTGTACCGGTGTGCTGGAAAGGGTGCCGGTGTGCCATGACAGTACAATTGTGCTCACTCAGTGAGTGTTCTGGGGTGAGAAAGGTCAACCTCGAGTTAGTTTCTAGTAGGTGATTTCAAACACAATGAGCTCCTCATTTGGCACGGGGTTCGATGGGGTTAGATATGGTTATACAGTATAACCCCGTTAAACCAAACTTGAAGGGACCCTAGAAATTTGTTTGGATTAACCGGTCATTGGTTTAACCGAACTTTGGCTTCGACTTTCACTTGGCTTTGGCAAAAACGCAAGTGCATTATGAATGCAATATACAATGTATGTGGACACTTTGATTATTGTTTTTCATGAATATACAGTTAAACCCAGTTAAACCAAGCTTAGTTAAACGAAACGTTCGGTTAATCCAAACTTTTTTCGGCGCTCAGCAAAATACTACCATTTATCATATATAAACGTCTCAGATGACCTTATAACCACATGAAAGTTTGGTTTAACCATACCGGAAGTGGCCTGGGGCTTGACAATTTTGTTTGGATTTACCGATAGTTTGGATTAACCAACTTTTTTTATATGATAAATGGTAGTATTTTGCCGGGCCGTCGAAAAAAGTTTGGATTAACCGATAGTTTGGTTTAACCGAGCTTGGTTTAACGGGGTTGAACTGTATATACCTGGGTGCCATGTGACCACGCCACCTGGTGTACCGCGACGCCTTCGCCCTGCTGAAAATCACGAACGTCAGTGTTCAACTAGCCAAGGTGAGGCCCCTGCCAATGCCGAGATGAGGGCGAACCCCACTGCAATACTGCAGACTGAACACAGGAGGTGGAAATCTTTGTAGAATCTTTGTAGAAATCTTTGTAGAATATCTTCACTGCAATCCAATTCAGGAAGAGATTTAGGGCAAGATCACAATGGAGTTTCGTTATCGGGAACCACATGTTTACTGATTCAAAGTGAGCTGAAAGTTGCATAGTCCAATGTTTTAGATTTTTTGCCATTTTGTAAAATAAATTACATTAGGTTGATCGTTATAATCTACTTTACTTTGGTTTGAAGTAACTTTTATTTTAAATGGCTAACTTAGGAAATATTTCAAGTGAAAATCTGCTAAATAAATTTTGGCAAGCGCGTCACAATTCTATTAATTTGGCTTAGCATCCTGTCTACGCAGCAACAGTTACTTAATAAGTGCGCCAGTATTTAAGTTGGCTATGTTGGTAGGTCGGTGGGTTGTTGGAGTTTTACATCCTGGAAACATCTAAGGTCATATCCAGACGGGTACCAACTTGTGACAGTGTGCATTCATAGGAACTTCATAATGCTGCCCCACTGGCAGACCAGGTTGCCGGCACCATGACCCGATATGCCACTCAGTTATATTATCCTGACACTGAGCTAACCAGTCCTTACTCTATCCTATTAATGCCGAGCGCCAGGCTAGGTAAGCGACTAAGTATCAATTTGTAAGTCTTGGTTTGACTCGATCGGGAATTGAACACTTGATCTCCTGCGCTCTACCGATTTCGGCCACCGCCTCCGGTCAGTTGGATATGTAGGATCAAATCTAGGTAAATGTTTTGGTATAGAAAAAGTTGATGCTTTCATCGGACTATGCAGCTTTTAGGTATTGGTCCTGTAGGGAAGGATGGGGCTGTGAGGGACCCCCAACACTGGCGTGGACACACACCTGGTCACAGCTTCAGGCCTGCCTCAGGGACCAGCGGATAATAATTCAGTAGACATTTGAAGCCCCATATGCCGAACACCACAAACAGGTGGCTTGCGCCATGAGCCGGCTAACTTAGATCAAAAGCTGAGGAACAAACACTTGTCGCGAATCAGTCAGCTTGCGGAGGGTAATGACATAGCTGCTCTTTACGACTAAAAGTGACCTTACAGTGACCTTGTCAGCTATAGATTTTAGAACTGTGGTTTTCATCAGCATAGAACTATACAGCAGCCACAGTCTGTTTATACTCTAAAGGACACCATTTAAAATATTTCTGCATAACTAGTGAGAGTTGTGGTTAGTGGTAATGTTGCAGTTGCATAGTCTGATGGACTTCTGCCATATTTGTTTACATGAACATATTAGGTTGGATATTATAATCTACTTTACTCTAGTTTAAAGTAACTTTTATTTTAAAGGGTTAACTTTAGAGATATTTGAATTGAAAAGATGCGAAGCTAATTTCTGTGTGCATGCTGAAATTGTGGACATCATAGGCTGATTGCTTCTATTAAATTGACTTAGTGTTCCATCTATGTAGCAATAAATGCTTAATACATGTACCTTTATCTAAGTTTGGATATGTAGGTGCAAATTCAGATACGTACTTCGGTTTAGAAAATTTGATACTATGCAACTTTGATGCTTTCATCGAACAGGCAACGCTAATAAGCGATATCAAAATGATCTCAACAGGCACTGGGGGCAAAGGCGGCGCCACCAGTCAACCCCTTATGGAGGAGCCATTAGCCATGTCACTTAATGCACAGTGGGAAATATTCGCTACACAAACTTAAATCCTACGTAAAATTCACATCGATACAAGTTGACAAACATCCATTCAATTCTTCAATTATTAATCAAGATAAAAAAAAACCCCAAAAATCAGAAACAACTCTGTGCAAATAATCACATACATATATATATATATATATAGAGAGAGAGAGCACAGTACCTCTCTACCTTATATCGATGTTGTAAGTAACAAACAACATTAAACATTCTGTTCAAATAAATATATAGCTGAATAGGCGTTCTTTGGAGAAATGCTTACAAATTTGGCGTACACACACATATATATTATTCGAATGGTATAGCAAGTGGTTGCTGGCTCCAGAGTAGAGCATCACTGCTGAGAGCAATGCACAACTCAGTCATCCATGTCACCACAGACACCCGATACTCTAAATACAAAATGGAACCAGCACACCTGGCGGGACAATTTACAATTAACACAAACATCACCCAATTTAAAGTTACATAATCCGACGAACTTTCAGTTTAAACCATATTTCTTTTAGATAAAAATATGTTATACATTGTTATAAATCCACTTTACTTTAGTTTGAAATAACTTATTTTAAAGATGATGATGATTGACTGATTGCTGACGGCTTAACGCCATGTTGGCAGCGAGGGCCGTCTGTATTCACGGCGAACAGTTAGTGGTATTTATTCTGCCAGTTTTGTTAATCACATTTATACGCCTACATTGAAATTTACACGAAAATCTGATATGGTCAGATTTGTGTCAAATGGCGGCAAAATGGTCTCAGGTGCAATTTTGAAGTGATTTCTATTTTAAAGGGTTAACTTAATGAGATATGTGAAATGAATACAATGCACAATTAATTGTGGTGTGCTCAGTAAAAGGCTGGACATTGTAGACTGAATTACACAGTGAGGTTATATTAAATTCACTTACTATTCCTTCCATCCAACAATAATTGTTTTAATAGCTCACCAGTATCTAACTTGTGGTGTTCTCTGTGGCGGAGTGGTTAGAGTGTCTGACTTTTTTTCTAGGTCAGACTCCTAATCTGAAGGTCGGTGGTTCGATTCCCCATGCCCCCACCTCTGCAAATTTGGATTTCCACCGCTGTGGATAACTTACAGCGTCATCAAAGGCCAGTTGCTCTCATACCATGGCTATGTGGTGTGGGAGGTTAAAAATCCCTTGGGTCGGTAAAAGTGTAGGCTCGGGCTTTCTATCAACAAACTGTCTAATGGTGAAAACAAGTCTATTCAGGCTTATCCAAAATAGGCAGTATAAATCTTCAAGAAAAAAAGAGAAAAAACAAAAAAACTTGGATATGTAGAATAAAATCCACATTGAGTCTTTTGGCTTTGAAAATTTGAAAAAGTGAAAACAAGCAAAATTGAATTTTGATGTGCACATCGAAATGATGGACATCATGGGCTTCAGCAGTGACAGGTGCTATTAAATTGACTTGACCTGTTCTGTTAAGCATCCCCTTCTATGCATCAATAACTGTTTAATGAGTGCACCTCTATCTAACTTATATGTCAGAATCAAATTTACGCAAGTGTTCGGGTTTAGACAAATCTGACGCGTTCATCGGATTATGCAGCTTTACGCTTCCCTTGGGAGAAATATTTACCAATACGCGACGGATATAAATATAGCCATCGCAACCCACAGCGCGCCATTACAAAGCGCAACTGTGGTAAAAGTCTGTTCGGTGCTTGGACATCTTGGACTAAGGAGTTTAAAAAACTACCGACCTGATATAATGTTAACAGTACAATACGAGGACAAATTGGAACCATCCAGCAATACCCTTGTGGTCATTATTATATTATCCTACTGGTATAATGTTTGCAACATAGTCACAAAAAGCATCACAGCTGAACTGAAACTGTCAGATCCAAATAGTGGTGGGCTAACAATAATCTCTGAACAAATGATATGATTCGCTTGATATATAATTCGGGTAAATAAATTCAACAAAATAATAACTATATATAATTATAAATGTGTGTATATATATATGCATACGCCGTTCTAGTTATACCAGACATGATAGCCGAGGCTCAATTTAGTGAATGTGTGCTTGGTAATATCAATGGGCGTGGTCATAATATCATAATGTATCCATTTAAATAAATTACAAAACGCGTCTGAGGAAAGCATGATTCTCCTCCACTCAATCAGAGTGCAAATGCAGCGCTTCGACACTATAAGGTGGTGCACCCAATGGGGGCGCGTCACTACACTGAGGGGGAATCTGAGGTTCCTTGTTAGTGCCATGTAATTGTTGACAAATAACACTCATTCACCAAGTCCAAACGCGCTATTTATAGAAAGCACTCAGAGCAAACTTCTCTCAAATAACACGGGATTCCAACAAGTTCACACATCAATTAGCAACTCACAACTACTTCTTAGCATTCTTGTTTCAGTAGTGTATATATATGTAACAAGCGCCATAACAAAGATCTCATTACCTCAGCTGTTTCGAGATATTCGGATAAAATACGAAAGGTTCAAGTCACGTCACTGGCACAGCATGCGTATTACAATTTGCTTAGTGGCTCGTATGTGTTATTTTGTATGTATAAGTATATACGTGTGTAAGGTGTAAGTCTGTGTGTTGTAGTGCATAACGGTGTAAGTCTGTGTGTGTTGTGTAAGGTGCGTGTGTAAGGTGTAAGTGCGTGTGGTGGTGTAAGTATGTGTGTTGCAGTGCATGCATAAAGTATAAGTCTGTGTGTGTTATGGTACATGTGTAAGTCTGTGTGTGTTGCGATGTGCATTGCGGTGTAAGTCTGTATGTTGTGATGCCTGCATAAGGTATAAGTCTGTGTGTTGCGATATGTGTTGTGGTGTAAGCCATGTATGTATAAGGCATAAGTCTGTGTGTGTTGCGGTTCATGTATAAGGTTATCATGTGTGTTACGGTGTGTTTTGATGTGTAAGTCTGTGTATTGTGGTGCATGTATATGGTATAAGTCGTGCTGTGGTGTAAGTGTGTGTGCGTTGTGGTACATGTGTAAGGTGTAAGTCTATATGTTGCGGTGCATGCATAAGGTGTAGTATGTGTGTTGCGGTGTGTGTTGCGGTGTAAGTCTGTGTGTTGTGGTGCATGTATAAGGTATAAGTCTGTGTTGTGGTGTAAGTCTGTGTGCGTTGTGGTACATGTGTAAGTCTATATGTTGCGGTGCATGTATAAGGTGTAATACATGTGTTGCGGTGTAAGTCTGTGTGTTGTGGTGCATGTATAAGGTATAAGTCTGTGTTGTGGTGTAAGTCTGGGTATGTTGTGGTACATGTGTTGCGGTGTAAGTCTGTGTGTTGCGGTGCATGTATAAGGTATAAGTCTGTGTGCCTTTGGCATGCATGTCTACATGTACTAGGTGAGATGCTAGAGCCCCCAGAGTGTGGACTAGAAGTACAGAAGGCTACTGCTATGTCAGGGACTGTCTCAGGTTGCAGCACCCTTAGTCTGTCTATATCTCTGCGGTGATGGACTAGGTGTGCCAGTGCAAGCGTTGACGTGACGAGACATATAGAGCTTGTGTTTAAGAAACGATGCCTATATTACACTTGTCGAAGACGCAGTCACATTTTCTCATGCACATGATCTGTATTCTAACCACATCAATACCACAACGACGCACAAGGCACTTGTCGGGTAGAAATGCATATTAAATCCCCACAGTGGTAATTGTTACTAAATAGCATTGTCAAGATCGTTAATGTCATAATTACAATAGTTATTGGTGATGTCGCTCTATATTCGTCTAAAATTTATCGCAATCACTTTGACCGGTCACACACACAGTGTAGAGTTATGGGTTAATGCGATCAATCATGCAATGTTGACCTCTTAGAATCTCTGTATTATTCATTGGATACACTCTGCACCAGTCATCATCACATTGTCGCCTACAGTGTGTGCCACAAAGTGCCTCAATAGACTCCTCAATACCAGGGCCGTGTTCAGGGTCCGTCTCGGAGGCGCCTCGGAGGCGCCCGTGACGTCAGGCTAGTCTGAACGGGTTTAGCTGTTGGCTCGAAATGCTGCGCTCTGATTGGATGAAACCACTGCAGGCGGCGGCCATTTTCGAGGCGCTGTTTGTCTCCTGCCTGAAAAGGGAGGCGTCGCCGAGACGTCGCCGAGACGCACCCTGAACGCAAATAGACCAACAAGCATCGCGGAGACGTCGCCGAGGCGCCTCCGAGACGGACCCTGAACGCGGCCCTGATGACAGCAGAAGAGCGAACAGGATGCAGCAGCGCGCGCCAGACCCCGCTTCCACTGTCAGGCGAGCCAGCCAGGCGGAGCGAAGCGACACTGCGAGGACATGTAAGTGTGGGGGTTTGGGATGATGGGAGGGGTTGGGGGGTGGGGCGTTCACTTGGCCTTCGCTCCTAGTTATAGCATGTATGTAGTAGTCTAAGTCATGGCTGGTGTGTGGAGGTTCACAGTCAAATCACTCGCTAGCAAATCACAATTGCTCAGAGTCACTCAGCACACCTCAGACGCCACACTGCCCATACTGCGCCGCGTCCCGGTTCGAGGCTAGGCCGGCGTCTCAAGTCCTACTACGAGCCGCCATGTTCTGTAATTACCGTTAGTGTTGGAATGTGGAGGTAGGTGGCGCCACCGTTGCCTCTCTCTCTTCCACTGCGCGCTGATTAGTTTTCCACCTGCTTTTCTTTATTCTTCCGGAGGAGGGCGACACCCACAGAAAGCACCCACAGACGCACCTATCCGTGTCGCCTCCCACTGCGCGGCGCATGCGTGTCCGTTCCGGTTGTCCCAGTTCCGGGCAGACAGGAGAGAGAGATAGACAGCCCCTCCAGGGCGGACAGAGCAGGCCCGCGCCACCCGCCAGGTGGCGATAGAACGCCACCTGGCGTCGTCAACTAACGCGGCCCTAGTTTAGTAAAGCCACCCCAGGTGGCGTGGCGCGGCGTGGGGACGAAGGGGGGGGGGATTCGGGGGGGGGGGGCGGCACCGAAGTAGATGTAGTTGGTTACACATTATACATACTGCAAAAAGTGGTGTGTGTATAAGATTGTGACGTGACGGTCGAGCGGGGTTTGGGGTTGGTTGGTGGGGGGGGGGGGGGGGAGGGTGGTTATCATAACAGAGGGAGAGGAGAGGCGGCTGGGCGGGGCACACTGACACCCCAGCTGCCCAGCCAAGCTGTGAGCAGGAAAATAGCAAAGCTGGCGGAGAGTTGGCGACCGCCGCCGCCGCCAGGTGCCGCGCTGGTGTACTCGGGAAGCATACCTGGCATGGTGGACTGTGACCGCGAGGTGGCGTGGTGGTGACTGCGGCCCGACTGGGGGTGTGTGGCCGTGCCATACATGACTAGCGTCCACGCCTTCAGTTGCGCTGCAAAGTTGCAAAGGGGAAAACAAGAAAGAAAAAAAAAAAAAAGGCCATTCAGAATATGTGTGGAACTACATGCAATGGTACATATACAAGGAAGTAACAATGTTTTTTTTGCTACAGGTGTTTTGTTTGTTTGTAAGGCACCGGGGTTAGATTATGCGGACTATTCTTATGTTACATATCTTCAGTTGCTATGGTTATTTCGTGTTCTATATGTTGTTCTATATTGACATCTTGTGTTGGCTACGCACCCCAATTAGGAGAGCGCTATTCAAAGCGGGCAGCATTCTTCATCAACTCACAGACTTTTATTACACGTGACACATTGGACAATAATTAGATAATTGACTGGTTTGATATTATCGAACTAATGGATTATAGTCGCATATTTATTTCACTAATGACTCTCAATCATGTCAATAATCCCCTGCCATTGACTTTTATTATACTTAAATTGATGACTTTAATATTTTACTATGTATTTCGTTTGTAATTATTGATGTCACCAAACTTTGTTTAGCTTAAAAATAACCATTCTGAAAGGGCAGCAAATTTAGCAAAGTAAGTGGTTGAAAAAAGGAACACTCGAAGTGGTGTGCGTCAAAATATATTGGCTTCCAACTAATGAATCACATTATTTATATAAAAATAAAAGAGAAAAAATGATAAAAAAATAAATAAACTTTTTTTATTAAGTAAAAAAAAAAGAAGTAAATAAATGACCACACATGCTCCACCTTTCCGGAACTGAATATAAGAGCAATGTACAATGAAGAGTTGATTCGCAACAATATAATATATGGGGAGCATATATATTTATACTTATATAAGGAGCAACTACTTAGACATGGAAATAAGGGATACAATGGCCAGCCATGCAGGGTTGCATACCTCGCCCTTGTCACACCACTAGCAATGAGGGGGTGGTTTAGGAGGTGGGGGGTGGACAGGTGTGCTGATCATACCAAAGCCGCATCATTTCTAAACTAAACTTAAACAAATACGTGTTCACACTTCCTGTCTACCATTTCGCTATATATTAAACATCTCATGGGTCTATGAAATGCCAACATTGATCCGAACAGGAACTGCCGGTGGCGCCATCTAGTGAGGAGGGTAGGAAACGATTCATCTATGACAAACCACAGACACTAAAGATTTACATACACACACAAAAAAAGGAAGTAAACCGGAAGTGGAACCATGTGACGTCACACTGCAACAGGGCCATAGAGTGACATCACAATGGGGAAAAGGTAAAAAGGTTGCGGCCTAAAGTAGAGGAGATACAAACAGTATAGACACCGCTATGTTGAGGAAATTAAATAAAGGGAACCCGTAAGACGCGTGGCGGGGTTCAGAAGAGCCTTCTAGGTGCGGCTAACTAATACAGGAAACTAGCTTTGGCTGAAGAGCGCAAGAAGACATGCCGATCAGGAACTGAGGGAACAATACTGATACCTGGGTCATATCGGCCATCTCCAAGAAACAGGTGAGCAGAGTGAATTTAATACATGTCAAGAAAACTCATCAAACCACACACAGACAAGTATGCTTGGTGAAGAAAACTGAGAAATACATTTAAACTCAAATGAAGACACAGATCAAATTCGAAATGAATCAGAGATGGAGATAGTAGAGAGCCCGGGTTCTTTTTCTTTTTTCTTTAAAAAAAAGAAAAGAAAAAAAGATAAACAAATTTAAATAGAAAGCTCAACTTAGCGTTTCAATAAACACATCAGTAGCAGTGTTTCTACATGCGAACGCATCAAACAAACAAACAAGCAGCTCACAGAGGAAGACGAAGAAGAAGACGAAGAGGTGAGCAACGAGAGAGTAGATGTCAACGGTCCTGGACACACCACATTCACATGCGAATCTTCATGTCAAGCATGGCGCTGGAAGATGAGCTCTTATTAGCTCGTGTCAACTGACGCTGCAGGAAAGAGGGGAGGGTGGAGGGAACGGAGTCAGTGAAAAAAAAGGAACGTTCAGGCAGATTCATGCGCATACGCACACCAAACTTTCACATGCTTCCAGTATAGACACCGCTAAGTGATTCGGTTTGCCTTTCCATACACGAACCCCAGCATTTTCTCTCAAAACACCTTTTTTCCCACCTTTTTCTTACATTTTCTTTCCATTTTCTTTTTTTAAATTGTTATTTTAATTTTTTTAAATTTATTTATTTATTTTGTTATTAAAAGATTTAAACAATTTTGAATGTTAAAAATGCCATTAATCTGTGCCTTGCTGGGAGAGAATGAAGTGCGAGTGGAAGGGTGGCACACATGCACACACAGACACACACACGCACTCATACCCAGCCACATACTCACATATGCAAGCACTCGCATATGCACACGCATACACATGGACACTCACGTCTGCAGCGCACACACATACTTTTCCACATATGTACATACATTCACACACACACACTCATATACACTCACGCTCGCACACCTACACTCATGTGCACTCACACACATGCACATATACACATTCACACAAACTCACACATATGCCCATAAATAAACACATACTTTCATGCTTGCACACACTTGCACACACACATATATACACTCACACATAATTACAACACATACACACTCACACAGATGCTCACGCTCGCATTCACACATATGTACATACATACACACACTCACTCACACATACATACTCTCACACACAAACACTCACTCACACAGATACGCTCACACTCATACACTCACGTTCACACATATACCCACACACACTTACCTATATATACACTCACACACATATACACATGCTCACACACACTCAATCTCACACACATACCCACTCACTTACACATATGCACATACATACACTCACACACATATACACACTCACTCACACAGATACGCTCACACACTCACACAGATACTCACGTCCACACACATACCCACACACACTTACACATACATACACTCACACATATACACTCACTCACAGATACACTCACACAGATACTCACGTTCACACACATACCCACACACACTTACACATACGCACATACCTACACTCACACACATATACACACGCTCATACACACATACTCTGTACTGCCCGCATGCTGCAGGGTGCGAGAGACGTGAAGTGTAGGGGTGACACTCACTCTCACACGCACGTTCGCACGCACACACGCGCACACACGCGCACACACACACACACACACACACACACACACACACACACACACACCACACACACACACACCACCACACACACACCCACACACACACACACACACCAACACACACACACACACACACACACACCACACACACACCACACACACACACACACACACACACACACACACACACACACACACACACACACACACACACACACACACACACACACAGAGGGTGAGTGCGTGGTGGGTGAAGAGACTACTGGGGAGGCAGCAGAAGCGTATCAAACTTAGTGGCTACATATATGCTTGCCTGTGGTGTTTGGGGAAAGTATGGAGGTATTGATGGGTCTAACAGTGGCGGTAGTAGTAGTAGTAGCAGCTGTGGTGGAGGTGGTGGAGGTGGTGGTGGTGGTGGTGGTGCGCTGCGTGGTTGAGGTGGGTCTCCTACAGGGCCCCGCATTGACCACTTGGCCCGAGTAGATTTTCGAGCTGGGCTGGGAGCGTACCCGGGACCGGAGGTAGGGGACCCGGCGTGCCGGCTGGACGGCCGGGCGGGCCGTGGTGGGCGGGCGGGGCGTGGGGGCGGGCGTGGGGGCGGGCGTGGTGGCGGTGTAAGGGTGGCGGTCAGTGCCGTACATTACAAGGCTCCAATCTCGCAAGCGAGCGGGGCCAACTGCAAAAAGGCAGAGAAATACAAGCGGTTAGTCGACGGGAGCCTAGGCCTTCAACACGGTTTGGGGGGTGGAAAAAGTGCTGCGCGCATTTGTTAATGAATTTATTTATCTAAAAAAAAAAAGAAGATTATTTTTTAAATTAAAAAAAAAGAAAAGAAGTAAAAGAGGAAGCATCACACTAGTCTGCCTGGATCGCTAGTCAAAGGTAAAAACTGGCGGCTTGGTGGTGTGTGCATGTGTGGCTACACATGTTAGTTTCTACAGGAGTGTGCAGGTGGCAGCACTAGAACACCGAGTGCTGAGGGTGGTGGTGATGGTGGTGGTGGTGGTGGTGGCGGTGGGGGTGGGGATTGCTGGAAGCAGGTGCTGACATCTCGTGGTTACAATGGGACACCAAACTGACATGGTTCTCGAAGACCACAAAAAAGACCCACAAAAAAAGCATCATCACAAAAACGTAGTAAAAGTCTATTCAGGACTTCTTTGACGTTGATGAGGGGGTGGGCGGGGGGGTGGGGGACACCACACGTGGAATAATGTGGGTCAAATTACAAATATAGATATGCCTTTCACATCAGACAGAAACACGATATGACTGGAAGCTCCAACATAGCCTCACGACTGCTGTTAAAAAAAAAAGTAATATATATTTCTTATAAATATATTTCTAGTAGAAAAAAGAGAAAAAAAGGAAAAAATATTGATATATATATATATATATATATATATTCTTTTTAAATGCGAAAAAGAGCAAGACACCAAAACAAAACAGAAATACGGTGTTCCTTCTTGCAACCATTAACAACCACGATATGTTTGAGAAAATACTCTTTGATTTAACGTAACACACCTGTTATCTCGTTGTGCATTGCACCAAATTTATATTCACAAGTGGACAGAAGCGACAAGGGAACAAGGATAAAGCCTTTCGGGGATTCTGATTGGATAGCGTAATCCAAGAAATGACACTGTGCAGTATGACTTGTCATGACGTCACACATGGTGGGACTCGCAAGTGTTTTATATTGATCAAACCTAAAGCTCCTATCTACATTTACATGACTCAATAGCTTTATATTGGATAATGCTTAAAGAGTGCGTTATCAAATATAACGCTATCTGAAGGTTCATTTAAATAGATTATGGCATTCTTTTGAGTCCTGATTAAACCCTAAAGCTCCTATCCACGTTTACGTGACCTCATAGCTTTATATTGGATAATGCTAATCAGTGTGTTATCAAATATAACGCTATATAACGAATGTTCATTTACATAGATTACGGCATTCTTTTGAATCATCATTGAACCCTAAAGCTCCTATCCACATTTATGTAAACTCACAGCCTTATATTGGATAATGCTAATCAGTGTTTTAACACTACCCGAAAGTTCATTTAAATAGATTATGGCATTCTTTTGAATCATCATTGAACCCTAAAGCTCCTATCCACATTTATGCAAACTCACAGCCTTATATTGGATAATGCTAATCAGTGCGTTATCAAATATAAAGCTACATGAAGGTTCATTTAAATAGATTACGGCATTCTTTTGAATCATCATTGGACCATAAATCTCCTATCCCCATTTACATGACCCCATAGCCTTATGTTGGATAATGCTAATCAGTGCGTTATCAAATATAAAGCTACATGAAGGTTCAGTTAAGTAGATTACTGCATTCTTTTGAATCATCATTGAACACTAAAGCTCCTAGCCACATTTACGTGACCCCATAGCCTTATGTTGGATAATGCTAATCAGTGCGTTATCAAATATAAAGCTACATGAAGGTTCAGTTAAATAGATTACTGCATTCTTTTGAATCATCATTGAACACTAAAGCTCCTAGCCACATTTACGTGACCCCATAGCCTTATATTGGATAATGCTAATCAGTGCGTTATCAAATATAAAGCTACATGAAGGTTCATAAATAGATACTGCATCTTTGATCATCATTGACACAAGCCTCCACATTTACGTGACCCAAGCCTATATTGTAAGCAACATGCGTTACAAATATCACGAAGCTTAATAGATACGCATTCTTTTGAATCATCATTACCTAAACTCCTACCACATTTACTGACCCCATAGCCTTATGTTGGATAATGCTAATCAGTGCGTTATCAAATATAAAGCTACATGAAGGTTCAGTTAAATAGATTACTGCATTCTTTTGAATCATCATTGAACACTAAACTCTAGCCACATTTACTGACCCCATAGCCTTATTTGGATAATGCTAATCAGTGCGTTATCAAATATAAAGCTACATGAAGGTTCAGTTAAATAGATTACTGCATCTTTTGAATCATCATTGACTAAACTCCTACCCATTTACTGACCCCATAGCCTTATTGGATAATGCTAATCAGTGCGTTATCAAATATAAGCTACATGAAGGTTCAGTTAAATAGATTATGCATTCTTTAATCTATTGACATAGCCTTATTTGGATAATGTAATCAGTGCGTTATCAAATATAAAGCTACATGAAGTTCAGTTAAATAGATTACTGCATTCTTTTGAATCATCATTGAACACTAAAGCTCCTAGCCACATTTACGTGACCCCATAGCCTTATTTGGATAATGCTAATCAGTGCGTTATCAAATATAAAGCTACATGAAGGTTCAGTTAAATAGATTACTGCATTCTTTTGAATCATCATTGAACACTAAAGCTCCTAGCCACATTTACGTGACCCCATAGCCTTATGTTGGATAATGCTAATCAGTGCGTTATCAAATATAAAGCTACATGAAGGTTCAGTTAAATAGATTACTGCATTCTTTTGAATCATCATTGAACACTAAAGCTCATAGCCACATTTACGTGACCCCATAGCCTTATGTTGGATAATGCTAATCAGTGCGTTATCAAATATAAAGCTACAGTTAAATAGATTACTGCATTCTTTTGAATCATCATTGAACACTAAAGCTCCTAGCCACATTTACGTGACCCCATAGCCTTATGTTGGATAATGCTAATCAGTGCGTTATCAAATATAAAGCTACAGTTAAATAGATTACTGCATTCTTTTGAATCATCATTGAACACTAAAGCTCCTAGCCACATTTACGTGACCCCATAGCCTTATGTTGGATAATGCTAATCAGTGCGTTATCAAATATAAAGCTACAGTTAAATAGATTACTGCATTCTTTTGAATCATCATTGAACACTAAAGCTCCTAGCCACATTTACGTGACCCCATAGCCTTATGTTGGATAATGCTAATCAGTGCGTTATCAAACATAAAGATACATTAAGATTCATTTAAATAGATTCCAGCATTGTTTTGAATAATTAAACCCTAAAGCTCCTATCCACATTTACGTGACCCCATATCCTTATATTAGATAATGCTAATCAGTACATTATCAAATTCAACGCTACATGAAGGTTCATTTAAATAGATTACGGCATTCTTTTAAATCCTCATTAAACCCTAAAGCTCCGATCCACATTTACATGACCACATAGCCTTATATTGGATAATGCTAATCAGTGCATTATCAAATATAACGCTACCTGAAGGTTCATTTAAATAGATTGCGGCATTCTTCTGAAACCTCATTCCAACGAGTTGCAGATTATTTAATCGTTTAACTCGGCTGGTCATGGCAGTTCTGCAAATTTATAAGGCACTTTGGTGAATGTGAGGGAACACCTACTATATTAATTAATGATGTTGAAAAGACAAAACCAGACAAATGACCGGGCAATACGGATAATTCTAAATGACCGAAAAGGACCGAAAACATGCCATCGGATAAAACGAGGAATGGAAGGGAGCAAGAGGGCAGCTGGAGAAATTAGAACCAATTATACCTTTTGGCGCACCATCAACTGCGGCTTGTGCATATACACAGCTATATTTAGCATTTTCACTCCTTTGTATGAGGGAGTTTTCTGACCACTAAAGCCAACGTGGCCTGCCTGGCTTAAAGTGACACTTGCAGGCGTAAGGTGGAGGGACAGTCTAACATGTGGCTTTTATGGAAAGGTGTCAAGCACAAGGTACATTCTTTTCAAAAATTAAATATGTAGTAAAACCTCTCTAAATCGACCAACCATGGGACCAACTTTAAATGGTTGATTTAGGGAGGTGTTCGATTTTGGGAGTTTTTTTTTTATCGTTACAATAGTATTGTATTGGCGATCGTTTGGGACCCAAATAAAGCGATCGATATAGGGAAGAGGTCGATCTGTGGAGGTGGTCAGTTAGAGAGGTTCTACTGTATATTCTTTCAACAATTTCTCCAATTTGGACAAATCTTTTTTGTTAAGTGTATTTTAATTCCAAATACATTTAATTTAAAATACACCCCCCATCTGGAGATATTTAAATTAGTCCTAGTTTTATTGGTATTGATTTGGGTAGAAACACGGGACCTGAGTACTGAGAAAAGAAGCTCGCCCCTTCTTATTTGACCCGCGACCAGCATGTTTCAACAAAAGTTTGTGTTAAAGAACTTTCTCTGCCACCCACCTACTCAAGCTTCTGCGGTGTCAAATCATCTTCGCACTAAAAAGTCTATATTGAATGTTGTATTACCCAGCATATTACAAATTTGATTCTCAAACAATGTCTGTGTCAGCGTTTCCTGTCCGAATTGAAGCACAATTGTTAAAAAACTAAGTAACGAAGACGCGTGTTGAAAAGCTGCCTTGAAACAGCATTCCACATAGCCGCTGTATAGTTAAGTTGGTTGGTTGTTTTACGCCCTGGCAACATCTAAGGTCATATCAGGACGGGTACCGACTTGTGACAGTGTGCACTCATGGTGACTTTATAGTGCTGGCCCACTAGGAAATCAGGCGGCCGGCACCATGACCCAATATCTCACCCAGTGACATTACCCTGACACTAACCTAACCAGTCCTAGCCCTATTCTATTAATGCCAGGGTGCCCGGCTAGGAAGCGACAAGTATAAATTTCATAAGTCATCGGTTTGTCTCGACCGGGAACCAAACTCCCGAATTCCCACTCTCCCACACATGAGGCCCATGCTCTACCAATTCAGCCACCGCGCCCGGTCCTAATTGACAAAGACGCGTGTTGAAAAGCTGCCTTGAGACAGCATTCCACATAGCCACTGTATAGTTAGGACTTCTGTTATCTGGTTAGCCTGACCTCCTAGGGACCATCTAATGATCCAAGCCTTTAAATGCAGCTGGAGATGTACATGCTAACACCCACTAAATCACCCCACAGCTCCTAAATTCAAACCACTATAGTTAATGTAAATATTGATTTTAATTTTAAAAGGAGGCTTGTCTCAGTAATAGAAGTTCAATTATTATAAAAAGTTTATTATTAAAATAAAAATACCCCATACCAAAGCTTCTCCAAATAATCCTCCTATATATATTGAAAATACCTTCTACATACCTCATCAAATTTTCACTTGCATTTCATAGAACACCCACATGTTATTCAAATCCAGTAGCAGCTGTCTTCAAAGGCCAACTCTGCATCCAGACCAATGGTGTCCTGACAACACTGGGTGTCCTATCACCAGAGCAACAGGCGAAATGAGACAAATCGCAGTTTGTACATCAAAACATTGCTTGCGTCGCGGGTCAAATGAGAAACTACTAGAGATAGCTTTCGCCAATCTCAGGGGTTCACTGAATACAGGTACTACTGCATTTGTCAATATCATGATTAACAACAACACCTGCCCTCAGGATCTCACCCCCCCCCCCCCCCCACCCAAATCATCCTTCACCCCACCTCCTGGTACAGAGCTGCACTTACATCGACTGTCGCCGTTCTCGATGGTGAGAGTCCAGCGTCCCTTCGAGGTCTCGCCCCAGTTGTGCGTTGTCATGAAGGCCCAGTTACTGAAGCCTTCGGTGGAGACGTCGCGGTGCCGGCGCTGCAGCAGCGTCGACTTGGTGCCATGCGGTGAAGTGAGGAAGATCTGCACCTCTCCACGCCTGCTCGAGGAGAGCGTGATGATGGCCTGCACGTGCTCCAGGAAGATCACCTTGCTCGACGCGTCGTTCTGGCACCCGTTGCTGTCCACGTAGACCTCGATCTTACTGCGCAGCTTGATGGTCCTGCGCACACAAATACAACACGCACAAGACTCACAGATAAGATGATGCTGCACCAGTTTGCACACAGACATGCTGCTCATATACCGGGGATGTGATTGGCCATCAACAGAAAGTTCTCAAAGTCAGGCCGGGGGTCCGGGGCAGTGTCCCAATGGGGCCCAGGGGGAAGTGTCCCAATGGAGGCCCAGGGGACAGTGCCCCAATGGGACCCAGGGGACAGTGTCCCAATGGAGACCCAGGGGACAGTGTCCCAATGGAGGCCCAGGACACAGTACCCCAATGGGGGCCCTGGGGGAAATGCCCCAATGGGGGGGGGGGGGGATGGGCCAGGGGATAGCGTTCCTGGAAGCACATGTAATTTAAACATTTTGAGGACCTTAAAAGTAGTATTTTCTGCAGGAAAATATACATTTTTCCTTTCTTTATACACAATAACACTTAATAATAAGCCCCTATGTCCGTATATAACAGCAAATATTTTTTCACGGAATCTATGAATCCCATGAATAACCAATTTAATCATTAAAAACTATTCATTTCCGCAAAAAAAACACAACAAATTCTGACGAATAAAATACCTACAACAATCGGACAGACTAACTGTATTCGAGGTTCTCCTCGTGTAAACGTAATCATTGCTGGTGACAAGAGTTGTGAAATGAGACCCACACGGTGTGATGAGGGTGCGCGGTGTTCAACCTCAAACAGCTGCAGCCCACGGCTACTGCACGCACATCGTACCACCGCAGTGCGCCACCCGGCCACCGGGTGGGGGCAGGTGTGTGCTTGTGGGTGGAGTGGAATGGGGGGCGGTTGGAGGTGAGGTGAGGGTGGAGGTGAGGTGGAGGTGAGGGGGGGTGGAGGTGAGGTGAGGGTGGAGGTGAGGTGAGGTGGAGGTGAGGTGGGGGTGGAGGTAGAGGTGAGGTGGGGGTGGAGGTGAGCGTGATGTGAGGGTGAGGTGAGGGTGGAGGTGAAGTGTGGGTGGAGGTGAGGTGGGGGTGAGGTGAAGTGTGGGTGGATGTGAGGTGGGGGTGGAGCGGAAGTGAGGTGGAGTTGGGATGGAGGTGAGGTGGGGGTGGAGTGTGGGGTGGGTGTGCGGAGAGCCCACAGGACTCACCTCGAGGATCCCTTGTACTGTATCTGACACTTGTGTTCCTCAGGCACATTACTGTGTGTGGGTGTGTGTGTGGGGGGGTACAGCAGGACTCACCTTGAGGACCCCTTGTACTCTATCTGACACTTGTGTTCCTCAGGCATGTTGGTGTGTGTGTGTATCTGCGTGTGTTGGTGAGTGTGGGTGTTGGTGTGTGTGTGGGTATTGGTGTGTGTATGGGTGTGTGTGTATGGGTGTGTGTGTTTGGGTGTGTGGGTGTGTGGGTGCATCAGGACTCACCTTGAGGACCCCTTGTACTGTATCTGACACTTGTGTTCCTCAGGCATGTTGGTGTATGTGTGTGTGTGGGGGGTGTGTGCAGCAGGACTCACCTTGAGGACCCCTTGTACTGTATCTGACACTTGTGTTCCTCAGGCACGTTGGTGTATGCGGGTGTGTGTGTGGGGGGGTACAGCAGGACTCACCTTGAGGACCCCTTGTACTGTATCTGACACTTGTGTTCCTCAGGCACGTTGGTGTATGCGGGTGTGTGTGTGGGGGGGTACAGCAGGACTCACCTTGAGGATTCCTTGTACTGTATCTGACACTTGTGTTCCTCAGGCACGTTGGTGTATGCGGGTGTGTGTGTGGGGGGGTACAGCAGGACTCACCTTGAGGATTCCTTGTACTGTATCTGACACTTGTGTTCCTCAGGCACGTTGGTGTATGCGGGTGTGTGTGGGGGGGGGGGTACAGCAGGACTCACCTTGAGGACCCCTTGTACTGTATCTGACACTTGTGTTCCTCAGGCATGTGGGTGTGTGTGTGTGTCTGCGTGTGTTAGTGAGTGTGGGTGTTGGTGTGTGTGTGGGTATTGGTGTGTGTATGGGTGTGTGTGTTTGGGTGTGTGGGTGTGGGTGCAGCAGGACTCACATTGAGGACCCCTTGTAATGTATCTGACACTTGTGTTCCTCAGGCACGTTAGTGTGTGTGTGTGTGTGTGTGCATGTGTTGGTGTGTGTGGGTGTGGGTGTTGGTGTGTGTATGTGTGGGGGTGTGTGTGTGCAGCAGGACTCACCTTGAGGACCCCTTGTACTGTATCTGACACTTGTGTTCCTCAGGCACGTTGGTGTGTGTGTGTGGGTGGGTGGTGGGTGTGTGCAGCAGGACTCACCTTGAGGACCCCTTGTATTGTATCTGACACTTGTGTTCCTCAGGCATGTTGGTGTATGTGTGTGTGTGTGGGGGGGGGGGGTGCAGCAGGACTCACCTTGAGGACCCCTTGTACTGTATCTGACACTTGTGTTCCTCAGGCACGTTGGTCCAGTTCCGTGCCAGTTCCACCATGCCGGCCGCGTCCATCAGCCCGAAGCCGAACGAGTGACTGACTGTGAACAAACGCCGGTCAATGTCAGTCATATCCCATTACTTTTCAAATTCACATTTTTTAAAGAAAATTATAGCGGGTCATTGTTGTAATCTACCATACTTTAGTTTGAAGTAACTTTGATCTGAAATGGCGAGATATTTGAAGTGAAAAACTTAATCGTGAAAAAATAAATTTGGTGTCACATCAAAATGCTGGACAGTACAGCTTCAGCGCTAAGAGGTTCTATTAAATTGGCTTAATATGCCCTTCTATGTAGCCACAAATGCTTAATAAGTGCACCAAATCTAAGTTTGATATACAGTATAACCCAGTTAAACCAAATTTGAAGGGACCCTAGAAATTTGCTTGGATTAACCGATCATTGGTTTAACCAAGCTTTGGCTTCGACTTTGACTTTGAGTAAGCATGTATTGCACTAGATAAAAGATTCACCCTGTACTTGTAGTACACGGGTGAACGACAAGGTAGTGTAAATACGGGCGAAAATAGCTTTAGTATGGAACAGGAAGTAGAAACTCTTGTTCCAGGATCAAATGGCTACATATATCGATGCAGAGTTGGTGAAATCAGAGAGAATGCAAAAAGACAAGATGGCGGTGATAAAATGCAGGAGATTTCACTTTTAAATTGCATTAGAGTATATATTATATTATATTTTCCAACTCAAAACTAGCGGGTAAATATGAAGACATACATAAAGAATAAATATTGCTTCTTAAATTAAGACATTATTCACTCAATTAATTTCCCCAGCATGTCAAAATTCTTTGCCAGCTTTTCTAATGGGTTAGTTTTCACCCCTGTACTGTCAGTACGGGGTGAATCTTTTATCTAGTAGAGCACATGTAATATACAATATATGTGGACACTTTGATTATTGTTTTTTATGTATATACAGTATAACCCCGTTAAACCATGTTCGGTTAATCCAAACCTTTTTCGGCAGCCTGGCAAAATACTACCATTTATCATATAAAATAGTTGGTGGGGTCTCAGATGACCACATAACCACATGAAAGTTTGGTATAACCATACCAGAGTAGCCTGGGGTCCGACAATTTTGTTTGGATTAACCGATAATTTGGATTAACCGACTTTGGTCCCACAGACAGAAAAGTACACACCAACCTTTTCATATGATAAATGGTACTATTTTGCCGGGCCGCCGAAAAAGGTTTGGATTAGCCAATTGTTTGGTTTAACCAAGTTTGGTTTAACGGAGTTATACTGTATAGGATCAAATCTAGATGAGAGTCTAGATTTAGAAAATGTGATGCTTGCATCGGACAATGCAGATTTAATACAAATTAAGAAGTATTTATTGCAAACAAGCAGATTTGATACAAATGTGATGAATATCTTTATAAAGTGAGAAGTAGGGGCAGCTTTTTCAAAACTGACAAAAGCCTGGAATTTAATCCATAAGAATACATTGATTGATTGATTGGTGGTTGCTTTACGCCGTGTCGACAGCATAGGCCATATTCACGGCGAGAAATGTTAGTTTTTTTGTTCAAACCATCGCTTTTACATGTAAAAGCAGACAATCAATTATGTGGGAATACACACTCATTAAATTAGAAAGCTCACAATCATATATTTGTGGTCAAGGGAAACGAATTCCCAGAGAAAAAGAAAAGTTTGATTAATAATTGATGAGAATACAAGATGTCATTCTGATTTACCTAACAATTCAGACATGGCTATTCATCTTAAAAACATTGGAAAACACGGATTGCATTAATAACTGTGGATCTAAGTACAACATTTCTATAGACTTTGTCGTGTCTTCACTAGATGTAACCACCTTTGTCATAGGTTGTGGATGCAGTTATAATGTCGCTTACCTCTGCGGCCGACTGCGTTGGTGACCCAGTCTGAGGCCTTCAGGTTGGCTGGTCGAGCGGTCATCACCACAATGTGCTGCATGTCGCGCCAGGTCATGTCCATCCTGTACAACAAGACGCAGTGGCATTAACTCATGGGAAACCTCTCATAAAGAGTAGAACACAAGTCGCTTATTAAGGTGCCATCGTAGAATTAAATTAACCCATTCTGTAAAATCTAGAGCATGCGTTGTTTATTAAAGAACCATTAATGTAGAATAAAATTAACTCTCAATAATCTGGAATACCATTGTAGAATATAATTAACCCTCTCAATAATCTGGAATACCATTGTAGAATATAATTAACCCTCTCATGAATCTGGAATACCATTGTAGAATATAATTAACCCTCTCATGAATCTGGAATACCATTGTAGAATATAATTAACCCTCTCAATAATCTGGAATACCATTGTAGAATATAATTGCCCCTCTCATGAATCTGGAATACCTTTGTAGAATATAATTAACCCTCTCAATAATCTGGAATACCATTGTAGAATATAATTAACCCTCTAAAAATCTAGAACACTAGTTAGATATGTATGCACCATTGTGGGAAAAAATAATTATATTTAATTCTCAAAAGCCACAACGGATTTAGTTCAACAACAATCACTACTGAAATTCTGCTTTATTTAAAGAGAGAGCAATCGGAGAGGCGTGAGGGCGAGAGAGATGGAGAGAGCCCCCTCTCTCTATCTCTCTCGTGAAGGGGAAAGAATGGGAAAGAAGAGAGAAAGGAGAGAGGAGACAGCGGGGAGCGGAGAGGGGAGAGGGGAGAGGGGGGAGGGGGGGGGGAAGGAGGGGGTAAAGGAGAGAGAGGAGAGACAAGAGACAGATTAAGAGGAAAGAGAGAATAGAGGAAGTGATGGGGACAGAGAGAGAAGAGAGCACAGTCATAGAGGAGAGGAGAGAGGAGAGAGGAGAGAGGAAAGAGGAAAGAGGAAAGAGGAAAGAGGAAAGAGGAAAGAGGAAAGAGGAAAGAGGAAAGAGGAAAGAGGAAAGAGGAAAGAGGAAAGAGGAAAGAGGAAAGAGGAAAGAGGAAAGAGGAAAGAGGAGAGAGGAGAGAGGAGAGAGGAGAGAGGAGAGAGGAGAGAGGAGAGGAGAGGAGAGGAGAGGAGAGGAGAGGAGAGGAGAGGAGAGGAGAGGAGAGGAGAGGAGAGGAGAGGAGAGGAGGGGAGGCTACTAACCGCGCTTCCAGTGCCAGTGCGCAGATTCCGGCCGCCAGGGGGGCCGAGGCCGAGGTTCCCGTGTGGTTCTCCGTGCACGACTTGCGCAGGTCAGTCGTCACCTGAACCAGCCGGAAGTAAGGGTTCAAAGGTCATATATGGACAGCAGCAAACATGGGTTCACCACTCACTAGCGACAAAAGGGGCATACATAGATCTATTTCCCGCATGTAAAAATGATATAACTGCAATGGACTATGCGCGTGTTCAGGGTTCCGCTGGTCCCTCAGTATAGACGTGAGCTGAGTCGGCATGCCAGGTCACAGTTACAGCTTCCATGGCAGAAGTTAGGGTCGTTTACCCATTTTAGCACTATCCTTCACTATAATCCCTATACTTTAAATTCACTTTGCACTTCTATTTTTGCCATACATTTATTTCCAATGTAGATTTCAGTGAAACTGAAAGTGTCATCTTACATATTTTACATTAGACAAACTGCCACTTCCCGTATCACGGTGTGTGTGTATTCACTATCCTCCCCCTCCCCCCACCAGAAAGACCTGAAACTCATTACGCATTTACTCGCCTTAATGACTGCCTGCACTAAGGCACTAAATTCATATACTACTCACTACTTGTACACCATAACGCGGGCATTCCTTAAGGGCGCATTCCATATACGCGTAATGCGTAATGCGAATGCGAATGCGAATGGGACAAAAAATCGAAACGCCTTGAAACCTATGAGCTACATTCCATATACGCGTAATGCGTAATGCGAATGCGAATGCGAATAAAATCCATTATCCCGATCGCTCCATGTAGCGATCGGTGCGTAATGCGTAAAGGTGGTGCGAATAGAAAAGCATCAGTCGCATTTGTCCATTGATATAAGGCTGGAGGAGGCGACTGATAATTACGGACAGCCGGGACAAGGTGGTGCGAACAGAAAAGCATCAGTCACATTTGTCCATTGATATAAGGCTGGAGGAGGCGACTGATAATTACGGTCTTCATGAGAAATATGAAGAATGGGACGGTGCAAACATTATGCGGCGGACCTGTTAGGAAGCACTCTTCAAGGTGGTGCGAATAGAAAATCATCAGTCGCATTTGTCCATTGATATAAGGCTGGAGGAGGCGACTGATAATTACGGACAGCCGGGACAAGGTGGTGTGAACAGAAAAGCATCAGTCGCATTTGTCCATTGATATAAGGCTGGAGGAGGCGACTGATAATTACGGACAGCCGGTGCAAACATGTAGGTGTATGCGGCGGACCTGTTAGGAAGCAGTCTTCATATTTGGGACGGTCCTAACATCCCTCTAAGCAAGCTAAACTGAGCCATGTTTGGACCGTCCCATTCTGTGTGTGTGTGTCTCTGTGTGGGTATCTGTGTCTCTGTGTGTGTGTCTGTGTGTGTGTCTGTGTGTGTCTCTGTGTGTGTCTCTGTGTCTGTGTGTTTGTATATGTGTGTGTATCTGTGTCTGTGTGTCTCTGTGTGTCTCTGTGTGTGTCTCTGTGTCTGTGTGTGTCTGTGTCTTTGTGTCTCTGTTGATGTGTGTGTGTCTGTGTGTGTATCTCTGTGTCTCTATGTGTGTCTCTGTTTCTGTGTGTGTGTCTTTGTGTCTGTGTGTGTTTCTCTGCGTGTGTCTCTGTGTGTGTGTCTATGTGTATGTCTCTGTGTGTGTCTCTGTGTGTGCATCTGTGTGTATATGTGTCTCTGTGTGTGTATGTGTGTCTGTGTGTGTCTGTGTGGGTGTGTCTCTGTGTGTGTCTCTGTGTTGTCTCTGTGTGTGTCTCTGTGTGTGTATCTGTGTCTCTGTGTGTGTGTGTCTCTGTGTGTGTGTGTCTCTGTGTCTGTGTGTGTGTCTCTGTGTGTGTGTCTCTGTGTTGTGTCTCTGTGTGTGTATCTGTGTCTGTGTGTGTCTCTGTGTGTGTCTCTGTGTGTGTCTGTGTGTGTATATGTGTCTGTGTGTGTCTCTTTGTCAGAGACACAGAGACACAGACACACACATAGAGACACACACAGAGACACATAGTCACACACACAGACACAGACAGAGACACACACAGAGACACGGAGACACAGACACACACAGAGACACACACACTTTTATACACTTTTTATATACTTCACTGCATAACGCATAACGCAATACGCGTATATGGAATGCTGGCATTCGCATAACGCATAACGCGTAATGCATAACGCATTACGCATTACGCGTATATGGAATGCAGCCTTTACACGCGTTATGCGTTATGCCATCATTCCTTACACACGTTATGCGTAAAGGGCGCATTCCATATACGCGTAATGCGTTATGCGTTACGCGTTATGCGAATGCCAGCATTCCATATATGCGTAATGCGTATTGCGCTATGCGTTATGCAGTGAAGTATATAAAAAGTACACACACACAGAAACAGGACAGAGACACACACAGAGACACACACACAGAGACACAGATACACACACAGAGACACACACAGACACACACACAGACACACACAGACACACACACACACAGAAACACACACAGAGACACAGAGATACACACACAGACACACACACAGCAACAGAGACACAAAAACACAGACACACACAGAGACACAACACAGAGACACACACACACAGACACAGAGACACACACACACAGACACAGAGAAACACACACAGACACACACACAGCAACAGAGACACAAAGACACAGAGACACACAGAGACACACACACAGACACAGAGACAGAGACACACACACAGAGACACAGAGACACAGAGACACAGACACACAGACACAGAGACACACACACAGAAGCACAGAAATGAGAAATATGAAGAATGGGACGGTGCAAACATGTAGGTTTATGCGGCGGACGGGGGTATGGTATGGGGTGTTCGTAACCTTACGACGGTTACCGGTTGCAGAACTGCAACATTTATAGAGAGGCTCCGATAAATCGGCCCAGTCTTTGGTTAAGACATGTCTTCTGCGGGTGAAGTGGTCTCAGAGGAAGTGTTATGAAGGCTGGGACATCCTTCACGACGTAGTGACGACGGGGCGCCGGGTGGCAGCGGATCTCTCCGTGCCGTCTGTTTGTAGTAGAGCTGTATGGTGTCTGTAGTGTAGCACTTGCATCCGGTCAGCAGGGGTTCGAGGAAGGCGGGCAAAGGTGGGAGCAGCGGTCGTTCCAGCAACAAGAACCAGACAGAGAAATGGTAAAAGGTCAAGAGCCCCACCCAAGAACACAACAACCCTGGTTAGGGGAAGAAGTGAGCCTGGGAGAAATCGAATGGGCAGATCTAGGAAAGAGAAATGAGGAGAGTTGAGTCAAAGGCCCGTGCCTATCTGCCCTATGGTGACCAACCGGCGAGCCATAGACACGGACAGAGTAAGGGTAGAAAGTGAAAATGCCGGCAGGCACCCCCTCCTGGAACTCTTTTCAGACATATCAAGGAGGTGTCCGGCCGGCGGAGAGGTGATAGAGAGAGGTGTGGACGAGTGCGCGGTCCGGATAGCAAGTGTCAACAGTCCAGAGAAATAGAAGAAGGTGCAAACATGTAGGTTTATGCGGCGGCCTGTTAGGAAGCAGTCTTCATGAGAAATATGAAGAATGGGACGGTGCAAACATGGCTCAGTTTAGCTTGCTTAGAGGGATGTTAGGACCGTCCCAAATATGAAGACTGCTTCCTAACAGGTCCGCCGCATAAACCTACATAAAAATAAACAATTATTCTCCATACTGCTCTATATATGACCAAATATTGCATTTATATCTATGTACCTTTTTGTACGTCACATGGGGGTTCCTACCTTTATTATAACCAAATTATAGATAAGTATTCATATTTCTGTGCATATGGTAGCATTTTTAGCTTTCCCATAACCGGTCAACAAAATCTGGGACGGTCCTAACATCCCTCGGAGCAAGCTAAACTGAGCCATGTTAGGACCGTCCCATATTATGAGTGTAGCTTTCTATCAGTCGCCTCCTCCAGCCTTATATCAATGGACAATGCGACTGATGATTTTCTATTTGCACCACCTTGTCCCGGCTGTCCGTAATTATCAGTCGCCTCCTCCAGCCTTATATCAATGGACAAATGCGACTGATGCTTTTCTATTCGCACCACCTTTACGCATTACGCATTACGCACCGATCGCTACATGGAGCGATCGGGATAATGAATTTCTGACGCATTCGCATTCGCATTACGCATTACGCATGTATGGAATGTAGCTCATAGGTTTCAAGGCGTTTCGATTTTTTGTCGCATTCGCATTCGCATTACGCGTATATGGAATGCGCCCTTAATGCGTTATGCGGCACACGACTGGCTATATCTAAAAAATAAAAATAAACAATTATTCTCCATACTGCTCTGTATATGACCAAATATTGCATTTATATCTATGTAACTTTTTGTACGTCACATGGGGGTTCCTACCTTTATTATAACCAAATTATAGACAAGTATTCATATTTTTGTGGCTCTGGTAGCATTTTTACCAACCCGAACCCATCCCGAACCCCCACCACCACTACCATATGTTTCCAATCAGAAGCCTTGTGCGTGACTGTTCCGTAATGCTCAATTGCCTCTCCTAGTGTTAAACTAATGGACACATCAAACTCAGGTTTCTATTCACACCCAGCTTGACGCATAACGCATTACGCACCGATCGCTACATGGACCGATCGGGAAAATGCATTCGCATTCGCATTACGCGTGTAAGGAATGTAGCTCATAGGTTTCAAGGTGTTTCGATTTTTTGTCGCATTCGCATTACGCATTACGCGTGTAAGGAATGCGCCCTTAACAAAAAAAGAGATACCCACGCTGGGACCCAGCAGGCCACTAATCAAGCTCCTGGCCAGGCTAAGTGGTGCAGTGTACAAAAAGTAAAGCTTGTTTTATTTAACGATGCCTCTACTAGAGCACATTGACTTTTATCATCGGCTATTGGACGTCAAACATATGGTCATTCTGACATATTTCTTTGGAGGAAACCCGCTGCCACCACATAGGCTGCTCTTTCCGATAAGCAGCAAGGGGTCTTTTATATGCATTTTCCCACAGACAGAAAAAGTACATACCACAGCGTTTGATGAACTGGTTGTGTGCAGTGCAGTGTACCTGCGACACAGCGAGTATAGACATTGGAAACACACACTGTGGGGTAGCAGTGGGCCATACTACTGTCGTGGGGGTGATGACAATGGGAAATATTCCACCTAGAGCGGGACTCGACCCCACATCTCATTGCATTCCGGGCCAGTGTGCTAACCATTACACCACCTAGGCTCCCAGATATCAGCACACTACCCACGTCTACCTGTCTATGTGGTTACTTGCCTGAGAGGTCAGTGTAGACCACTACATTCATCCCCCTGAAATTGTAAGTCTTTTAATGCTTACAATTACATAGATACAGGCAATGCACTAACACATACATACACAGGGTAGGTTCAACAACCATACAGCGCAAAGCTTGTACAGGATCATGATCATGGCAACCAGTGTCGTGGGGGGGTGATGAAAATGGGAAATATTGTGCCTAGAGTGGGACTCGAACCCACATCTCTTTGCATTCCGGGCCACTGTGCTAAGCATTACACCACCTAGGCTCCCTGATATCACCACACTACCCCGCCTACCTGTGTATGTGGTTACTTGCCTGACAGGTCAGTGCAGACCACTACACACTACTTACACACAGGGATGGGTGGGTGAGTGGTTACTATGCTTACTAACCAACCAGATGGCTGAATGAGTTGAGCATCCGCTTCCCATGTGACAGGTTGTGAGGTTCGATTCAAGGGGGTCTAAACCCCGGCCGAGTCAAACCAATGGCTTAAAAATGTGATACTTGCCTGGTGCTTGAAATCACTGGGATAGGACAAGGAGCGGTGGAATTGGGAAAACTAATTGTTCTCGATTAAAATCTCCCCTGCTTAAACAACAAATGTAACAATTTATTGTTGTAAATAGGAGATTGTGTTGGTGACCACAGTTGATTGGTTGTTGGAGTTTTACGTCCTAGAAACATCTAAGGTCATATCAGGACGGGGTTTGGGGTGGTAGAGGGTGCGGGAGCTGGTGAACACACATAAAAGAAGTGGTATTTTATCTAATGTAACATATTTGTTACGACAATTTCACTGCAATCTGCATTGGTAACAAATGTATGGCAAGAACGCAACCAGATTTTGGTCATCAGCAGGCGTGTGGTTATAAGAGCAAAGGGAGTTCAAAGCATCGGGTCTTTAGTGAAGGATGGAGCGGAGATGGGCACCAATCCCAACTTCCGGTGTGTAAACATACCGGGTCACAGCTTCAGTCTGTTCTCAAGGACCAGCAGACAATAATTCGGAACCCCCATACTATGAAGACATGTAATGTATATACTCTGCGATTATTAAGAAATGCTTGGCTCTGAATACAAATCGTTTATCAAAGTTATGCCTCCCCAACCCCAGGGTTGCCAACCCTTATGGTTTCGCCGTAAGGTGTACACTATTTTATGTCCCCCATCATCACCTTACACCGATCTTCCAGTTTTTCATTTTCCAAAATTCAGGGATGAAAGTGGTCTCTGGGAAAAAAAGCGGAAATGCGGATATCCCCCCCCATAGGTTTAACATTGTCAGGGAATCGCGGAAAAATACTGGAAATCAGGTTTCAACGAGTCTTGTTGTGATTGCATTATCGCCCATACCAAACACTTTCTTGCTTGGATTCAATGTTCTAGCTCCATCTAAGGTCATATAAGAAAGGGATTCGAACCACTCAACTAGTGTCATATACATGCCATTTCTTGGAATTTTGTTCAATATTAATCGGTGAATATAATCAATCCCGGAAATCCGCGAAACAGCGGAGATCTTTCATCCCTGAAAATTATATAAATCTTACAGATTATTGTGTTCAAAATGCACCATAGAGCAGCTAAGATTTTACTATTTCCCAGACCCCCCCCCCCCACCCCAATATAACATCCCTTAAGATCTTTTGCTTTTTCATTTTCCAATGCTGGCAACCCTGCAACCCCACCCCCCACACTGCCCCACCACACCCCCCACACACAGAAGGCTGGTGCCAACGTACGATCTGCCTCTCGCCGCTCGACCCGCTGCTGTAGGTGGTGGCGAGTGTTGAAGAGCAGGCCTCCGAGTACCAGGGGATGTTGCCATTCTCGGTGGCTGACGAGATGGAGAGCGTGTAAATGGAGTTGGTGTAGCCGTCACAGTTGCATGAGTCAGCCTCGCGGCCGCCATTACCAGACGCCCACACGAAGATGGAACCCTTACCGCCGCGGCCCTGTGAACAAATGGAGGCACATTATTAAACTACTGACTCTGCTTAATAAAACTCCAGTCTCCCTATATAGTGACAGTGTTTCGTGCCACGAGCAGGGTTAGGTGGTGGTGGCGCCACCGGTCCCAAGAGGTGAAGGGGTCACCCATAAAGTAGTACACAACACATGGGTGATAATATTAGGGAACATTCCCTTACACGCCTTTATACATGCATAATTCTTATACATCATATATATATATCAGAATTACTTGCTACCAAGGCAATGAAGAGACACAAGCAGCTATTGATATTCTCCTAACCACCATGTTTAAAGTTGAATTGTCCGATGATTTTGAGTTTCTGACATATTACTTACTATATTAGGTTGATCATTATAATTTACCCTTTTTATTTTGAAGTACTTTCATTATAAATGGCTAAGTTTGGATATATTTACAGTGAAAACATGTCAAAGTATATAAACATATTAGGTTGTTCATTATAATCTACCTTATTTATTTTGAAGTAATTTTCATTATAAATGCTTGGAGTTATTTAAAGTGAAAACATGCCAAAGTAATAATATCGGTGTGCATGTCGCAATGCTGGACACAATAGGCTTCAGCAGTAACAATAACTAACATGCTTAATTAAACTGACTGAGTGTTCCTTCTATGCAGCAACCTTCTACTTAATAAAGGCATCAGTATTTAAGTTACACAAACAGAAGGTGATGGGTGACGGAGGTGGTGAATAAACCATCATACAGGAACTGGTATTTTATCTGATGTAAGATATTCATTACGATAATTCCACTGGAATCGACATTTGAAACAAATGTATGGCAAAAACCCTACAACAGTTTGGTCATCGGGTGGAATATGGTTATCGGCGCAAAATGAATTAAAAAATGTACGTCCTATAGTGAAGCGTAGGGCTGGGAGGGGAACCAACCCCAACTTCCAGTATGTAAGCTGTAACTGTCACCCGGCATGTTGGGGTCCAGCTTCAGTGCTTCGTAAGGGACCAGCGGTACGAAGAACATAAATATCAGGTGATGTCGCTCCCACACAGGATCGCGCCCTGGTGGTTGGTTGGTTGGTTGTAGGAGTTTTACGTCCTGGCAACATCAAAGGTCATATCAGGATGGGTACCAACTTGTGACAGTGCACACTCACAGCGACTTTATAGTGCTGCCCCACTGGGAGACCAAGCAACCAGCATGACCATGACCTGATATTCCACTCAGTAACAGTCA
The DNA here is from genome assembly GCA_030323885.1 of Branchipolynoe longqiensis. Classification (NCBI taxonomy): domain Eukaryota; kingdom Metazoa; phylum Annelida; class Polychaeta; order Phyllodocida; family Polynoidae; genus Branchipolynoe; species Branchipolynoe longqiensis. The sequence goes on from CM059188.1 coordinate 117,493,106, forward strand.
CTGAGCCAAGCAGTCCTTGCTGTATCCTAATAATGCTGAGCGCCTGGCTCGGAAGTGACAAGAATACATTTTTAAGTCATTGGTTTGACTCGACCAGGAATTCGAACCCGTCGTTTAGGAATCCGACGATCTACCAAAACAGGAGACAGAGACGCCGTGGTGGAGAATTGGCAAAACAGAGAAGCGGGGTGCTGGAAGCCACTGACCCGCTTGATGCCATCGAGGAAGGCCCGCTTGGCGAGGATGGCGGGCCCGTCGACAGTGCGTCCGTCGTCGTCAGGCCCCCAGGAGGCGCTGTAGATGTCAATGTGCTGCGAGTTGAGGCTGAGTGACTGCGCCTCCACAGCGTCCGTCACGTCCCCGTCCAGCATGCGCACACCTAGAGGTAGACGAGCGGCACGTCAAGGGCAAGGTCAACCACTAACCAATTGTAGAACTAACAGACTCACAGAGGGTAGCGAGATGTGGGAGAATGCTTACAAACGGAGAAAGAATGCATGCCGTAGATTGTTACATAACTGAAAGTGATAAAACAAGGGGAACCACGAGACTATTACTGTCTAGCGGCGAAAACAAGTCATTAGAGTTAACCGTTATGGGCAGCATAAAAAATACGCCATAACCCAAAAAATAACAACAACCCCAAAAAACACCCACACCCACACACCAGCTCACATCAAACACCCACACACCATCCACACACCACACCTACACACCCACACATCAACCAACACCGCACTGCTATAAATATTCAGTACTTTGTTCAATGGGAGGATCAATCTATCTCCGCTGGGTTGAAGATTGTTGGTTGGTTGTTGGAAGTTTTAGATCATGGTAACAGGAGTGGGTTGAAGATGAAATATGTCTATTTTGGGACATCACACAAGGAAGGAATTGATGGAATCGCATACTTTATGAATATAGATAAATTCACTATAGTGATAGGCTGTGTCATATATGTACAGCCGGTTTCCCCCTGGTCTGTAACTGACACAGCGCGAAGAGAAGACAAGGAGAGAAACGTATGCTTCACTGTTTAATTCCTTACTCCGCCCACCACAGTATCACAGATTCAAGTGACCCGCCCCCCGACCAGCCAGGTCGCAGGTAACCTCTCATAGTGGGGGGTGGCTGCTAGCCAGTCGCAGAGGGGGATGGGTGGGGTGGTGGTCCGAGCTTGGTACCCCGCCACGAACAAGCAGACCTTAGGATTGGCATAAAGGCCTTACATCATCGGGACCAGTGTATGTGTTCCTCCGCGCGTGTGCTACTCTGCGATGGAGCAGTCAAGGCATTATGCCCATAGGCCCGATTTATGGTTATATTGTGCAATAACTATATACCGGCATCTCACTTTGAAAGTTTTATTTGAATTATGTATATGGCCCTATATACGTTTTACCATAATAGACCATTTGCATCCCCCCATCAATGCGTTTTATCAGAATATTTTACACAGGGATTACCAATCCCAGAAAATCTCAAGGGTTGATTAAAGCAGTGGTTAGATAGGAGATGGAAGGTGTTAGATGAGAAGGCGGTTTTGAGGGAAAAAACAGGGGGGAAACCCCACATGTCAAAGAACTGATAAGGTTTCAGTGTACTATCATTAGTCGAAGCTGCTGGCAAATTAGTTTCCATATCATTTGGTGAGCTGCCGATAAGAGCACATGCTACTGGTTGACTTTAAAGATGCATAGTCCCGTGGTTTTGAGTTTCACTCTTCTTTTTTTTTTATTGATAACTATATTATTTTGATCATAGTGCAGGGATGAACGATCGTTGCGATTTCGCGGATTTCCAAATTTTGTATATTCACTGATTTAACATTCACAAAATGTCAGTATATATGACAGCAATTGCTTAGTCTGAATCCTGTTCTTATATGACCTTAGATGTTGCTAGAACATAAAACCCAAACAAAGAGTTTAGCATGAGCGATAATACAGTCACAATAAGGACAGTTGAAACCTGACTTCGATTATTTTTCCATGTTTCCCTGACAGTGCTCATCTTATGTGGGGGTGTGGGTGGGTGGGGGGGGGGAGGATGTGTGTGTTCGTGGAAATTCAGCGTTGGTTTTGCTGGAACCCACTATGTGGCGCCAAGGTCTTGGCCTGATTGCTACATTTTTGGCCAGAGACCACTTCCATCTCCTATCTAACCACTGCTTTAATCAACCCTTGAGATTTTCTGGGATTGGTAATCCCTGTGTAAAATATTCTGATAAAACGCATTGATGGGGGGATGCAAATGGTCTATTATGGTAAAACGTATATAGGGCCAGGTGCATAATTGTGTTTATGTAGTTGCTGGTGATACTTTACTCATAGTCAATAGTCATTGTGTGTTAGTCAGATAGTGTGAAAGAGGCACTAGGAGATAGTGTGTAAGGGGCATCTCACCACACACTGGTGGTGGCCAAGCAGCCACGCCGCATGGTGGTGGTGGGCAGAGCACTGTAGCCATGGGAACCCAGGAATGCTTGATGTTCATTGGTGGAGCTTGAGATGTTTGATTCTCATTGGAGAATAAGGTCAGGTGGTGTGCCATACCAGATCCATGTACCACTATAAATAATAAACCTGAGGGCCTGGCTCTCTCTCTACTTTCACTCTTTATACTCTTCCTTTCTCTTCTTGCCTGTATTGATTTCATTATAGCCTGCCTACACAACCACAGATTCCAGGCATGGACTTTACACCTAGTATGCCTTAATACAGACATGAGAAGGTGGTGTGTGTTATGCCTGTATTAACGTTATCGCACCATCGCAGTACACACTGAATGTGATGATGGTTGGTTGGTGGGTTGGTTGGTTGGTGGTTTTACATCCTGGCAACATCTACGGTCATATCAGGACAGGTACCGACTTGTGACAGTGCACACTCATGGCGACTTTATAGTGCTTCCCCACTGGGAGACCAGGCCACAAGCACCATGAACTAAAATCTCACTCAGTCACATTATCCTGACACTGAGCCAATCAGTTCTTGCCGTACCCCAATAATGCCGAGCGCCTGGCTAGGAAGCGACAAGTGTCAATTTTTAAGGCATTGGTTAAACTCGACCAGGGTTGCAATCCCACGATCTGCCAAAAACACGAGATGGACGCTCAACTCATTCGGCCATCCCGTCTGGTGAATGCGATGATGATGACGTCCGAACTGATGCGACCAGCACATATGTAATATATATATATTTGTTTAATTGCCGACTAATTCGCAACACGCCATGCATGGAAAGGGAGGGGGGGGGGGCTACTCATGGAATGTGAGATGTGGATTGGTTTTGTTTGTAAGCCTCAGCTGGGCTGTTTGTGGGGTGGGCGTGTATATACGTGTGGGGTGTGAGGTGGGGGTGGAGGCTCATTAAGCCTCGACTACCCCAGCAACAACTTCCGTTCACGCTGCGTGGCGGCGTGAAGCGTCCATGAGTAGCGTCGTGAGCAGCACAAAGCTCCGTCCCGCCCTGCTCTCCACCCCTCCCCCTCGTCTCCTCTCCTTTCCGCCCCGCCCCGTGCCGTCCCGCTCTCCACCCCTCCCCCTCGTCTCCTCTCCTTTCCGCCCCGCCCCGTCCCGCTCTCCACCCCTCCCCCTCGTCTCCTCTCCGCCCCGCCCCGCCCCGCCCCTCCCCGCCCCGTCCCGCTTTCCAGCTCCCCCCCTCGTCTCCTCTCCTCTCCTTTCCGCCCCGTCCCGCTCTTCACCCCACCCCCCACCCCCCAACCATTCCTCTCCGATCCACCCCACATCACCTCGCCCCGCCCCAATACCATCCGCCCCACCTCCACCCACCCCGTGTTGTTGACGTCCCGCCTCTGCTCTCAACCCCTCCCCACTCCTCTCCTTTCCGCCATCCCCATGCCGTTCCGCCCCCCCCCCCACCTCGCCCCGCCCCATGCCTTCCACTCCCTCCCCTATCACCTGTGTCCTCTCCTACGCCGCTCCCTCCTCTACTTCTCTCACCCCGTCCCGCCCCCATACGTCCAGCCCCCCCCCCCCCCCCCACCCCCCCGCAATGCTACCCTCCCCCCCCTGCGTCGGGACTCGAGGGCTCGTATGTTTATCGCGGGGCGGGCTCTAGGTCCGACATATATCTTCATAGTGTGTGATTCTCACGACCGGACTGCCAGCCGGTATTAACGTCCTGCAGAGCCGGTCTCCTTACCGGACCCGCGACTTAGTCCCCCACCTCACACACAACATCCCACCCAACACACCTCCCACCCTGCACACCTCCCACCCACACACACCTCCCACCCTACACAACACTCCCACCTCACACACCTCCCACCCCACACACACCTCCCATCCACCCACACCTCCCCTCCCTCACCCACCTCCCACCCACACACACCTCCGCACCCTCACACACCATCCCAACCACCACCCTCCACCCTCACCCCAACCTCCACACACCTCCCACCCACACCTCCATCCTCCCACCCCTCCCACCCTCACCGACCTTCACACCTGCCCACACCTTCACACACCTCCACCTGCACACACCTCCCACCACAACACCTCCACCACACACACCTCCCACCCACACACACCTACCCACCCTCACACACCTCCAAACTCCCCACGCACCTCCCCCCACACACACCTCCCACCCTCACACACCTCCCACCCACACACTCCAACCCACACACACTCCCACCCTCACACACCTCCCACTCACACCCACCTCCCACGCACCACATATCCCACCCACGACTGTCCTCCCCACCCTCACACACCTCCCACAATTCACACCTTCCCACCCAACTCTCCCCTCTCCCTCCCTCATTTCTCCTCCCAACTTCCATTTCGCTCCTCTACAGTCCCTTTCTTCCCTCCCGTCAATACCCACATCTCTTAAAAAATAAAAAAAAAAAACATCCCACCCATGCCCTACCCACCCTACCACCCACGTACACCTCGCTCTGAATCAAGCTTTTATTACTGTTTAGCTCAGGGGTGACTCAACGAGCACAGACTGCCTGTCACGCAGCTGATATCCAGTACTCAGTCGGCATATCCCAGGCCACCTGGGTTGTTTGTTTGTTTGTTTATTTATTTATTTGGAATTGATATCAGAGCAACATCTAAGGTCATATCAGGACGAGTACCGACTTGTGACAGTGAGTGCTGATAGCGCCTTTATAGTGCTGCCCCACTGGAAGACCAGGCCACCAGCACCACGACCCGATATTCCATCCAGTCAAATCATCCTAGTACTGAGCAAACCAGTCCTTGTATTATCCTAACAATAATCGTGAACAGGTGGTTGTTTCGGTCATTTTAAGTCCCTTTAAAGGAACATTTGACAGTGAAATAAACACAGCCTCAATCTCTCACCAACATTCATCATGCATGAAATAAACACAGCCTCAATCTGTCACCAACATTCATCAGGCATGAAATAAACACAGCCTCAATCTCTCACCAACATTCATCATGCATGAAATAAACACAGCCTCAATCTCTCACTCATCATGCATGAAATAAACACAGCCTCAATCTCTCACTCATCATGCATGAAATAAACACAGCCTCAATCTGTCACCAACATTCATCATGCATGAAATAAACACAGCCTCAATCTCTCACCAACATTCATCATGCAAGAAATAAACACAGCCTCAATCTCTCACCAACATTCATCATGCATGTTGTTCTGAGGGTTATACTAATGCCATTTACCTGGCATGGAAACCGTCTGACACCTCCCCTCCCATCCCGCGTGTGGGGGTGAGGGGTGTTGGACATATTGCACACAATGGGATTGTATGGGTTAGTATGTGCGCTTTGTAGGGGTTATTTTTATTTAGGTGAATGGACTAACACAAACATGGTAAAAACCCGATTTTGAACTTGTTTGCAATCTACAAACAGTTGTAACACATAAACAAGAAACAAGAAAAACTAATTTATTACTAAAGCAAAATTCAAAAGATTTGAATCGAATTGGACTAGTGCTGCCCAGCAGTGAAAACAAGTGTTAACAGTGTTAACACACTTATCCGTTATGAGCAAGGTAAATATATTCATAACACACAAAATGTGTGTGTGTGTGTATGTATGTATGTATGTATGTATGTATGTATGTATGTATGTATGTATGTATGTATGTATGTATGTATGTATGCATGCATGCATGTATGTATGTGTGTATGTATATATGTATGTATGTGTGTATGTATGTATATATGTATGCACGTACGTACGTACGTACGTATGTGTGCGTGAGCTACACAGAGACAACAATAACTATTCGAGTGTGTGAGGTGTTAATCCACGCGCCCATGAAACCTCCACCTGGGAAGCTGATGGGTTAATATCCACCACCCCCACACACTCACCCACTGGTCGCCTTTTCACACATTGTGTGAAGGCTTTGTATAACTGGTCCGGCATAGAGCTGGTCACGTGATAGGGAGGCTGGAACCCCCTCATCCTCCCCTCCCCTCCACTTCCTCCCTCCCTCTCCCCTTCCCCTGCCTCCCTCTCCTTTCCTCCTACCCCTCCCCTCCCACCTCCCCCCTCCCCCCTCCCTCCCCTGCACATTCCAATCACACAGCTGGGTTTCCGGCACTCTGCAGTTCCCGAGGAAAGTATCGCTTAAAGCTGCATAGTCCGATGAAGCATCAACATTTCAAAACCAAAACAATTATCTAGAATTAATTCTACATATCTAATTATATGCTGATGCACTTATTAAACATTATTTCTGCATCGAAAGGAATGCCGAGTCAATTTAATAAAGACCTGTTACTGCAGAAGCCTATGGTGTCAGTTTTGGTATGCTTGCCAAAACTAATTTGACATGTTTGCACTTCAAATAACTCAAAAGGTAGTGATTGAAAAGAGACGCTACTTCAAACCAAAGAAAAGTAGATTATAGCGATCAAAATAATATATTTATCAGAACAAATTTCAGAAACCCAGGAGGAGAGGAGAGGAGAGGAGAGGAGAGGAGAGGAGAGGAGAGGAGAGGAGAGGAGAGGAGAGGAGAGGAGAGGAGAGGAGAGGAGAGGAGACGGTAGGGGAGGGGATGGGAGGAGGGGATGGGAGAGGAGGGGAGAGGAGGGAGGAGGGGAGATGGAGGGAAGGGGAGGGAAGTGGGGCTGGGGCGGGGATTAGGGTGAAGGTGAGTTTGTTGTGTGTGTAGTGTGGGGGTGGGGGTGGGCAGAGGAGGACAGCAAACATGTGCAGGGCTACGTGCGTGTAGTGTGCGGTGGGGGACGAGGACAGCAAACATGTGCAGGGCTATGTGTGTGTAGTGTGTGGTGGGGCAGGGAGGAGGACAGCAGACATGTGCAGGGCTACGTGTGCGAAGTGTGTAGGGGGCAGGGAGGAGTACAGCAGACATGTGCAGG
>CM059188.1:117500966-117535034 GCA_030323885.1 Branchipolynoe longqiensis
TTGGTTTCAGCGTGTTCCCGTGCTCAGACGTGTCCCGTTGCTTCTGCGCATGCGCGGATTTCGCATCAACTCGGATCACCCGAGACACTTATTGGCGCATGTGCACATCCTACAATCTCGGGTCGAATAATCGAATACGCTTCTCCGCGCTCGGGTGGAGATTTTTTTTTTTTTTTTTAATAGCCGATAAAAAATACAGCAAAATAGGATTTAAAGTATTTTATGATGGCCTAGTTTACCTATATTTCCATTTAATTAATCTAAGTTATTCTTTTTTGGCACACGGCACGTGTATTTGTCGACTCCACTCGCCGTGTTCTATTTGAAATTCTGACGACTGGAATGACCCGAGTCGCCCGGGTAGTGTTAATCGATTACGGCCATGTTTATTAGATTCTGACGTATGCGCAGAAGCGAGGGACACGTCTGAGCACGGGAACACGCTGAAACCACCACACCGGGACTCGTCCGTGGCTCATCCGGGTATGTGTGACCGCAAGGCCAAAAACAACCAAAATAGCGATTTTATCCGGGGCTGTCCGGGCCAGTCCGGGCGACTGGTCCGAGGGTGGTCCGGCTAAAAATCCGGGGCTCGTCCGGGTAGGTATGACTGGGGCTTAAGTACCCAGATGTCCACGCCCTCCTATACATTGAAAGATTGTTCACATGTCAGCCCAGCGTTCGCTGATCACAGGGGTCGGTGAAGGCAGGTACTACTAGTTAATGTTACTGTAGTCACTCCTGTCTCTTGTCACAGCGCTGCGAAGCAACTCACAAGAAAAAATGTCGGAAATGCTGGCTTATAGAAAATAACCACGTGACTTTGCAATCTAATGTGCTAAATATATTGTTCAAATACTTATCTAACACATCCTGCTCCTTTTGTGGTGAATAACTATTAACTGATGAAATCGTGTGGATTAATAGACTTTAATAGTCGAATTGAGAGCTTTCTGTGGCCACCATCTTTTTTGTTTTTTGTTGTTGTTTTTTTTGCATTCGCTACCAATTACTCAACTTTAAGCCAAGACAGATAAGCACTACGCACTGGAGCCACCACCTCCACAGGTAATTCATACTGGAGTAGTTTTTGCTCGGATTTAAACATGGTTGTCATTCACCACTTACTCTGGATAGGGGTGAATCTTTTATCTAGTACTACACTACCAGACGTGGTGGCCGAATCGGTAGAGCGTATGCCTCACGTGCGATAGGTCGGGAGTTCGATTCCTCGCCGAGTCAAACCAATGACTTATCAAATTGATACTTGTCACTACCTAGCCTGACGCTAGCCATTACTAGGATAGGGCAAGGACTGGTTAGCTCAGTATTAGGATAATGTGACTGAGTGGGGTGGGGTATCACGTCATTGTGCCGGCAGCTGATCTCCCAGTGGGGTAGCACTATAAAGTCACCATGAGTGCACACTGTCACAAGTCGTTACCCATCCTGATATGACCATAGATATTGCTAGGACATAAAACCCCCACAAACACACTTATCTAGTACTCCGGTAACAGCCACTGTGCAGTGGCATTGCTTATTTTACCGCAATGGTAGCTAAATTACTACCACTACTGCCACTGCTACTATGACTACTTAAGGCCCTGTCACACTTTACCGGATTGAGGAAACGGATTGAAACAGAACAAAGTCCGTTGATATCCATGCAAAGTCCGGTTTGTGTCAATTGCATATCCATTGATATCCGGCCTGATCCGTTACAAGTTTTGAGAATGCACAAAAATTGTAATGGATTGCGCCGGACTGACGTTTTCGGTTATTATCTGTTACCATCCATTAACTGTCCGTTCCATTTCCATTACACATCCGAGGCCATTCATTATAGTTCTTTTTGTATACTGAATTATCCGTTGATCGTTAGATACATTGTCAACCGTTACCGTCTGTTACCTGTCCGTTACCGACCGTTTCAAGTCTGAATCACACCGGATTAGAATATTTTTGTCTGTTTCAATCCGTTTCCTCAATCCGGTAAAGTGTGACAGGGCCTGAACACTCTGCGTAATGAGGGTAACAACCGCATACCTGCGGATAATTAGTATATAATTTGCATTCTGCCTGTGCGTTACACACAACATTCCTGAATTTCAGGTGTAATTACATACTCTGCGTATATTCAATGTATGTTGTGGTTGGTTGGTTGATGGAGTTTTACATCCTGGCAACATTTAGGGTCATATCAGGATCAATGTATGTAATACTCACTGACGTGGCTTCCTTTCAATAGATGGTTGGTTGTTTGAGTTTTATGTCCTGGCAACATCTAAGGTTATATCAGGACTGGCACTGACTTTTGACAGTGCACACACATGGCAACTTTATAGTGCTGCTCTACTGGGAACTCAGGCGGCCAGCAGCATTTAAATTTATAATTTCTTTTTTATTGAGGCTGTATTTATACTGTCCATAGCATATAAGCCTGGGTATTCAGGCTTGTTTTCAATGCTGGCCAGCTGTAGTGTCAGTGTTATCTTATCATATGGTAGCTGCTGATAAGGTATTTGATTGCCTGCATTTCAGCAGCAGATAGATAGTTGGTTGGTCTGGTTAGTAATCTATGTTAATTCTTTGGGATTTTCTTGGCATATATGTGTTTTATTTTTTCTACTCTTACTACTAGACTAGCCTAGTCCTATTTACATATCATAGGCTTGTTCGTAGCTGTGTGGTGTGCTATCTGGCTACTTTTGGCATGGTTACCTTTCATTGGGCGTCCCGCTGGTAGGCCGTGACATATCACATGCCCCTTTTGCAGTGCAGCTTAGTGGGGGTTTCCTAGCCTTATTTTGCACAGATATTTTTTGTATGTTTTTAGGTCAGGAATTTGTCGTTCCTTTACTGTTTGGGTATTCCACACCTTGTCAGCCATTTCCAGTGTTTTCTTCTCTTCGTGAGCTTTTATTTGGCTTCTGGTCTGCTTTAGTAGTGGCACATTATTTGCTCTAGTTGCCCTTTGTGGTTTTGTTAGGAGTTTATTGTCTTGACTACAGCTGTATGCTAATGTTTTCAGATGAATTATTCTCCTATTTTCTAGCAGTTTTACTTTGGTTCTTTTGTGTATGTCATAGGTGGGGTGCAGCTTGTCTACTCTGAGGCAGATTTTCAGGGCTCTGATCTGAAGTGTTTCCAGTTTTTTTTTAAGTTCTTTTTTTCGCACCAATGTAGTTTACATCTCCATAGTCAAAATAGGGAAGCACCATGCCCTTGAAGATTTTTATTGACATTTCTTGTGTCATGTAGTCTCTTAGCTTTGCAAATAGCCACAGTTTGTGGTTTACCTTTTGGACAACTTTGTTTATACATAGGTTGTAGTTTAGTTGGCTGTCCAACTCAAGGCCTAGGTATTTGTAATGGTCTACATTTTCTAGTGTTTGGTTTCCTAGATTACAGTGTAGTTTTCTTTCTGGCATTTGTTTATGTGAGAAGAGAAATGTTTTTGACTTGCTTGTGTTGATGGTTATTTTGTTGGACTCACACCACTCATCCAGTTTTAGTAGGAGCTTGTGTAGTTTAGTTATTACCTTCTCTTCTGTGGTGCCATTTGCATATATGACTGTGTCATCTGCATATAGTTGGAGGCATTCAGTTTGCAACCATTTTTCAAGATCGTGGTCATGTAGGACGGTCCAAACATGTCCGTTAAACCGGCTCAGATCGATGTTTGTTTGTTGTTGTTTTACGTCCTAGCAACATCTAAGGTCATATCAGGATGGGTATCCACACATACATAACACACCGTCTGGTACACAGACATAACACACTGTGTGGTACACACACATAACACGCTGTACACACTGTGTGGTCGGGCAAAGTCAGGCAAAGTTGGGCAAAATCGGGCAAAGTCAGGGAAATTCAGTCAAAAGCCATGTGTCACCACGCGTCAAGCGTAAAAAATTGCTCCAAAAGCGATTTGTGATGCACGCGCGACGCCTGCACGAGGACCGCACGTGCCAGTGTGTTCGGGTTCTCTTTATTACATACATTTTGATTTTTGACGCACGCGCGATGCTTGACGCACGAGCCAGTTACGCATCCAGTGGGTTCGCAGCTTTACGCAGAAGGCGAGAGCTGGTCACAGCACCAATGTGATGGTCCACGGTCTTCCACACTGCCATGCACTCACGGAAGAATGGCAAGATTGAGTAACAGTACGCTTCAACTGGTTTATTACAAAACCTATCCGCTCTCTGTGGCATCAACAGTCAACTGACCCGCCCCCTAACTCACCAGGTCCCACGTGGCCTCTATAGGTGGGTGGGGGGTGTGCTAGCCACACGCAGTAGAGTGCAGCCCAGTCGGGGCTCTGCCCGGGGCTACCGTGCCGTCACCTAGTGCAGTTCAGTGTAACTGCATAGGTGTGCAGCATAGTGTCTGCCGCCAGCACGTGGTAGTGGAGCTCATGTACAGACTACTACAAAAGGAATACTAATTTAATAGAACCTGTCACTGTTGAAGCCTTATCAAGTCCAGCATTTCGGCGTGCATACCAAAATTATTTAGCATGGAATATCCCCAAAATTTGGCATTTAAAATCAAAGTTACTCTAAGCTAAGGTAAAATAGATCCTAGATAATAATAATAATAAGACATTAAGACATCTTTATTCATAATTTCCATGCACAGTACACACATGTAAATTAACCTGTTGACAATAATAGAAGTGGTAGGAAGTGCCATTAATACTTTTCTTCCCAATGCCACTAATATTTCAGAAACTCAGAACTATCTGACTGTGTCACTTTAAGTTTCCTGTATCCACCCTGGTCGAGTCAAACCAATGACTTAAAAATTGATACTTGTTGCTTCCTAGCCAGGCGCTCGGCATTATTAGGACTAGGCAAGGACTGGTGTGCTCAGTGTCAGGATAATGTGACTGAGTGGGATACCAGGTCATGGTGCCGGTGGTCTGTTTTCCCAGTGGGACAGCACTATAAAGTCACCATGAGTGCACACTGTCACAAGTCGGTACCCGTACTGATATGACCTTAGATGTTGCTAGGACGTAAAAGAACAACAAACAAACAAAATCCTGTATCCATTTCCCATGCTCGCATGTAATAGTATATTGTAGTAGTCGGAGACTGCTTGCTCCACACCTACCTACCTACCTAAACCTACCTACCTACCTACCTACCTATCTACTCACTCACTCACTCACTCACTCACTCACTCACTCACTCACTCACTCACTCACCCCGCCACAACAGACACGGGCAGTTTACTACAGGTTACTGGGACGCCGGGACCACCCAGGGGTGGGGTCGTAGGGGGTGGGGCGGGGGGGTGTTGGAGGGGTCGTGGTGTCCCCTCAGAGAGGAGAAGGCCTTCTTTGGTGTTTTAAAAAGATTTTTTTTGTATATATTGAAACAAAAGATCTTTATCTTTATCTTTATCGCGTTACATGTACTTGGCATTCTATAAGCATTAGCAAAGCGCGACCTGACGGGATGGCCGAATGAGTTGAGCGTCCGTCTCCCGTTTTGGTAGATCGTGGGGTTCGAGAACACGGGTTCGAACTCTGGTCGAGTCAAACTAATGACAAATATATACTTGTCGCTTCATTGCCATTATTATGATAGAGCAAGGACTGGTTTGCTCAGTCTCAGGATAACATGACTGAGTGGGATATCAGGTCATAGTGCTGGCAGCTGGTTTCCAAGTGGGGCAGTGCTATAAAATTGCCATGAGTGCACACTGTCACAAGTCGGTACCCGTCCTGGTATGACCTTAGATGTTACCAGGACGTAAAACTCCAACAACCAACCAACATCAAAGCGCATTACACCAATTGGTTTGCACTTTACATCAGCCTTTCTGGGTGAACTCTAGATAAAAGATTCACTCCTACTCAGAGTGATCGGGCTCGGTGACCGAATCAGTAGAGCGTGGGCCTCGCGTGTGGAAGGTCGGGAGCTCGGTTCCCAGTCGAGTCAAACCGATGACTTTAAAATTCATAATTATCACTTCCTAGCCTGGCGCTTGGCATTAATCGGCATGGCAAGGACTGGTTAGCTCAGTGTCAGGATAATGTTACTGAATGGGATATCGGGTCATGGTGATGCGGTCTCGTCTCCCAGTGGGATAGCACTATAAAGTTTCCATGAGTGCACACTGTCACAAGTCAGTACCCATCCTGATATGACCTTAGATGTTGTCAGGAAGTAAAACTCCAACAACCAACCATCCAACTGTTGTGCACGGCCGTTCAATATGCTTATATTTATACAGTATAACCCCGTTAAACCAAACTTGAAGGGACCATAGAAATGTGTTTGGACTAACCGATCATTGGTTTAACCGGCCCTGGTTCAACGGGGTTATACTGTACCAAGAATTGTATGTGCGACAATACCAGTATGTTATTTTACAGATCATGCAACAAAATAAGGCCTTTCTCCTCCCTCTTACAAACCACCTGCTATGTCTGTATTCTGATCGTTCCAAAGTATGTCAATCCCACAGTATACATGGGGCCAGCAGTCTGATTTCCCAGTGGGGCTTCACTAGAACGTCGCCATGAGTGCGCACTGTCACAAGTCGGTACTCATCCTGATATGACCTTAGATGTTGTGAGGATGTAAAAGTCCAAGAATCAACCAACCTACCCAGAGTAGGGGTGAATGAAACTGCTACAAATAACAATTAACTGTGGAGGTAGTGGTTCCAATGCACAGTACTTATCTACTATTGGTGCAAAGTTGGGAAATTGGTAGAGAATGCAAACAAACTAAACCAACATGGCAACCGCAGAAAGTTCTCTATTCGACTTTTTAAAGTATGTTAACCTACACAGATAATCTATTTTACCATTCAAAAGTAGCGGGTATGTTTTTAAGAATATATTTTGCTTCTTAAATTAAGAATTTATTTAGTCATTTCCTTTACACTGACACTTTTTCTAATGAATTGTTTAACATCCCTGTTTCAGGCACGGGGATGCGGGAGTAACTAGGTAAACTCAAAACCCTGCACACCATTACGTGAAAAAGTCGTCAAATACCAGTTCCATCAAAATATTGTTAAAGCCGCTGCTTAATCCAATAAAACCGCAACATTAAACAAAATAAGGCACTTGCCTAAATTTGATGCTACCTCTGCAACTCAGATTTTGTTACACTTGTTGGTTTTGCTTGGATTGGTTGTTAGGGTTTTACATCCTAGCAACATCTATGGTCACATCAGGATTGGTACCGACTTGTGGTGGTGCGCACTCTGGCGATTTTATAGTGCTGACCCACTGGGAGACCATGCCACCCGATAAGCATCACAGTGACATTATCCTGGCACTGAGCTAACCCGTCCTTGCCCTGTCCTATTAATGTCGAGCACCTGGCTAGGTAGTGACAAATATCAATTTTATAATATAAGTCATTGGTTTGACTCGGCCGAGTTTCGAACTTCCGACCTTCCGCACGGGAAGCCTACGCTTCTGCCGATTCGACCGATTGCTAGGACACAAAGCCCCCTCACCCCATATTTAACACACACACACACACACACACACACGAAGTCTATATGCTAATTCACACTCCCCTTGACACCTGGATCTGAACCACTTGGGGGTGGGGGTGGGGGTGGGGGTGGGTGGGAGTTGTGGGGGTGGGTGGGGGGTTGCTGCATACCACTGCACATCACTGTGGTTGTTCGAGTGCGACCACTTGAATGCTTGCTCCCATATTATCCCCAAATGCTGGGAGAATACCTGCATTCAAGCCCACTACACACTATGGTGGAAAGGTCAGGCCAATTCACTTAACAAATAAACAAACAACACGCCTCATAAAAACACCCTTATGAAAGATTGCTAGTGCGTAAAACCCCAACAAACAAAACTTTTATTTGTTTTAAACTCACCAAAAAATATCTCATTCATCAAATGGTTCTGTGGTTTTGCACTCAGTATAGTTTCTACAAACATTTACCGGGCGCGGTGGCCTAATCGGTAGAGCGCAGGCCCCGCGTGCGGGAGAGCGGGAGTTCGGTTCCCGGTCGAGTCAAACCAATGACATATCAAATTGATACTTGTCGCTTCCTAACCTGGTGCTAGGCATTAGTAATAGGATAGGGCAATTATGGACTGGTTAGCTCAGTGTCAGAATAATGTGACTGAGTGGGATATTGGGTCATGGTGCTGGCGGCCTGATTTCCAAGTGGGGCAGCCCTAAAAAGTTGCCATCTCACAAGTCGGTACCCATCCTGATATGATCTTAGATGTTGCCAGGATTTAAAACTCCAACAACCAACCATTATACACACATGTTGGTTGTTGTAGTTTTACGTCCTGGCAACATCTAAGGTCATCAGGACGGGACACACATGTAGCCTCTTTAATCAAATGGTTCTGTAGTTGTGCATTCAGTATAGTTTATACACACGCCTAGGCTCTTTATGTAGGAGTGTGTGGTGGGGTGGGGTGGGGGTTCGGGGGGTGGGTGGGAGGGTGTGTGGCGAGAGACTAAGATTGTATGTAATGTGTTTTGTCCCTCCTGTAACGTAGTTAGTTCGAAGCCTTAGGAGAGGAACATAGCTCAATGCACGTTTATACTCATGTGAACTACTTTTTATTTCTTATTTTATCATTTAAAAAAAATATTAAAAAAATTAAATGAAAAGGAGGAAGGAGTGCATACCTGAATGAAAATGGAATTCTGCCCGGAAGGCTTGACCTACATTGCCACTATTGGTAGTGCCAGAAATTGGATAGGTTGACTAAATAACTCATTCTAACGTGCGCAAAGAGGGCTCAGACCAAACAGCTTGAATCCGTGTGAGGACAATGCAGTTTGAAGTTATAGTGCTTCAACAGCTGTCCTAAGGATATCAGGCTGGAGTCTTTCTGGTCCAGCCTAAAGCCGCATAGGCTGATGAAAGCGTGACACTTCAGAAACCAAAACCCCTACAGTCTACTCTGTCAATAACGGCCTCTGTCAATAATGAATCTCTGTCAATAACGGCAAAAAGTGCTAGTGCCATCACGGCACCCCTTTAATTTAATAGCATTGCCTCTGTGTTTAACGAACAACTGTCTTATGCAGACAAGGACCAGGTTTTTCACCTAATTGATGAATATTCTCTGTCAATAACGATATGACATATGGTTATAATATAGTACTAGTAGAAATGACTAATTGTACAAATGACCAATTGTACAAATGACCAATTGTAAAAATGACAAATTGTAGAATTGATGAATAATAGAAATGACTAATTGCAGAAATGACAAATTGTAGAAATGACAGCTTGTAGAAATGACTTTGTAAGGACCGCCATAGTCAGTCAAGTATAAAAGTAAAACATTGGTTTCAACCCATTCCGTCAGTCAGTCTCTGCCTATAACGGATCTATCTCTATAACGGCGTATTGCTCCAGTCCCATGGGTGTCCGTTATAGACAGAGTAGACTGTAATTGATTTGATCCTGTATACACAGTTTAGGTACTGGTGCATTTATTAAAGGTGCATAGTCCAATGGTAGCATCACATTTTCAAATCTAAAATATTTACCTACTTTTGAAACCAAAACTCTTAATTGATTTGAATCTATATATATCCAATTTAGGCACTGGTGCATTTATTAAACGTACCTGGAAGCATCACATTCACAAAACTAAAATATTTACCTACATTTTAATTTACATATCCAACTTAGATACTGGTGCAGTTATTAAGCATTTGTTGCCGCGTAGAAGGGTGTTCTAAGACAATTGAATAGAACCTGTTACTGCTGAATCTTCTGGTGTCAAAACTTTGATGTGCTTGCCCAAATTAATTTGACATATATTTCACTTCAAATGTGTCCAATGTTAGCCATTTAAGCAAAAAGGTACTTCAAACTAAAGTAATGTACATTATATCAGTATGGTATGGACGTCAGACAGTGCTCATTTATGGTGGCTTTATAGTGCTGCCACTAGAAGACTGGCCAACAGCACCATGACCTAATATCCCACTCAGTCACATTATCCTGGCATTGAGCAAACCAGTCCTTGTGCTATCCTATTAATTCCGAGCGACAGCCTAGGTAGTGACAAGTGTCAATTTTGTAAAGTCATTGGTTTGACTCACTCGGGGTTCAAACCCACTTCTTTCCACCCAGGAAGTCACCCATCACTTTATCCGATACTAAGAGCGGTGGCCGATTAGGTAGAGCGCGGACCTCACGTGCTGGAGATCTTGACTTGTCGCTTCCTAGCCAGACGCTCGGCATTATTAGGATAGGACAAGGACTGGTTGGCTCAGTGTCAGGATAATGTGACTGAGTGGAATATCAGGTCATGCTGCTGGTGGTCTCGTCTCCCAGTGGGATATCACTATAAAGTTGCCATGAGTGCACACTGTCACAAGTCGGTACCCGTCCTGATATCACCTTAGATGTTATCAGGAAGTAAAACTCCAACAACCAACCGTCCAACTGTTGTGCACGCCCATTCAATATGCTTATAGTTATACAGTATAACCCCGTTAAACCAAACTTGAAGGGACCCTAGAAATTTGTTTGGATTAACCGATCATTGGGTTAACCAAGCTTGGTTTAACGGGGTTATACTGTACCAAGAATTTTATATGTGACAATACCAGTATGTTATTTTACAGATCATGCAACAAAATAAGGCATTTCTCCTCCCTCTTACAAACCACCTGCTATGGCTGTATTCTGATCGTCCCAAAGTATGTCAATCCCACAGTACACACACACACACACATGCGCACACACACACACATGCGCACACACACACACACACACACATGCGCACACAGTGGCAACTCTCCCCCCTCCCCCCTTCCCCTCCCCCCTTCCCCCTCCCCCCCCCTCCCCCCTCCCCCCAACGACGTTATAACTAAACGACGTTGAATGAAACGACGTTAATGGAGGATTTTGCGTACATAGTTTGTTTGTTGGGGTTTTACATCCTAGCAACATCTAAGGTCATATCAGAATGTGTACCGACTTGTGACAGTGCGCATTCATGACAATGTTATGGTGCTGCCCCACTGGGATACCAGGCCGCTGGCACCATGACCCAACATCCTACTCAACCAAATTATCCTGATACTGAGCTAACCAGTCCTTGCCCTATCCTAGTAATGCCAAGCACCAAGCTAGGTAGTGACAAGTATCAAGTTAGTAAATTATTAGTTTGACTCGGCCGTGATTTGAACCCCCCAACCTTCCACATGGGAAGCCAGCGCTCCACCTCCAACTATATATATATCTATATTATGTATGCTGTGTATGAATTATACGAGTATAATAACCCGGAATATCCCTCCTTTCCCCCAGCACTCACTCAGTTTCATGGACTGATGGAGTCTGGACTAGTCATCTACTGCTCCAGCCTCCCCAACCCCAGCTCCGATGGTGGCGCCACCACCCCTGCATACTGTAACCGCCACTCACTGTACCGCTGAAAAATGTGGATACATATATATATATATATATATATATATATATATATATATATATACACGCTCACACACACACACTCTCACACACACTCTCACACACACACACTCACACACACACTCACACATACACACACACATACACACACTCATACACTCACACACACACTCTCACACACACACACACTCACACAATCACACTCACACACACACTCACACACACTCAGACACACACTCACACACACACTCTCACACACACTCACACACACACTCACACACACACTCACACACACACACACACACACACACACACACACACACACGGCAGCACCTAGGAAGAAAACGGTTATTTTGTCAAACAGCTATAAATAGGACAAGTGTTATGGGTGAATGTGAGGAATGCGGGAACCCCAATGGGGACGAGCATTATGTTCTAGAGGTAATATTAGTCTACACAGTAAATGGCGGCTTTAATGCGGTGTAGTCTGATGGCGGCATACAATTGTCTAAACCAAAGCACTTACCCAGAATTGCTCCTCCATATCATACTAGACGCGATGGCTGAATAAGTTGAGCGCCCGTCTCCCGTTTTGGTATAATACGGGGTTCGAACCCTGGTCCGTTCAAACCAATTGATACTTGTCGCTTCCTAACCAGGTGCTCTGCATTATGTATTAGGATAGGGCAAAGACTGGTTTGCTCAGTGTCAGGATAATGTGAGGATATCAGGTTATGGGGCAGTGCTATGAAGTCGCTATGAGTTCGCACTGTCACACGTTGGTACCTGTCGGACCTGTCCTGATGTGACTGTAGATGTTGCCAGGACGTAAAACTCCAACAACCAACAACCAACCAACCAACATACCCTACTTAGATACAAGTACACTTAGTAGACATACATATATTACTGTGTACAGGGAATATTAAGTCAATTTAATACAGCCTTTCACGACTGCAGACTGGGTGGGATGGCCGAATCCTTAAGAGCGCTAGCTGGCTTCCTTGCTTCCTTGCTTCCTTGCTTCCTTGCTTCATTCCTTCCTTTCTTCCTTTCTTCCTTTCTTCCTTCCTTTCTGCGTTCCTTCGTTCCTTCCTTTTTTCTTTCTTCTTTTCTTCCTTTCTTTCTTTTTTTCCTTTCTTACTTTTCTTTCTTTCTTTCTTTCTTTCTTTCTTTCTTTCTTTCTTTCTTCCTTCCTTCCTTCCTTCCGTCCTTCCTTCCTTTGCGGGAGGTCGAGTGGTCAAACCCCGACCAAGGCAAACCAATGACTTATCAAATTGATACTTGTCGCTTCCTAGCCTGGCGCTCAGAATTAATAGGATAGGGCAAGAACTGGTTTTGCCTTGCTCAACGTTATGATACTGTGACGGAGGGGAATATCGGGTCATGGTACCGGTGGTCCAGTCTCCCAGTGTGGCATCACTATAAAGTTGCCCTGCATGTGCAGTCACAAGTCGGTGCCCATTCTGATATGACCGGAGATGTTGCAAAGACATAAAGCCCCAAACAAACACAGCTGCAAATTGTGCATCAAAAGAGGGTAAAAAAGCAACACACCCCTCGTAGATGCCAGTGTAGCTCTTAGTCTGCTACTCCTCTGCTACTCTGATTTGCACACATGCGGTATGCAGACTCTTGTAAGTGCCAGTGTAGAGTGTGGTACTCCTGTGCTACTCTGCCTTGCTCAGGGCAGATATGTAGATTTTGGAATGGCAGACAAAATATTGGAACAGTCACTAATGAGCCTCACTACCGCACAATGACAGTCTCGACTACGCTGAGCCTTCCGGTAGGTGGCAGTGTGCTGGCAGGGACGGTCCTATGGTGGACTTTTCTGCTCCTTGCTAGGAGTGGGATGTCACTTCTACCAAAGACCCTATAATACTAAGACGGCTCACTCAGCCTGTACTGTGTAATCAAAATGATCAAACCCACCACTTGGTGCGCTGGCTGTTCTCTTGGTTAAACAGTTGCTATATTATATGTATAAATGTATATATGAATGTGACAGATGTGTGATGATTGCGATGATGATGCTGATGCTGATGATGATGTGTATTTGTTCATAGCAATTTCATATTGATGTGTATTCATACTTACCTATATCATACATAATTGTATGTGTTTACATGTGAAACACCAACCAGCAGCCGGGCTGATCAAACCCACCACAAGGTGGCACTGCGAAATTTACATTACCATGGGAGAGATAGGGAGTGAGCCGTCTTAGTATTATAGGGTCTTTGCTTCTATGAGAGAGATAGGGAGTGAGCCATCTTAGTATTATAGGGTCTTTGCTTCTACTCGGCCCTAGGCGGAATAAATAGGGGATGCAATCCCACAAGACTGAAGTAACGGCGATGCATTGTTCCTCATAGAAGCCGGTCAATCACAATTGACAAAATCTTTGATTTTGTCTGAACAATCAGCTTCAAGCTGCAAAGTCCGATGAAGCATCAACTTTTCAAAACCAAGAGATTCAGCTAGATTTGATTTACGTGAGGTATAAAGTAATTTTGCATATGTTATTATGTATGTAATGCTCCTGTCTTTTATTGTTCTTATTCCGATATTGCTCCTGTAAACCTCCTTTTGATATGCTCTTTGCTTCCATGGGTTATAGGAGGTTAGGGTGCGGCCTGGAGACTGGGAGACCTGCTTCCAAGCAGCTCCCATAATTTCCCTCCTTTCCTCAAGGGGCGCCTCACCCACCTACTAACGGCCCATTTTACCAACGATTTAGTTAAATAAAATTAGAGGTAGGTCTTAAGGGCCAGTCAGAGTTATAGGCTCGATCCACGCGAATATGACTTGTCTCCTTTCTTCTGTTGTCTAATTGTTATGGAAGGAATTAATAATATATCAAACTCAGTATGCAGTTATTAAGCATTTGTTGGCATATAAAATGGGATGCTGAGTAAATATAATTGAACCTGTTACTACATAAGCCTATGTTGTCAATGTTTTGACATGCTTGACAAACTTAATTTGGCATGTTTGCACTTAAAAGATCTCAAAAGTTAGCCAAGAAAATTAAACGTTACTTCAAACTAAAAAGTAAGGTGGATTATAATAATTAGTATATTTATCTCAGAAAAATGTTAGTAACTCAAAACCATCGGACTATCCCACTTTAAATAGCCCTACATACTCCAATGAAATAATTTGAATACAGATGCAAATCTGTGCACTTGGATATGGTGAGCGTGTTTGTGTGAATGTGAGGTGCTGTGGTTTTGTAGCAGCTGTTTGTGAAATAAAGGCAAATCTAATAATATAAGTGGACATTGAGCTCCTGCCTATTTGACACTTAATCCTTACACCAAGTGGGCGTTACTGCTATTTTTGTCATCTTTTTCAATAGCCCCTATCTACCCTGGTAGAAACAGCAATAAAATCCAATTTATCACACACACAGACACACACACACACACACACACACACACACACACGCACGCACGCACCAGAGACAGTTCATATATTTGTTTGTTTGTTGGAGTTTTACATCCTGTCAACATCTAAGGTCATATCAGGATGGGTTCCGACTTGTGACAGTGTACACTCATGGCAACTTTATAGTGCTTCCCCACTGGGAGACCAGGCCATCAGCACCATGACCTGATATCCCACTCAATCACATTAACCTGACACTGAGCCAACCAGTCCTTGCCTATCCTAATAATGCTGATCACCTGTATCAATTGTGTAAGTCGACTAGTATCAACTTTGTAAGTCATTGGTTTGACTCGACCGGGAATTGAACTCCCGACCTTCCGAACAGGAGGTCTGCGCTTTACCGATTCGGCCACCGGTGACAGTTAATAGATAATCGGTTTCCGGATAATGATATAATGATACTCGTATAATTGCTTTTGCAGCACATGTATAAAATTGATTTACAAAGTGAACTTTCATGCTCTTCTGATACCCATTTCTAATTGCTTTGCTAGTAGTAGTACAGCTATTGCTAATGGCCAGTATGCATGAATCGGAGTTAGGGCTCTAACCGCGGCTAGGGTAGCCCCACCTGGCTAAAGTTGGAAAATCCGCATGCATGAGCCGGTGCCAGCGCTAACCGCTGACCGTAGCCTAGGCTAAGTTACCCTGACTTCAAGTCAGGTTTAACTGCTAGCCGCGCCGGTTAGTGTGCCGTGTGAGGCTCTCAATCTATTCAATGTTGTCATATTTAACAGAATTACACACGCAATAAGTGAAATTTTATCAATTTAACCCTAAATGCGAAGCGATATTAACGCTGCTGCTGCAGCAGCGGCGATATTAATATTTTTGAATTGACGAATGTAAAGTAAACAAATCACCGCCGCCGCAGCGACGTCGATATCCATACTGTCCAACATCAAATAAACATGGCTGCTGCCATCGCCGCCGAATCGGCGGCAATATATTACGCCCAAATCTATTCAATGCTGTCATATTTAACAGAATTACATACGCAATAAATGAAATCTTATCAATTTAACCCTAAATTCGAACCGATATTAACACCGCCGCCGCATTGGCGGCCTTATTCATATTGTCAAATCGAGGGAATTCCCAAATCTATGAATAATTTCACGGTTAGCTATCCGTCCCGGCTAGTACATTTATGCATACCGCTTGACCTAATTAACCAAGGCCCTCCTAGCCACGGATAGCTATCCCTAAGCTAGCTCCTAGCTCCGGCTAAGCCTAACTCCGATTCATGCATACGGGCCATGGTCGCTAGGCTAAGTATCTATCTTTATACAGTATAACCCCGTTAAACCAAGCTCGGTTAAACCAAACGATCGGTTAATCCAAACTTTTTTCGGCGTCCCGGCAAAATACTACCATTTATCATATAAAAAAGTTGGTTAAACCAAATTCGGTTAATCCAAATTATCGGTTAATCCAAACAAAATTGTCAGAACCCAGGCCACTTCCGGTACAGTTAAACCAAACCTTCATGTGGTTAAAAGGTCATCTGAGACCCCACCAACATCTTTATATGATAAATGGTAGTATTTTGCTAGCCCAACGAAAAAAGTTTGGATTAACCGATTGTTTGATTTAACCAAGCTTGGTTTAACGGGGTTATACTGTATATACATAAAAAAACAATAATCAAAGTGTCCACATATATTGTATATTACATTCATAATGTACCTGCGTTTTTGCCAAAGCCAGGTCGAAGTCGAAGCCAAAGCTCGGTTAAACAAATGATCGGTTAATCCAAACAAATTTCTAGGGTCCCTTCAAGTTTGGTTTAAGGGGGTTATACTGTATTGTTGTTGTCGTTATAATCGCTTATTAAGCCGGGCAAATCTCAATCATTGACAATTCATCTTTCTCATTCCACCGTTTCTTGCCCTATCATAGTAATACCTATCACTAGTAATACCTATCACAGTAATACCTATCACTAGTAATACCTATCATAGTAATACCTATCACTAGTCATACCTATCACTAGTAATACCTATCATAGTAATACCTATCACTAGTAATACCTATCATAGTAATACCTATCACTAGTAATACATATCATAGTAATACCTATCATAGTAATACCTATCACTAGTAATACCTATCATAGTAATATCTATAATTAGTAATACCCATCATAGTAATAGGTATCACTAGTAATACCTATCATAGTAATACCTATCACTAGTAATACCTATCATAGTAATACCTATCACTAGTAATACCTATCATAGTAATACCTATCACTAGTAATACCTATCATAGTAATACCTATCACTAGTAATACCTATCATAGTAATACCTATCACTAGTAATTTGTTTTTTTTGTTACCTATCATAGTAATACCTATCATAGTAATACCTATCATAGTAATACCTATCACTAGTAATACCTATCACTAGTAATACCTATCATAGTAATACCTATCATAGTAATACCTATCATAGTAATACCTATCATAGTAATACCTATCATAGTAATACCTATCATAGTAATACCTATCATAGTAATACCTATCATAGTAATACCTATCATAGTAATACCTATCACTAGTAATACCTATCATAGTAATACCTATCATAGTAATACCTATCATAGTAATACCTATCACTAGTAATACCTATCATAGTAATACCTATCATAGTAATACCTATCATAGTAATACCTATCATAGTAATACCTATCACTAGTAATACCTATCATAGTAATACCTATCATAGTAATACCTATCATAGTAATACCTATCATAGTAATACCTATCATAGTAATACCTATCATAGTAATACCTATCACTAGTAATACCTATCATAGTAATACCTATCATAGTAATACCTATCACTAGTAATACCTATCATAGTAATACCTATCAATAGTAATACCTATCATAGTAATACCTATCATAGTAATCCCTATCACTAGTAATACATATCACTAGTAATACCTATCATAGTAATACCTATCATAGTAATACCTATCATAGTAATACCTATCATAGTAATATATATCACTAGTAATACCTATCATAATAATACCTATCACTAGGCCAGGTTGCAAGCAACACGTATCAATCTTTAAGTCATTAGTTTTACTT
The DNA here is from genome assembly GCA_030323885.1 of Branchipolynoe longqiensis. Classification (NCBI taxonomy): domain Eukaryota; kingdom Metazoa; phylum Annelida; class Polychaeta; order Phyllodocida; family Polynoidae; genus Branchipolynoe; species Branchipolynoe longqiensis. Next base: position 117,518,948 of record CM059188.1, read on the forward strand.
GGCTGGGGTGAGAATCCCATGACCTACCACCCGGGAAGAGGGCACTCAACTCATTCATCTTGGGTGAATTCCAGCCACTGTCAGTTTGATTTAATTTAAATATTGTTGTCTTTCCTTTTTGTCTGAGTGTGCCAATACAATGTGTTATTAAAGTTGCATAGTCCCATGGTTTTAGGTTTCAATCATTTTCTGAGATAAATATAGCAGGTTAATCATTATAATCTACCTTACCTTAGTTTGAGGTATCTTTGATTCAAAATAGATAACTTTGGAGATATTTGAAGTGTAACCATGCCAAACTAATTCTGGTATGCTTGTCAAAATGCCACACAAATATTGTACACTAATTATTCAGTGAATAAAGCATGGCTGGGAATTACTTTATTTTATGAATATAAGCACTACATATTTCTGTATATTATGTCATGATTAATATGCTTCTAAGTATGATATTATTTAATTCTGATTAGATTTTTATTAAGCAGACTGTGTGATGTCCTAAACATGTGTTACACGTGTGACACACATGTTATACTGCCATATGACATAGCTCAATCAAGGACTACACCTTTATTTTTTATCTCATCAATTTATATTTTACATAGATGTAAAGGGGAGATTTCCAGCTTTCATTTGCAACCAAAAAATGTAAAAAATTCAAATATTAGATTTTAACTCTCCATGTGACACTTCTGGCCAGTTTTCAGGAGAGTGACCCATATATATATATATTTATATTTATATATATATATATATGTATATATTTATATATATGTGTGTGTGTGTGTGCTTTCGCGGCTACATGTAGTTGGTTAGTCGGAACCATGTTTATCTTATACCCCTGTCACACTACGACGTAACGAGCCAACGTGAGCCTAACGTGGTCATTTTTCGTCATTATGTTGACGTACGTTGGGTTATGTTATGATGACTTCAGAATGACGTTAGAATGACGTCGAGCTACGTCACATTACGTCGAGTTACGTCAAGGTTTTGGACATGTTCAAAACTTTCGACGTAGCTCGTACGTAACGGTTTACATTCGCCGTACGGTCCGTTCACGTTCAGTGAATGTCAATGATGTTAAATGGACGTTATTCCAACACTGCTCACTACGTTCAACTACGATCCACTACGTTGACCCACATTAAACCGAGTGCAAATGCCCACGTGGCATAATGGAACGTCAGGAGAACGTCAGGAGAACATGCATTCAATGTACGTTCAACGTCTCATGACGTATGTAACGTCACATAACATTCTTCTGGCGATGGAATAACGTTCCGTGAGCGTAATGACGTTGTCCTCTCTCATTGAATCACGGTATCACTACGCTTTACTAACATTACGTTCTCGTCCACTACGCTGCATCCATGTTCAACTTGTGCCCAAATTTGCATACTACGCCGAGAAGTTCAACGTTCTTCACATTCTCCCTACGTTGACGTCATTACGTCGTAGTGTGACAGGGCCTTTAAATAGGAGTTACAGTTTGTCACACTGCTATGACTCAACAAGTTAACACACACATATATCATATATATGTATATGTATATAAATATATGTAATATGTATATAAATATATCATATGTATATAAATATATGTAATCTGTATGTACTAAAGACGGTGGCCGAATCAGTAGCGCAGAACCTTCCCATGTGGAGTGTCGGGAGTTCGAATCCCAGCCGAGTCAAACCGATGACTTATAAAACTGATACTTGTTGCTACTTAGCCTGGCGCTCAGCATTATTAGGATAGGACAATGACTGGGTAGCACAGGATAATGTGACTGTGTGGCATATCGGGTCATGGTGCTGGCAGCCTGATCTCCCAGTGGGGCAGCACTATAAAGTCGCTGTGAGTGCGCACTCCACAAGTCGGCACCCGTCCTGATGAACTTAGATGTTGTTAGGACATAACAACAACAAAATGCAATTTAGAAAAACAGATGATGTTTAAATGGATTAACACAAAGTATAGTAAAAGCTGGAATTTGGACTGTTTGCAATCTACAGATACACGCCATAAACAAGAAGCAAGGAAACCTAAATTATTACTCAAACAAAATTCAGAATATTTAAATCAAATTGTATTAGTGCTGCCTAGCGGTGAAAACAAGTGTTAACATAATCCGTTATGAGCACGGTAAATAAATTCATCATTAAAAAAAAGGGGAGGGGGGCTAATATATATGTCATACACTATATATATATATATCTATATTATAATATCTATATATATTATAATTGTGTATGAAGTGTAAGGATTATGCGAGTATAAATAGCTGGAGGCTACTGATGCGATCTATTTACCAAGTTGACTGGTGGCACCACCACCCGGCGCCTACCACACAAACAGCGGCCGGGTTCCTGCCTCACTCACTGGTAATAAATTATATATATGTCTGACGTATAAATATTATGCGAGTATAAAGGCGTGGAAGGGAATTCCATTATTATTATTGTTATTATTATATGTACCATTTGCTACTCTGCATCCTGACCACCATGATCGGACCGGTGGCGCCATCACATCCCTCCTCGTCCCTAGCGGAAGCCCGCATCTGTTCATTTGCGCTGAGGAATTTTATATATATATGCATATATATATATACATATATATATATATAAATATAATGTGTGTGATCTATAATATATTATGGGAGTATAAATAATAACGATGCCATTCCAGTTCTCCTCTGCTATATAGCCCACATGATTTTCTATATATATATACATATTATACTCAAAGCGCTCATTCCAGTTTCTCCATCCTGATATGACCTTAGATGTTGCTAGGATGTAAAACCCCAACAAACATTCCAGTTTCTGTCATGGCGACACCACCTGCGTGTGGAAATAACCACTATATATATATATATATACCGGCCAACAGTGGTGTATATATATATATACCACTGTATATATACATATAAATATATACATATATATATACAGTAAAACCTCTCTATCCCGACCCCTGCACAGATCGACCACTCCCCTATATCGATCGCTTTATTTGGGTCCCAACAATACCATTGAAACTTAATGTAAGGATATTTTAACTCCCTAAACCGACCACCTCCATAAATGGACCACTTAAAGTCGGTCCCATGGTCGGTCGATTTAGAGAGGTTTTACTCTGTGTGTGTGTGTGTGTGTGTGTGTGTGTGTGTGTGTGTGTGTGTGTGTGTGTGTGTGTGTGTGTGTGTGTGTGATGTGTATATATATATATATATATATATAGTGTGTGTGTGTGCGTGCGTGTATAGCTGGTTCCCACATAGAGCTAATCTATACATCTTCTATATATCACAGTGGGGGGGGGGGGGGATATAAGATTAAGAGTTTCCCTGTGGGATATTCAGATCCCCCCCCCCCCCCCCCCCCACCCTAAACTTAAAACTGCATAGTTCGATGAAAGGACTGGTTGGCTCAGTGTCAGGATAATGTGACTGGGTGGGATATCAGGTTATGGTGGTCTTGTCTCCCAGTGGGGCAGCAGTACAAAGTCGCCATGAGTGCGCATTATCACAAGTCGGTACCCATCCTGATATGACCTTAGATGTTGCCAGGACGTTAAACTCCATCAACCAACCAACTCATTCAGCTATCTTGTTGCGTTAGCTAGGGAAGCCGTCGACATGCGCGCGCAATAAAAACAAAATGTTTGGCGAGGTTTGCGCAAACTGAAAACGCAACCCAGATTCCCTCATGTGGGTCCTCGCTCCAGGCTTGTCATGCAGGGAAACAGCGCAGTAACATTGCGCCGACCTGTTATATCTATTTGCACAAAGGTCTCACAATGCAGGATCCACAAAAGGAGCTTCAGCATAGTTTGATCAAATACCTCGGTGTCAGTCGGTGTGGTTCTAAGCTGGTCTTGTGTGAGGTTTTTTTGTTATTGTGTTATATATATGTGTGTGTGATGTATAACGCATTATACGAGTGTAAATGCAAGGGGAACATATACTTTATATATCTATTCCTCCTTTGCGCATTGGTGGAGTGCCCGCCACCCAGCTGTTAGGGTAATTGGTGGGCAGCCCCCCCCCCCCCCCTCGCGCCACTCACACTGGAGGAATTATATATATATATATATATATGTATATATATATATATAATGGAGGGGGTATCCAGGTTGTCATTATTTACCTACAGAGGTAACTCGTATGTAAGACTTGTTCAGTGCAGATCATTTCTTTAGCTGAAATAACAATAACATTGTCTGGTGTGTGTGTGTTTGTGTGTATTTTTGGCAAATAGAGCACATTGCGCTAAAAGTGGGTTTCGAACCCCCACTTTTGCCATTCTGGGGTGAACGGTCCTAACCATTATACAATCTCGGCTCCCTTATTCAGGCAACTTGCCTATGCCTACCTGTACATATGCATGTTTCCCCATCCTGATATGAATTTAAGCTTTGCTATAATGAAAAACCCAAAGCAAACTAGAGTGTTCACAATCGTCATTGTTTACACTAGAATACATTAATCTTCTTTTAAAGCAGAATGAGACAAGATGGCGGGAACGGTAATAGCATTGGCTGGCTTCTCGTGTGGGATATCGTGGGTTTGGAGTCCTCCAATGACCTACAAAATTGGTACTTGTCGCTACCTAGCCTGGCGCTTGCCATTACTAGGATAGGGTAAGGACTGGTTAGCTCAGTATCAGGATAATGCGACTGAGTGGGATATCGGGTAACGGTGCTGGTGGCCTGATCTCCCAGTGGGGCAGCACTGTAAAGTTGCCGTGAGTGTCCACTGTCACAAGTCGGCACCTATCCTGATATGAACTTAGATGTTGCCAGGATGAAAACTACAACAAACAAACGAATAAACAAACCGACTATAGTAGAGATCGGTGGCGGTTGCTGAATCGGTAGAGCGCGGGCCTCGCCTGCGGGAGATCAGGAGTTTGGTTCCCAGTCGAGTCAAATCAATGACTTATAAAATTGATATTTGTCACTTCTTATCCTGGTGCTCGGCATTAAAAGGATAGGGCAAGGACGGGATAGCTCAGTGTCAGGATAATGTGGCTGAGTGGGATACCACTCAGTCACATTATCCTGACACGCCTGGTGTCCCGACAGCCTGATTTGCCAGTGGGGCAGCACTATAAAGTCACTATGAGTGCGCACTGTCACAAGTTGGTACCCGACCTGATATGACCTTAGATGTTGCCATGATGTAAAACGCCAACAACCAACCATGGCCTGTAAGAAATTAATAGCGTCCTCGGGGTGTCACAACTAATGGGAACACGCTGCCCACAGCGTCCTGCCATTCCCTGACCTGTGTCTATTACTCTTAAGCCGTGTTCACACCTGGGCGTTAAGTCACCTCATCTAGTGCGCCTTATCTAAGTCGGCTCACATTGGCAGTTTGAAAGCGACACTGAGGCGGATTAGGGCTGAGTAGCCTCAACTAGTTCGCCTCAAGTAAACCGCCTCGCGAGGTAGTATATATGAAGCGAACTAGCATAAGTCGGCCCATCTTGCTTGTGTGGACGGTAGCGGTTTACTTGAAGCGGATTAAGCACGTCACACTATATAATATAAGTTGGTCTATGAACCGGCTAGAGGTGCACAGATATTTTTTTCATCATTTATTTTTAGGGTTTCACTGCCCAGCAGAAGTTTTGACCGTTCCAAAACAATACGATTCAGTTGAAACAGATCTAGGTCGAACCCACACTCTCTCGTGCCGACGTCGACTAACCCAAACTGGCGCTGGTTAGTATGGACTTGCTCATGCGCAGATATCGATTTCCACCTTAAACCGCTCCGTGTGTGGACACGACACTAGTTCGCCTCATCTAGTTCGCCTTATCTAGTTCGGCCTAAAGTTGTGGGTGTGAACACGGCTATAGACTATCTAGGCTCCTTGTAGATAAAGGATTCACCCTGTGCTCGCAGTACATGGGTGAATACCAGCCCTATATAAAAGCAGTCGAAAAAGCGGGGAAATGAAACGAAGGCCTAATTTCACAATCTAAGAAGCAACAATTATTCTTTTTATATGTCTTCATATTTCCCCGCTACCTTTGAGTTGAAAAATATAATAAAACATACAGTTTAATAGAATTTAGAAGTGAAATCAAAGGCGTTCTATGGCCGCCATCTTGTCTTTTTGCATTCTCTCCCATTTCACCAACTCTGTCCCGATATATGTACCCATTTGATACTGGAGACAGGCATTCTACTTCCTGTTCCACACTAAAGCTATTTTCGCCCATATTTACACTACGTTGTCGTTCACCCGTGTACTACAAATACAGTGTGAATCTTTTATCTAGGCTTTTTGATGCAATCAGCCTCCCCACATCCACCTATCTCTGACTCCTTCCCCGTGAGGTCAATGCCGAGCACTGACGTCCCCCTTGAATCGTAAGTTTTTCAAATTGCTTATGTTCAAAAGTCACTTAAAAACATATGGTTACGCATAAATGCACTTACGTGTACATACCTCGGGTAGGCTGGTTGTTGGAGTTTTACGTCCTGGCAACAGCTAAGGTCATATCAGGACAGGTACCGACTTGTGACAGTGCACACTCATGGCGACTTTATAGTGTTGTCCCACTGGAAGACCAGACCACAAGCACCAAGCTACTCAGTCACATTATCCTGGCAGTGAGCCAACCAGTCCTTGCCCTATCCTAATAATGCTGAGTGCCTGGCTAGGAAGCGACAAGTATCAATCTTGTATAGGATCATGGTCATAGCATCAGTGTTATGGGGGGTTGGAGCTGGGGGGGGGGGGTATGAAATGGGAACACCATACCTAGACTGGCACTGAAACCTACATTACTGCCATTCCTGGGCGAGCGTCATAATCCTTAGACTATCTAAGGGTCCTACTCCTAATGCACCAATGGCAACATGAGTGGGATGAAAACATTAATAAACTTAAAGAAATTGAACCAGTTCTTCGAAAGCCACCACAGACTCATGCCAGAGGTCGGCGAGTCGCTGCCGTATTGGCCACTCGTGGCTTACACATGCTTTTCTGCTCAAGGGGGAACCTCCTCCTGAATGTATTGGGTGTCAGTCCCCGCTGACACTCAAACACATTTTACTAAGTTGCGTTGATTTTTTGGCCCTGCGCCAACAGTTCTACACTGCAGACAGTATGCATGACCTTTTTACTAAGGTAAAACAGGAAAACATTTTAGCCTTTTTGAGGGCAGCTGGACTGTACCACCTCATATAGTTTACTAAATAGATTCTATCAATTATTAATCAAACTTTTCTTTTTCTATGGGAATTTGTTTCCCATGACCACAAATATATGATTGTGAGCTTTCTAATTTAATGAGTGTGTATTGGCATATAATTGATTGTCTGCTTTTACATGTAAAGCGATGGTTTGAACAAAAAACAAACATTTCTCGCCGTGAATATGGCCTATGCTGCCGACACGGCGTAAAGCAACCACCAATCAATCAATCAACCTAATGCACCCAACCTACCCACTCCTACCTGTGCAGATTCATACAATAACATCATGCCTAGAACGGGATCTGAACCCACATTTCTGCCATTCCTGGGCGGGTGTCCTAAAAATTGGATTATCTGGGGTCAGTGCAGAGTTCTACAATAACAGAGGCACAGAAAGCACATATTCACGTTGTGAGGGGAGGGTTTGTTTGACCTACTTTGACCAAAGGAAAGCAGTCTTTGTCGCATCACTACCGACAGCATGATGATGATGATGATGATGATGAAAGCTGCATAGTCCGATAAAATATCAAATATTCAAAACCAAACCAATTATCTACATTTGATTTTACATATCTAACTTAGATACTTATTAGGCATTTGTTTCTGCGTAGAAGGCAATACTGAGTCAATTTAACAGAACCTGTTACTGCACAAGTCTATGGTGTCAGAGTTTTGGCAAGCTTGCCAAAACTAATTTTCCATGTTTGCCATCAAAATATCTCAAAAGTTTACCATTTAAAATAAAAGTAACTTTGAGCTAATGTAAAGTAGATACTAGTGATCGATCTAATATATTTATCTCAGAAAAAATACAGAAATTCAAAACCATCGGTACTATGCAACTTTAAATTCCAGTCATTACTGTTTTGTGTCAAGGTTACTTTACCATCGCGCATTCAATTAGCATTCCAAGTCCTAGCAACGCATCTAATTAGCATCTAATTAAGCAGTGGGTGTGGTTTGTACTAAGGGAGGCACTCATGACTTATCTGTCGGGTTCGATTTTTGTAATTTTTCGGTATGTTTTTATAACTGCATGGTCCGATGAAAACAGACAATTTTCGAAGTTTAGGCACCAGGCCCGGTGGCCGAATCGGGGGGGGGGGCTGAAAACCATCAGATTATGTAACTTTGAAGTTGCGCATTGCGATGGCTTTGAGTTTCTGACATTCTTTAGATATTAGGTTGATCAGTATAATCTACTTTACCTTAGTTTAAAGTAACATATGTTTTTAAAAGGTTAAATAAAGCTGCATAGTCTGATGAAATATCAAATTTTCAAAACCAAACCAATTATCTAGATTTGACTTTACATATCTAACTTAGTAGGTACCGGCAGAGCCCATTAAAAGTCCAGGAATGGTGCATCAATATTCACATGCTTGTAACTATTTCTGTATGTATATGATTTAGATGAAAACCTAGAACATCAACATATGTTCTTTCCGATGGTGTTGTTGAATAGAATATATAGAAAGTTTGTATTTAAGTAAACTCCATTTGTATGATGAGTGTATTTAGTGAATATTCCTTCATTACTGATGTAAATGAAAACGACTGCGAAAACAGAGTATCTTTAATTGGCTCGCGCTTCCTTGCACTACATCGTAGAGTCAGAGATGGTATCAGAAGAAGCGCAATGACCTCACCTTTCTAACCATATATGGTTTGCCCTAAGTCAAAAAGGTCAATCAGGTCAAATTCTGCAATTTAAATAATTTTGAAAGTTTAAAGCCCATCTACTGAATTAAAAGATATTTTAAACCTAATAAGATTTGGTATGGATAGAAAGACAATTTAATTACCTTTCCAGTGATACCACTCTTACTATAGTGCCATGTAGTCCAAGGAGGCACGGGCAGAATATTGACACCAACCTGTTTGGGCCTTTGCTGACCATACTAGTTTCACAATGATGACACCCATGTAGAAACATGTATTTGACATTGATGTCTATTGAGTCATATCACAAGATATATAATCTAATATTGTTCCAAGTTTGGGGAAGATCCAACCATTGCTTTAGGTACAGTGAATATTTAAAGATTTATTTAAATCAATATTTTTGGTTTCAGACACTTTTAATCTATATTTGCAATCAAAATACAGCTTTTCATATTTTTAGTTTAAATTTGTGGTATAGCTAATATGCATTAGCTCCATATGCTATATGTGCAAATTTTGAAGGAGATCCAACTATTAGATGAGCCACAGTGAGTGTTCAAATCTTGATGAACAAATTTATATTTTTGATTTTGTACACATTTCTTTTGTATATGCAATCAAAATGAACATTTTGTATTTCTAGATTGAATATTCAAACGATAATGTGTATTACCTCCAGATGATATGCACTGTCAATTTATAGGATGATACACCAATTGGTTAAGCTACAATCAACATTTAAAGATTTATCAAATTAATATATTTGGTTTTCTGACAATTTATCTTTATATGTTCAATCAAAATTCAATATTTTCCATATTTCTGGATATAATATTGATATACATAATATCTATTAGTCTCACGGAATGCTTATTGTAATACTGTGCCAAATCTGAGGAAGATTCAAGAGGTTGTTTAGCTGCAATGAGCTTTCAAAGATAGGAAAATTATACACATTTCACTTACAGATGCTGTTTATATGCCAATAATTACACTTTTTCACATTTTTTTGGATGCAAATATCTTTTGAATCTCTGCAGATAGAGGTCTGGACAAAAATAGACTATTACACTGTTATGAATATGTGAACTATTTTGCATTTATTCAGTATTGTTGCAGTTTTTCAAGAAAATACCATGCTTTGAAAATGGCTATTTGGCCAAATGAGAAAGATTTTTTTTGTTACGAATTGCAATTTTTGACATCGTCTTATTAAAAATCTGCTTGACGAACTGATTTGGGTCGTTCTCAGAAACTGTGTACCACTTGAGGTAGTCTACTAGAAATGCATATTTCAAAGAAACCCTTTATTGGAGTGTCAATATTTAGATTTCATCAGTTAGCCAAATAATGTGGGAGATAGTTTAGATCAAAAGTAAATGTTAATATTGTGTATTATGTATCTTATTGGGATGGATGTAGCTAAATACATAGAAAATTACATCACTAATTTGTGACATTGTCAACAGCATTGAAAATAAAGTGTCACAAACTTAATGAAAACCTCTGAACAACAGCTCATTTCACTTCAAATGGTCATATACAATGTCTTCATTAAGTTGAAGACATTTATTTCTAAAAAAAAAAATTAAATGATGAAATAGTTAACATTTTCTGGAGTCATTAACATCGTAACATTTCGTTTCCACTTGCAAATACTATGAAACTCTGTATCAAACACTGAGTACAGATACAGTACAGGAATTATTTTCACCATTTGACACTATGCATGGACCCAGTTATGGTATAGTAAAAGATAAATCCTGAAATTGCCCCTAAACATTGAAATTTGAGCCGAACATTTGTGTAAAATTGTTTGTTTCCACTTTGTTACTCTGCTAATCCGTTACTCTGCTAATATTTTCTTGCTTTTCTCTTTAATATTCACAAATAAGACAAAACCATAGCAATGAGGTTTCAAATTATTATTACTACTGTTTATAAAGCAAGTGGCATGTGAAATGTCCTAAAAATGTCAAGTTTTGTGTGGAAAATATTTGATTTTGGAGTCAGATTGGTTTCCATGCTATACTGCTATTTATTGGGTGTGAGCATCATTTGACCTACTTAAAAATGCCAGAATATGTTTATTTTAAATTATTCAGATGCAAAAGGACATACACATTGAGGAAACTTGCTTATAGGACTTTGGCAGCATTTTGAGTTTCTGGTACTGATGTCACACTATTGGTACACAACTTCTGAGAACGACCCATTTAGCAATTGGCAGTTTAAATTCCTTTATATATGTACAATGGAAATTGGTTAGCAGAAAACACCTGACATGGTTCCACTTGTTATTATCCTTGGTCAAAGTTCCACTTTTAATTGGAAATTAATACATTTTTATATATTGATTCTTTAAAATTGATTATCTCAAAAACAATAATATATATAGCCTAACTCTTTTTGGATTTAGGTTTGTAAATTCAACGTCTACAGGAAGGAATAACTATTGTACCCTGTGCATATTTTTAAATTTTGCTGCTGGTACCTAAACTTAGATACTGATGCGCTTATAATATTAAGGATTTGTTTCTGCGTAGAAGGCAATACTGAGTCAATTTAACAGAACCTGTTACTGCAGAAATCTATGGTGTCTAGTTTTGGGAAGCTTGCCGAAACTAATTTTCCATGATTGTACTCAAAATATCTCAAAAGTTTACCATTTAAAATAAAAATAACTTTGAACTAATGTAAAGTAGATACTAGTGATCGATCTAATATATTTATCTCAGAAAAAATACACAAAATCAAAATCATCGAACTATGTAACTTTAACTATGGCGAAAGTGAAATGATTCAAGATTAATTGTGGCGAACACATCGAAACGCTGGACACCATATGCTTCAAGAGTGACAGGTGATATTAAATTTATCAATCAAGTGTTCTCTGTGGCAGAGTGGTTAGAGTGTCTGGCTTTTTTCTAGGTCGGACTCCTAATCTGAAGGTCAGTGGTTCGATTCCCTGTGCCCCCACCTCTGCCTATTTGGATTTCCACCGCTGTGTATAACTTACAGCGTCATCAAAGGCCAGTTGCTCTCATACCATGTCTATGTGGTGTGGGAGGTTAAAAATCCCTTGCGTCAGTAAAAGTTTAGGCTTGGGCTTTCTATCGACAAACTGTCTAATGGTGAAAACAAGTCTATCCAGACTTATCCATGATAGGCAGTATAAATCTTCAAGAGAAACAAAAAGAAAATATCAATAAATGCATAATACACGTACAAGTATTAAAGTTGGATATGTAGGATCAAATCTAGGTAAGTGTTTTGGTTTAGAAAATGTGATTCTTTCATCTGACTATGCAGCTTTAAATGACCCTACATGCGCGTGGTTTCAAGAATGTTGCGTTATCTTTTTGTAACTACAAATAAGCAAATATAGATATGATGCTTATGGCAAGCACTTCACGTCTTATTGTTTGTTTGTTGTTTTACGTCCTACTAACATCTAGGTCACATCAGGACAGATACCGACGTGTGACAGTGCGCACTCATGGTGACATTATAGTGCTGCCCCTCTGAGAGACCAGGCCGCCAGCACCATGTCCTGATATCCCACCCAGTCACATTATTCTGACACTGAGCCAACTAGACCTTACCCTATGTGTTTAGCAAGATAAGTGATTTTGTAGTTCGTTGTTTAGCAATAGAAGGTGTTACCAGATTGCATATTTTGGCGGCGCCAGGTTGGCACCAACCAAGGGATCGGTGACCTGGTGGTGCCAGGTCGCCAACCACTTTTTAATGGTGCCGACCGAACTGGTCGCAAGGAGGTTGCAAGTGCAGCAGCTGCAACCTCCTTGCGTCCAAAATTTCCGGCGACATCATGGCACCAGTGTATAAGGAGGGCGTAAGGCAGTCATAAGGAGGGCGTAAGGCAGTCGTAAGGAGGATGTATGGACATCGCAAATCGATCGTAAGCGGACGCAGGCCTCATGTGACTGGGGTATAAGAGAGAGTTGGAGAGCCTGGCAGGGGTGCTGGCGCACTGCTGCAAGGTGATCCACGGGGCTAGGACATGCTCACGCAGGGTCTACGACCTGGTAGCTTGGGTAGCTAAACAACACCACAAGGTGCGGCTGAATGACCATTTCAGGCTAGATCTGCGCTGGTGGCTAGAGTTCGCGAGGAAGTTTAACGGTAAAGCAAACATCATTAACTCAGGCCTACCAGTGATCTCAGTCTACAGTGACGCATCCCAATTTGGCTTCGGCGCCCTACACGGTGATGATTGGTTGGCCGGTAGCTTTGAGTTTAGGAGAGAGAGGGGATCCAGTCATGGTTGGGTCACCATTTCACAGGCTCCAGGAATGGCGGTTCTCGTACTGATAACATAAATGTCTTGGAGCTTTGGCCCATCCTGGCGGGGGTCCGCAGATGGGGGCGGGACTGGACGGACAGACCGGCATGTTCGTGACAGGTGCGATCGGCTCTCAATACGGAGCGCAGTAGGAATAAGACCATAGTCGTCTTTACATGGGTGAGTTAAAATGCCTCAAATAATACGCCTTGCCTAGTTCGCCTTACATTCGCCGTGTAAACGCGAGACTGAAGCGGATTAGGGCTGATTCGATTCATATGATTCACTTTATGTAAGCCGGGTCGCGAGGTAGTTTATATGAAGCGATCTTACTTGAGTCGGCCTATCTTGCATGTGTAGATGCAAGCGAATTAGTTGAGGCGGATTAAGGACGTCACAGTCGAGACCTGAGTTTGTTCACTTTCCGGTAAATTTGGTCTATGAAACCACTGGCTGTGCACAGATATTTTTTTCATGATATATTTTAAGGTTTTCACTGCCCAGCAGAAGTTTTGACTGTTCCAAACCAATACGATTCAGTCCATACATATCTAGGTCGAACCCACACTCTCTCGTGGCGACGTCGACTAACCAAAACTGGTGCTGGTTAGTCTGGACTTGCTCATGCGCAGATATCGATTTCTGCCTTAAACCGCTCCATGTGTAAACGCGCTACTACTTCGCTTCATATAAATCGGTTTGTCTAATTCGCTTTACAATTGCCCGTGTAAACACGGCTTAAGATGGGCTGGTTGAGGCTGATATTCTGGGCCTTGGTTGAATTCAATTTCGATATACAGACGGTAAACATAAACACGAAATTTAACACCATATGTGACAGCCTCAGTAGGTTGGACCGATCAGGAGCATCGCCCGGATAAGGGATGCCGACGACGGAGCCAGATTATGCTGTGACGACATCTTTCACTGTTGACATTCCAGATTGGTCCGAGTTAAAGAAGGAGTGTGCGTAGATATAGTAGGGCAAACTGCTATTCAATGACAGCCTCTATGTATGTATTATGTATGTGTGTATGTATGTATGTATGTATGTATGTATGTATGTATGTATGTATGTATGTATGTATATGCTTGGGGTTATAGCTATAATAGGGCAAACTGCTATTCAATGACAGCCTCTATGTATGTATTATGTATGTGTGTATGTATGTATGTATGTATGTATGTATATGCTTGGGGTTATAGCTATAATAGGGCAAACTGCTATTAAATGACAGTATGTATGTATGTATATATGTATGTATATATGTCTGTATATGTGTGGGTTTATATATATAATAGGGCAAACTGCTATTAAATGAATGTATGTATGTATAAATATGTGTGTATGTATATATATATGTGTGTATGTATATGTGTGGGTGTATAGATCTACATTATAATGTGCAAACTGCTATTAAATGACAGCATGTATGTATGTAAGTAAGTATGTATGTATGTATGTATGTATGTATACATACATATATGTATGTATGCATATATGTATGTATGTATGTATGTATGAAAGTATGTATGTATGTATGTATATGTGTGCGTGTACAGATATAATAGGGAAAACTGCTATTCAATGACAGCCTGTATGTATGTATGTATGTATGTATGTATGTATGTATACATACATATATGTATGTATGCATATATGTATGTATGTATATGTGTGCATGTACAGATATAATAGGGCAAACTTCTATTCAATGACAGCCTGTATGTATGTATGTATGTATGTATATGCTTGGGGTTATAGCTATAATAGGGCAAACTGCTATTAAATGACAGTATGTATGTATATATGTCTGTATGTCTGTATATGTGTGGGTTTATAGATATAATAGGGCAAACTGCTATTAAATGAATGTATGTATGTATAAATATGTGTGTATGTATATATATATGTGTGTATGTATATGTGTGGGTGTATAGATCTACATTATAATGTGCAAACTGCTATTAAATGACAGCATGTATGTATGTAAGTAAGTATGTATGTATGTATGTATACATACATATATGTATGTATGCATATATGTATGTATGTATATGTGTGCGTGTACAGATATAATAGGGCAAACTGCTATTCAATGACAGCCTGTATGTATGTATGTATGTATGTATGTATGTATGTATGTATGTATACATACATATATGTATGTATGCATATATGTATGTATGTATATGTGTGCGTGTACAGATATAATAGGGCAAACTGCTATTCAATGACAGCCTGTATGTATGTATGAAATGTATGGTATGTATACATACATATATGTATGTATGTGATATATGTATGTATGTATATTGTGCGTGTTACAGATATAATAGGGCAAACTGCTATCATATGACAGCATTGTATGTATGTATGTATGGTAAGTATTTATGTTATGTATGTATACGTACATATATGTATGTATGCATATATGTATGTATGTATATGTGTGCGTGTACAGATATAATAGGGCAAACTGCTATTCAATGACAGCCTGTATGTATGTATGTATGTAAGTATGTATGTATGTATGTTACATACATATATGTATGTATGCATATATGTATGTATGTATATGTGTGCGTGTACAGATATAATAGGGCAAACTGCTATTCAATGACAGCCTGTATGTATGTATGTATGTATGTATGTATACATACATATATGTATGTATGCATATATGTATGTATGTATATGTGTGCGTGTACAGATATAATAGGGCAAACTGCTATTCAATGACAGCCTGTATGTATGTATGTAAGTAAGTATGTATGTATGTATGTATACATACATATATGTATGTATGCATATATGTATGTATGTATATGTGTGCGTGTACAGATATAATAGGGCAAACTGCTATTCAATGACAGCCTGTATGTATGTATGT
>CM059188.1:117535534-117563661 GCA_030323885.1 Branchipolynoe longqiensis
TGCAGAAGTCTATGGTGTCAGAGTTTTGGCAAGCTTGCCAAAACTAATTTTCCATGTTTGCGGTCAAAATATCTCAAAGGTTTACCATTTAAAATAAAGGTAATTTTGAACTAATGTAAAGTAGATACTAGTGATCGATCTAATATATTTATCTCAGAAAACATACAGAAATTCAGAACCATCGGACAATGCAGCTTTAAGTTAATTTAATAGAACCCGTCTTTGCTGCTAGTTGTGTAAATCTGTGATTTCCAGCATTTCACTTTTACAGTGCATACACCAACATAGTTTGATATGTGTACACTTCATATATCGCCAAAGTTAGAGCGCAGGCCTCCCATGCGAAATGTCGGGAGGTGAATTCTCGGTCGAGTCAAACCAATGACTTACAAAATTGATACTTGTTGCTTCCTAGCCTGGCGCTCGGCATTATTAGTACAGGACAAGGACTGGTTGGCTCAGTGTCAGGATAATGTGACTGAGTGGGATATCAGGTCATGGTGCTGGTGGCCTGGTCTCCCAGTGGGACAGCACTATAATATAAAGTCACCATGATTGTGCACTGTCGCAAGTCGGTACCCATCCTGATATGACCTGGGATGTTGCCAGGATGTAAAACTCCACTAACCAACCGAATTTAGCCATTTATAATAAAAGTAATTCTAAATTAAAGTAATGTAGATCACAATAATGAACCTAATCTATTCCTTTGTTTAAATATGGCAGAATCTCAAAGCTCAGCGATGCACATTTAAACTACACACCGTGTTGGAGGGGCTGTTAATCATCTATGACTTTTATGGTTTAATCAAATGCTTATGTAATATAGACCATTGTCCTGTTCTGATTGTTCTGATTTAGAATGTTGAAGTGTACTAGTGGTGGGAGAGGTGGGTGAGGGTGGGTGGTCTGGACAGGTAGGCTTCACCTATCCATGCCTACCTGTCTATGCGGCTCCTTGTCTGAGAGGTCAGTGCAGTCTACTACACTCCTCCCCGTGGAATTGTAAGTGTTTTAAAGCTTACAATTACATACATACAGGCAATGCACTTACACATACATGCACAGGGTCGGTTCAACAACCCATACAGCGCATAGCTTGTACTGAATCCTGGTCATGGAACCAGTATCGTAGGCGGGTGATGAAAATGGGAAATATTGCACCTAGAGCGGGAATCGAACCCACATCTCTTTGCATTCCGAGCAAGTGTGTTAATCATTACACCACCTAGGCTCCCCCTGATGACCTTAGATGTTGCTAGGACGTAAAACAACAACAAACAAACAACAAACAAACTCCCTGATGTCACCACCTTACCCACTCCCACCTGTCTATGCGGCTCCTTGCCTCAGAGGTCAGTGCAGACTGCTACATTCTGATCGGACTATGCAGCTTTTAATTCCCCCCCCCCCCCCGACAAAAGAGCATTAATCATTAACAATGTAACGAGGAAAGCAAATATGTGGTAAACAGTTTCTGAGAACGACCCATGTTGGTGGGAGTGTTGTGAAGCCCTTTCTGTTTGTCCATATTCATTGTTGTGGAGCTGAGTGCTTGAATTGGTCCGGTAATTCCCCAGATGTTGATGTTGCGTAAGATTTGGGGGTTTATTGCTTCTGTGTCCTGTGTGTGAGGAGGAGGAGGTGGAGGTGAGGGGGTGGAGGGGGAGGAGAAGGGGTATGAGAGAGGGTGTGAGGAAGAGAGGTGGGAAATGGGAGGGGAGGGAGGGTGGGGATAGGGGAGAGGGAGGGGGTGTGAGGAAGAGAGGGGGAGGGGAAGGGGGGAGGGAGGGAGATGGTATGCGGAAGACAGGGGGAGTGGGAGGGGTTGAAGGAGAAGGGGTGGAGGTGGGGGAGGGGGGAGGAATAGAGGGGGGAGTGGAAGGGAGATGGGAAGGGGAGGGTGGAGGGTGGGGGAAAATGGAAGGCGGAAGGGGGGTGGAGGAGGGAAGGGGCAGGGTGGGAGGAAGGGGAGGGGGGAAGGAGAAGAGGAGGGGGCGTGTTTCTTTCATTGGTCATACCGCACGCACCCCGAGAACGGCTACCTGATAATGATATATGTCAGTGTCATGCATATTTATCATCCCAATGTGAGGAGGGGAAAACAAACAAACAAACAAACAAACAAACAAACAAACACACAAACAAAGGTAGCGTGAAGGTTGCCGCGTGCGGCTGTGCCTCTGGGCCTGGAACTGGGTCAGAGTAACCTAAATGTGTGTTCTATGAACCGCCTAACGTTGGAGTGACATTCAGGAAGCGGCCCCACGTAGACTTGCAGGCACAACCCAAGGCATGTTTTTGTTGTTGTTGAGATGCTTGATGAATTGAGACTGGTAATTTTTTTAATCAAACATGTAAAATAAGGATCGGGACTGTATTTACAGATCTGAGATTTGGATTAAACGTTCATTGCGTCTCGTGTGAATGTGAAGACCAGACGGGATGGCCGAATGAGTTGAGCATTCATCTCCTGTTTTGGGAGATCAGGGTATCCGAACCCATAGCTTTGTGGGTTTGAACCCTGGTCGAGTCAAAGCAATGACTTAAAAATTATTATTTGTCGCTTCCTAGCCAGGCGCTTGGCAATGTTAGGATAGGGCAAGGAGTGGTTGGCTCAGTGGCAGGATAATGTGATTGAGTGGGATATCAGGTCATGGTGCTGATGGCCTGGCTCTCAGTGGGACAGCACTATAAAGTCACCATGATTGCGCAGTCACAAGTCGGTACCCGTCCTGATATCACCTTAGATGTTGCTAGGATGTAAAAGAACAAACAAAGTGACTGTGAATGTAAGATTTATGCTTTTTTAGTTGTGTTTTGTTTATCCTCAAACATGTTGTAATGTTTACCGTATGGCTTCCCCAAGGGGTGATCTTCCAGCCGAGCAGACCAGACGGGATGGCCGAATGAGTTAGAGCGTCTGTCTCTCCCGTGTTGGTAGATCGCGGGGTCGTGGGTTCGAACCCTGGTCGAGTCAAGCCAATGACTTAAAAATTGATACTTGTCACTTCCTAGTCTGGTGCTCTGCATTATTAGGATAGGACAAGGACTGGTTGGCTCAGTGTCACGATAATGTGACTGAGTGGGATATCAGGTCATGGTGCTGGTGGCTTGGTCTTCCAGTGGGGCAGCACTATAAAGTCGTCATGAGTGCGCACTGTCACAAGTCGGTACCCGTCCTGATATGACCTTAGATGTTGCTAGGATGTGAAATAACAACAAACACACACCTCCAGCCAAGCAACCAATGTTACATTACGTTAAAGCTTATAGTGATAGTTATGCAAATTACATTGTTACAGACCGCATAGTGTAGTGAGGTGCACTGACTTCTCCAAATGAAATGGTACTCTACTCTGTCTATAACGGACACCGTTGGGACTGGAGCAAGATGCCGTTATAGAGAGAGATCCGTTGTCGGCAGAGACTGACTGACAGTATTGGTTGAAACCAATGTCTTTCTTTTATATTTGATTCAGTAGGACGGTTCTTACATGAGGTTATTGACAGAGAATATTGATCAAATGGGTGAAAAAATGGCTCGTTGTCCGCATAAGACATTTGTCCCTTAGACACAGAGGCAATGCTATTAAATTAAAGGGATGCCGTAACAGGACCAGCACTTTTTGCCATTATTGACAGAGATTTGTTATTGACAGAGGCCATTATTGACAGAGTAGACTGTACATACACAGGTAGGTATGGGTAGGTTGATTGCATTAGGGAGCATAGATAGACTAATGGTGAGGACGCCAGCCCAAGAATGGTAGAAGTGTGGGTTCGATTTACACTCTAGGCACAATGTTTCCCATTTGCAACAAGAAAAACCCCAACAACATCCCTATGGCAATAGCAAATGCCGGTATGTATATTATATATATGTATGTAGGCTATATATATATGTATACATATATACATATACACATATGTGTATATGTATTTATATATATATATATATATCTGTGTATATATACATATATATATATATACATACATATACACACATATCAGTGAATGCTAGTGTAGTAGTATTCCATATTTATGCGTTTTACATTATACGCATTACATAAATTATCTATGTAAATTATAGCATATGTAAGGGTTATATAGGTATAAATGGCGTAGATATAATATCGGGTTCGAACCCCGTCCGGTGTGCATTGTGCGTTGTGTGTATTATGGAATTATTCGTTAAATATGTATTTAAGGCAATCGGGGATGGCCTAAGATTTACTGCGGAGAGGCGTCAGTGGCGCCACCAACGGGTCTTCGTGGTATTAGGCATCACGTTGCTACAATTACTTCTGCAGTTTTTTCGCTATTTTATATGTGATGGCTTAAATGTTGGCTGACATTGATTGATTGATCGATCTTGCCATGGTGATGGGAAGTCCCGTTGTGAATCACCAACGTGGAAAAATGTCCCCCTTAAAATATGCTGAGTCATTAATTGTCGACCCTGACGGATAATAATACACCACTTACTACCGGCGCAGACATGTGAGGCCCTGAGACATGTGTGTCCCACAAAATGGATGGGTTGTCCATTAATTAAGCTTACCTCTGGACACACAGCGTTTACTGTTGTAGTCATTTGTACTATTCGGGGATGAAAGATCTCAGCGGTTTCGCGGATTTCCCGGATTTCTTATATTCACAAATTAACGTTAAGCAATTTAAAAAAAAATGGGATGTAAATGTCAACAGTTGGGTGGTTCAAAATCCTGTTTTTATATGACCTGAGATGTAGCTAGAACATAAAACGTAAGCAAGAAAGTTAGATATGGGTGATAATACAATCATAACAAGGCTAGTTGAAACTTGACTTCCGGTATTTTTCGGTGATTCCCTGACAATGCCAAGTCTATGTGAGAAGATCCGCGTTATTGCGGAAATTCGCCATCGGTATAATAATTTCAGCTTGTTTTCCGCGGTTTTTGCTGGAGACCACTTTCATCCCTGAATATTGTAGTCAGTGATTGGCTGCAAACCATCACATTGGCTGAACAGAGAAGAATCAAGCCTCTAGCAGTTAAATAAGCTTTTACTGGAATTAACAAAACTAAATGATTTTGTTGGTTGTTGGAGTTGTACGTCCCGGCAACATCTAACATCTTATCAGGATGGGTACCGACTTGTGACAGTGCACACTTATGGCGACTTTATAGTGCTGCCCCACATCACCATGACCTGATATCCCACTCAGACACATTATCCTGATCCTGATGTCCATGCCCTATCCTATTAATGTCAAGCTCCAGGCTGAGAAGCGATAAGTATAAATTTAATAGAATGTATTACCATTGAAGCATATGGGGTCAGAGTTTTGGCAAGCACACTAAAGTTAATAATGTTGCATGTTTACACTTCAAACATCTTCAAAGTTAGCCATTTTAAAATCAAAGTTACTTCAAATTGAAGTAAGGTAGCCTATAACGATCAGCCTAATGTATTCATCTCAGAAAATGGTAGAAACTCAAACAAGAAGAAGTCACTTAAAGCAGCACTCAGGCCCTGAAAATAAAAAGCTGGGAGTGAAGGGTGGGTAAAAACTGTGCATATCCTATGGCGACTGGCGGCAGAGTGACTGATTTGTAGTACAGGTGGTGGAGGTTTTGCAGTCTCATTCGAATGTTTGTTTTTGTTTTACATCCTAGCAACATCTAAAGTCATATCAGGATGTGTATCGACTTGTGACAATGCACACTCATTGCGACTTTATACTACTGCCCCACTGGGAGACCAGGCCGCCAGCACCATGACCCGATATCCCACATAGTCATATTATCCTGACACCAAGCTAAACCAGTCCTTGTCCTATCCTATTAATGCTGAGTGCCAGGCTAGGTAGCGACAAGTATCAATTTTATATGTCATTAGTTTGACTCGGCCTGGATTTAAACTCCCGATCTTCCCCACAGGAAGCCTGCACTCTTACTGAATCGGCCACTGCGTTCCGTGCCTCATTTGTAAATTACTCACGTTGGTGCGACAACATTTCAATTCACATGCATTGCATGCATGCTCTGGTTGAGAAGCGCTTCAGGGGAGATCTATAACCCGGTGTCGCCAGTCAACGCAGTGTGGAAACATTTAGATGGATTGCCATTAAAGTGTGTAGTAACGCCTAATAGTGATAGTGATAGGTTTATAATAGCAGCTGTTGTAGTGACGGAAACAGAAAAGGTCTACAGAGTCCTGTTAGCGTCTGTTTAATTGCATTTCATTAATGGGCACTGCATAGTTTGACGAAACCAACCAGTTGTCCACAACTGGTTCATCAAAGGTTGTGGTGTGTGCTGTCCTGTCTGTGGAAAAGAAAGAAAGTAAGTTTGTTTTATTTAACGACACCTCTAGAGCACATTGATTTTTATCATCGGCTATTGGACGTCAAATATCTGTGGAAAGTGCATATAAAAGACCCCTTGCTGCTTATCGGAAAGAATAGCCTATGTGGCAGCAGCCGGTTCCTCCAAAGCAATATGTCAGAATGACCATATGTTTGATGTCTAATAGCCGATGATAAAAATCAATGTGCTTTAGAGGCATTGTTAAATAAAACAAGCTTTACTTTAGTTTGCTGAAAACATTAAAAAAACACCACCAAAATACTTACCTAGATTTGATCCTACATATTTATCTAAGATACTGTAAAACTTATTAAGCATTTGTTGCTGCATAGAAGGTAATGCTAAACTAAGTCAATTTAATAGAACCAGTCACTGCTGAAGCCTATGGTGTCCAGCATTTCGACATGCATGCCCAGAATTAATTCATCATATTTTCCATTCATATATTTCTAAAGTAATATCGAGTATAATATATCGAGCATAATATATTTTTTATAAAGAATATGGCAAATGGGAAGCATTGTGCCTGGACCTACGCTTCTACCCATTCCTGGGCGAGTGTCTTAACCATTATACTTCTAGGGTCCCTGCTGCAATCACGTGCACCACACCTACCTGTATATGTGTTTCGTTGTTTGAGAGGTCAGTGAAGACTACTACAGTATGCATGACTGGACACTGCTACGGGCAATAATGTAGTAAAAGTGAAAGAGTTGGCTGAGACTGTGTTTAATTCAATGGGTGCCTTTATTAAAGAATGTAGGGAAAATGTGTAAGTCCACCCCACCCTTCTTCGAAGTTCATTTGAGACTGAGCACTTTAAAATTTTTTTTATTTATTTATTTATTTATAAAGTTCGCTACGGCAAATAATAAAGAGAAACAAAACAGGTTGGGCTGAGCCCTATTTATTGTTGGACATGTGGCAAAAGGAATAGTTCTTTTACCGATAAAAGGAAAAAATACAATGGTAGTGCTGGATCAGCGGGCGAATTTAGTGTGCCGGGCACTTGCAGGTGGCACCACAGTCGGGTCGATCAGCACCATTGGATCCTAGGGTAGCCGCGCGACTCCAACAAACTCGGGTCAGACATATAGTATACACGAATAATAATAATAAATTGCCAATATCAAGGTGGTTGCGCGACTCCCAATCCAGTGACATATATACAACAATAATAATAATAATTAGGTCCTCCACGGTTTATATTAATATAATAAATTATACTCCAGATTTATTTATTTATTTATTTATTTATTTATTTGTTTGTAGGTGCTTCCAATCCCAGGCGGTTCTTGGAAACCCAGCAGTTTTTCTTCCTTCTCTCTCTTGCCACCCCTTTTTTTCTTCTCACTAGCCAGCAGTCAAACATTTGTATTTTTTTAAGCACAGTCTAAAAGCGTATACCAAATAAATTTGCTTTCAAGGGATGCCACTTGATCGGCCTGAAAGAGATACCGATGGCTGAATGGGTAAGGTGGAAGGGTTCAGAGTTCAAATTCGAGCCAAGTGAAACCAATGACTCAGACAAACACCACCAGATGTCTCTCTCAACTTCCACCATCTAACCTGGGCGCGGTGGCTGAATCGGTAGAGCGCAGGCTTCCCGTGCGGGAGATCGGAGTTCAATTCCCAAACGAGTCGATCCAATGACACTTGTCGCTTGATTGTCAATTGATACTTGTCTGTTGTCAATTGATACTTATCGGTACCTAACTTGGCACACTCCCATGACTTATCAAATCGCTACTTGTCGCTACCAAGCCTGCAACTCAGCATTAATAGGATAGGGGATGGACTGGTTAGCTCAGTGTCAGGATAATATGACTGAGTGGGATATAAGGTCAAAGTGCTGATGGCCTGATTTCCCAGTGGTGCAGCACTATGAAGTCACCATGAGTGCGCACTGTCACAAGTCGGTGTCTGGACATAAAACAACAACAAACAAACTATATGACCTTAGATGTTGCCAGGACGTAAAACTCCAACAATCAACCAACCAATCTACTACCTAAAGAGGCCACACCCAGTGGTGTGTTTTGACTAACAGCTGTGTACATGAGCCCCACTATTATAACATATCCAGGCATTAATTACCACATTCCCCGGGCACCACCATGAAAGACCCTATAATACTAAGACGGCTCACTCAGCCGGTACTGTGTAATCAAAATGATCAAACCCACCACTTGGTGTGCTGGCTGTTCTCTTGGTTAAACAGTTGCTATATTATATGTATAAATGTATGTATGAATGTGAAAGATGTATGATGATGGCGATGATGCTGATGATGATGTGTATTTGTTCATAGCAATTTCATATTGACGTGTATTCATACTTACCTATCTCATGTATAATATAATTGTATGTGTTTACATGTGAAACACCAACCAGCAGCCGGGCTGATCAAACCCACCACAAGGTGGCACTGTGGAATTTACATTACCATTGGCGAGATAGGGAGTGAGCCGTCTTGGTATTATAGGGTCTTTGCCACCGTGTACATGCATATCTTACCGGGCGCGTTAGCCTAGTCGGTAGAGCGCGAACCTCGCGTGCGGAATGTCTGGAGTTAGATATCACAGCGAGTCAAAGCAATGACTTACACAATTGATACTTATTGCTATCTAGCCTGGCACTTGGCATTACTAGGATACAGCTAGGACTGGTTAGCACAGTATCTGGATAATGTGACTGAGTGGGATATCAGGTCATGGTGCCAGCGGCCTTTTCTTCTAGTGGGGCAACACTATAAAGTCACCATGGGTGCGTACTGTCACAAATCAGTACATGTCCTGATATGGCCATATATGTTGCTAGGATATATAACCCCAACAAACAAATATTTGTAATAATTGGAGTGTAGCGAGGTGCACTCACCTCCCCAGCTGAAATGACACATACATATATACATACACGTAGTGATAGGTAAGTTGATTGCATTAGGGAGCCTATATAGTCTGTTTGTTTGTTGTTTTACATCCTAGCAACATCTAAGGTCATATCGAATTGTGACAGTACGCACTCAAGGCGATTTTATAGTGCTGCCCCACTTGGAAATCAGGCCGCCAGCACCATGACCCGATATCCCACTCAGTCACATTATCCTGACACCGAGCTAACCAGTCCTTGCCCTATCCTAATAATGCCAAGCACGAGGCTAGGAAGCGACAAGTATAAATTTTTAAGTCATTGGTTTGACTCGACCGCGAACCGAACTCGCGAACTCCCGATCTTCCGCACGCGAGGCCTGTGCTCTACCGATTCGGCCACCGCGCCCGGTCGGGAGCCTAGATAGACTAACGGTTAGAATGCTAGGCCCAGAATGGCAGAGGTCTGGGTTCTAGGCGCAATGTTCTCCCTTGTACCCCCCCTCTCTCATGTGACCTATTTAACCATTTGGAGGATATAAAGCTTTCCTTATTAAAGTTGCATGGTACGATGAAACATATTTTTTTCAAAACCAAAACACTTATATAAATTTGGTTCTATATATCCAACTTAGATACTAGTGCATTAGCTAAGGATTTGGGAACAGCCTATAAAGAATGATCAGTGAATCTATTACCTCATTCCCTTGGACACCACATTTGAGACAGGAGCACTCATTAAGCAATTAGGTCAATCTCGTGGCCGAATTACCCATACTCTCATTCCAACTACCATATATGTAATGCGGTCATCGCGAGATGTCAATGCGTGTCATAGCTCGAGGACTTTTGGAAAGCTTGTCGAAAGTATTTTGGGTTCTTTCAGGCAAAACTAGGCATTTTTCATCAAAGTTAGACCGGACTAATGATTACTAGGTTATAACGATCAATTTGATATATTTATCTAAAAAATAAAATAAAAATTCAAACGCCATCGGACCATGCAACTTTAATGCCAGACCTGTATCCTGATTGATGGGTACTCATCGAAAAACATCAACATATCGGAAACCTAGCATATCCTGTAAAAGGATGCAAACTCAAACTTAGCGATTCCAGACAGGATACTGTTTGTTTGTTGGGATTTTACATCCTAGCAACATCTAAGGTCATATCAGGATGGGTACCGACTTGTGACAGTGCATGCTAATGGCCCCACTCGGAGACTAGGCTGC
The DNA here is from genome assembly GCA_030323885.1 of Branchipolynoe longqiensis. NCBI lineage: Eukaryota > Metazoa > Annelida > Polychaeta > Phyllodocida > Polynoidae > Branchipolynoe > Branchipolynoe longqiensis. Next base: position 117,545,993 of record CM059188.1, read on the forward strand.
CGACACCATGACCTGATATCCCACTTAGTCACATTATCCTGATGCTGAGCAAACTAGTCCTTGTTCTATCCTATTAATGCTGCATACCAGGCAAGGTAGTAACAAGTATGAATTTCGTAAGTCATTGGTTTGACTCAGCCGGGATTCGAACCCCTGACCTTCCATATGGGAAGCATGCAGTCTTCCAGACGAGATGGTGTTCTCTGTGGCGGAGTGGTTAGAGTGTCTGACTTTTTTCTAGGTCAAACTCCTAATCTGAAGGTCAGTGGTTCAATTCCCTGTGCCCCCACCTCTGCCAATTTGGATTTCCACCGCTGTGTATAACTTACAGTGTCATCAAAGGCCAGTTGCTCTCATACCATGTCTATGTGGTGTGGGAGGTAAAAAATCCCTTGGGTCGGTAAAAGTGTAGGCTCGGGCTTTCTATCGACAAACTGTCTAATGGTGAAAACAAGCCTATTCAGGCTTATCCATGATAGGCAGTATAAATCTTCAACAAAACTTGCCGAATGAGTTGAGCGCCCGCTTTCCATGTAGCAGGTTCTGGGATTTGAACACTGACCGAGTTAAAGCGTGGACTTAAAAATTTATACTTGTCGCTATCTAGTCTGGCACTCAGTATTACGAGGATGGGCAAGGAGCAGTAGAATGAGGTAGACAAATTGTCTGCGATTAAAATTTTCCCCGCTTAATCAATGAATGTAATAAAAAGTAAATTAGATTAGATTAGAGTGTTTGAGCTGTATGCTCAGGCCAAGTCGGAGACTCCACCATCAGGGCCCGGACCGGACGGGATGGCCGAATGAGTTAGAGCGTCCGTCTCCCATGTTGGTAGATCATGGGATCGTGGGTTTGAACCCTGATCAAGTCAAACCAATGACTTAAAAATTGATACTTGTCGCTTCCTAGCCAGGCGCTCGGCATTATTAGGATAGGGCAAGGACTGGTTGGCTCAGTGTCAGGATAATGTGACTGAGTGGGATATCAGGTCATGGTACTGGTGGCCTGGTCTCCCAGTGGGGCAGCACTATAAAGTCGCCATGAGTGTGCACTGTCACAAGTCGGTACCCGTCCTGATATGACCTTAGATGTTGCTAGGACGTAAAACGACAACAAACAAACCATCAGGGCCCACCACATGTGGTAAGGACGCTCTATTCGGTGTTGTCGTGTGCAGCAGTGAATTTGAATCTGCTGGCGTTAGCTGGGCATATCCTAGAAGCTGATGTTCATCTGGTATTGCTGTTAGTGCCTCGTCAAACTGCCTTTTGAACGAATAAATAAATAAATAATCTGCCCTCCGGTCACATTTTCTTATTACAGTGCACTGTTATCAGTTACTGGTCATCTACGGGTGCAGAGGTTTCAGGGAAGATCCAATATCAATTAATTCAATTGGATTCCCTGAATAAATAATTTGAGCGAAAGAAAACAAACAATGGTGGCAAAACACACACAATAAAGGTGAACGGAGATAAACAAAAATCAGCAATGGCAAACAAAACACAGACACATACAAAACCTGCGCATAGATATGAAGGTGGCACCAAAAATACACACAGCAAATTTCCTACTCTCATTCTGGTGACTAGCAATGAATGTTTAGCAAAGCGGGCCCCCCTGAGAATATCCCCAGTCCAATATACAGGGTGGGCCAAAAGTGGCCATACATAGGGAAATTAACATTACACGCGGAACACCAGATGCATCAAAGCGGGTTATTCAAGAGTGGCAGAGGTGTATTCGAATTTGTTTTGAAAATAATGGCAACCATGTGGAGCATATTTCATGAATAAACGGGTTTTCATAAAAAGTGTTTATTTCTTCTATGTATCGACACTTTTGGCCCACCTTGTAGACATGCCTTAATGTTTAGCTAAACGTTCCCTTCCCCCAAAGTAAATTGTTGTCTGAATATTTAGTCAAGCGGTTCGTTGACTATAGACCTTGTTCTGAATGTTTAAAGCCGTATAGTTTGATAAAAGTATTAAATCTTCAAAAATGAAAACACTTCTCTGGATTTGATTCTACAAGCTCAACTTAGATACTAGTGCACTTATTAATCATTTGTTGCTGCGCAGAAAGGAATAAATAAGTCCATTTAATACAACTTGTTATTGCTAAAGTCTTTTTTTCCTTTCCTTTTTTTATTTAGTAAATTAGTTGATTAAACGGAGGGAATTTCAATCGCGGACAATTGGTCTTCCTCATTCCACTGCTCCTTGCCTTATCCAAGTAATGCCGAATGTCAGGCTAGGTAATGACAAGTATAAATTTGTAAGTCATTGGGTTGACTTGTCCAGAGTTCGAACCCGAGGGTTCGAATCCCATGACCTACCAAAAACGGGAGGCAGGCGCTCAACTCATTCGCCCACCCTTATGGGGTCAGACTTGTTATGCGCACAACAACATTGACAAGCCGATGGTGCCTCCCAGGTGGATAGACTACATCACCGTTCCAGCGGTGTGGTGCATTGTGGGATGCATCAGAGCAAAACAAACCCGCGAGAAGCACATGGCACATGCTAGTACACTGGGTGCAGCTATGAAATGTGCTAGTTTCAGCTCATCTCAGCTCTTGTTTGAAACATAGAATACCAACTAACAAAATATATATAATAAATTAAGATATTAATCTTCTATCCAGCATTGCATTTACATCAATATAATATGCACATCTTATGCCATGTGCATTTAGATTTAGACAAATCTGGGCACTCAGATTAGTTTTAGAGCCATAGCCAGAGTCAGTTTTACTTATTTTATTAATGTTTTTATTTATATCCTATGGTTAATGACATCTGTAGAACTAGAAAATTACTACGGTTAATCAGATATTAGTTATATATTTCTCTGAAACAAGTGTATGTTGACACATTTGGCATTTTAATATTTAGAACAAGAATTAATAATGGTGATGTGGATATCACTGATTGTTTTGTGTGGAATTGTATGTTTCTTAGCTCAAAATGTTTAACTATGGCTAGTTTTGTCTTAGCTATATTCATCAGATCATTATATTGAATGTGTGCATACATGTTTATGCCAAATTGTTATGTATTTCTATTCATTTTGAATAAAATCGAAGTTTTTCCCTATGCGTATAGACAAACTCAATGGCCATTCACATTTGTTTTCAGCACATGCACAGTCGGAACCGTGATCTCGTCTATTCTTTGGGGCTAAAAGTGAAAACCAATGATAGTGATGTCCCAGGCCAAGCTTGCACAGAGTTTGGCACACCTCCAAATCCCCTCACTTGTTAAATTATTTAGGTCATGATTGGGGGGGGGGGGGGAGGGTGCTATTAGCATTAGGGAGTTTGTTACTTTTCTTTTGTTAATGTATCAATAAGGTTGCATGCATATAAATTAAGACTAAGCGGCAATAATTGTGTCTTCATCCAATGAAATGCGCTTTTCGATAATAAATGTTGAAATACAAAACTAGACGTGACCTCATTGTAAGTTGGGTTCATCGCTCGTAATGTAGCAGTCACACTACGACGACAATGGGAGGACGACAGCCGGCGGCTGTAATTTTGAGAAATCACGACGACATATGCAAATTCGGGCTAAGTTGGACGACAATCGGACGACATACGGACGACATCGGGACGACAAACGGGACGACAGCGGGACGACAGTGTCTCTGTGTCTGTGTCTGTGTGTGTCTGACTCTGTGTGTGTCTCTATGTGTGTCTGTGTCTATGTGTGTGTCTATGTGTGTGTATGTGTATATGTGTGTCTGTGTGTGTGTGTCTGTGTCTGTGTCTATGTGTGTGTCTGTGGCTATGTGTGTCTATGTGTGTATGTGTCTGTGTGTATGTGTCTGTGTGTGTATCTGTCTCTGTGTGTGTCTGTGTCTGTGTGTGTATGTGTGTGTCTGTGCCTGTGTCTGTGTCTCTGTGTGTGTGTCTCTGTGTGTGCCTGACTCTGACTCTCAGTCTGACTCTCACTCTCACTCTGACTCTCAGTCTGACTCTCAGTCTGACTCTGACTCTCAGTCTGACTCTCACTCTCAGTCTGACTCTCGCTCTCAGTCTGACTCTGACTCTCAGTCTGACTCTCACTCTCAGTCTGACTCTGACTCTCAGTCTGACTCTGACTCTGACTCCCAGTCTGACTCTCACTCTCAGAGACACAGAGACACACAGAAACACAGAGACACACACAGAGACACACACAGAGACACACACACAGACACACAGAAACACAGAGACACACACAGAGACACAGACACACACATAGAGACACACAGAGACAGAGTCACACACACAGATACACACACAGAGACACACACAGAAACAGAGACACACACACAGACACACAGAGACACACCACACACACAGACAACCAGACACTGTGTGTCACTCTCTGTGTCTCTGTGTGTCTCTGTGTCTCTGAGAGTGAGAGTCAGACTGAGAGGGAGAGTCATAGTGAGAGTCAGACTGAGAGTGAGAGTCAGACTAGAGTGAGAGTCAGAGTCAGACTGAGAGTGAGAGTGAGAGTCAGACTGAGAGTCAGAGTGAGAAGTCAGACTGAAGTCAGAGTCAGACTGAGATGAGGCACACACAGAGACACAGACACACAAGAGAAACAGACACACACAGACACAGAGACACACACAGAGACACAGAGACACACACAGGCACAGACACACACAGACACACACAGACACAGACACACACACAGACACACACAGAGACACACATAGACACAGAGACACACACATACACAGAGACACACACAGAGACACACACACAGACACACAGCCACATGACACAGACAGACACATACACACACAGACACCCACACCCAGACACAGACAGATACACAAACAAACACACACACATAGACACACATAGACACAGACACACACATAGACACAGACACAGAGACACACAGAGACACATACATGGAGAGAGAAGCAACTACAGCTTAACGACAAGACGACAGTGCCGCGACAGTGCCGCGACAGTGCGACAGTGCCGCGAAAGTGCCGCGACAGTGCCGCAACATCGGCTGTCGTCGATTGTCGTCGAAGTTTTTCAACATGTCCAAAACGCCCACGACAACCCTGCGACAGTGGAGAAACTGGAAGTGCCGCGGAGGTGTCGCGGCGACACCTGCGCGACACCTGTGCGACACCTGCGCGACACCGGAAGTCGCTGTCGCAGGGCTGTCGCCGCTGCTTGTCGTCGTAGTGTGACTGCTACATAATGCTGAACCTGACGTGTAAGGATGTAAGCCCCAATCACACTGCGGCTACTTTGGAAAAAAAACACACACTTTACGACATCCTTGCGACCAAAACAATGTAGCCGACCTCTGGGTGATCATTTTAGTCGCAAGGAGGTTTTCAGTGCAGTAGCTGCATCCTCCTTGCGACCACAATGATCGCAAGGAGGTTGGTGCCCACTGAGGACCACTTTGCAACCATTTTACGATCTCTTTGCGACCACCCGTTTTTTGTGGTCACAAAGTGGTCGCAAACAGTAGTGTGACTGGGGTGTAATGGATGTTTGTAATCGGATGTAGAAAACTTAGCGATTTCAGGGGAACGGGTGTAGTCAGTTGCACTCACCTCCCTGGCTGAAATGCTGCATACACAGGTAGGCGTGGGGAGGTAGATGATATAACCAGATATGTGGTGGGAGAATGCTGAGGCTGCCACTCCTGCTGTTTTGAAAATGGCTGGTTGAGAGTGTAGAGAAAGGAGAGTAAAGCTTTGGGATTTCAATATTTAGGTTATTGTACATACAGGAAATATATTTGATATAATGGAGCCTAGGTAGGGCTATAGCTAAGACGTCTGGGTTGGAGTTCCATTCCAGGACTAGGAGTGATGTTCCTATTTGTTGCAATAGCCGTGCATGACATTGGGGCCACGACCAGGATTCTGTACATGCCTAGTGCTGTTACTAGTGTAAAGGGTTGAACCTATGTATGTAGTGAAAGAGCGTGAACTGAGTATTTGTAAGCGTAAGGCTGAGGCTTTGTGCTTCTCCCCGGGTGAAATACCACATAGACAGGTAGCCGTGGATAGGTGGGTTGCATATTCTTTAAGAAATCTTGTAGCTTAATAGACAGACTTCAAAACTCGAATCTAGAGCGTTCAGTGGCCACTATCTTGGATTTCTGTGTGTGTGGGTGCATTATCTCCCATTTAATCGCCTATGTTTATCTATATTTAAAAATATAATATTTGTTTTACATTCATTGATTAAAGCTGCATAGTCCGATGAAATATACAATTTTCAAAACCAAACCAATTATCTTAATTTGATTTGGCATATCTAACTGATGCACTTATTAAAGCATTTGTTTCTGCGTAGAAGGCAATACTGAGTCAATTTAAAAGAACCGATTACTGCAGAAGTCTATGGTGCCAGAATTTTGGCAAGTTTGCCAAAACTAATTTTCCATGTTTGCACTCAAAATATCTCAAAAGTTTACCATTTAAAATAAAAGTAACTTTGAACTAATGTAAAGTAGATACTAGTGATCAATCTAACATATTTATCTCAGAAAAAATACAGAAATTCTAAACCATCGGACTATGCAACTTTAAGCAGGGGAAATTTCAATCGCAGTCTTCCTCATTACACTGCGCCTTGCATTATCCTAGTAAGGCCGAGTGTCAGGCTAGGTAGCGATAGGTATACATTTTTAAGTCATTGATTTTACTTGGCCGAGTTTGAAACCTATAACCTGTCACACGAGAAGTGGATGCTCAACACATTCCTGGTCAAAATTACTAAAACTGTCTGGGTGGTTCAGGAGTCTTCTTGAGATACCGGATAACTCATACAAGTAGGTCAAATACCACGCCACAGATACACATACAGTACAACCTCTCTAACCGACCACCTCCGCAGATCGACCACTCACCTATACCGATCGCTTTATTTGGGTCCCAACAATACCATTGTAACCATATTCTAACTCCCTAAACCGACCACCTCCCTAAATCGACCACTTAAAGTCGGTCCCAAGGTCGGTCGATTTAGAGAGGTTTTACTGTATTTCAATGGAACAAATATCGTTAATATCCTACGCACTGACTAGTTACATATTCCAACTCGAATTGAGTAGTTTTATTCATGAGATTTTATTATATCCATAAATTAGCTATAACTCACGCGTGGCCTGGTATTTTAGGCAATTAACATGACTTATATGTGCTCGGCCTGGTTTTTGCTCCTTTGTTCTTTGTTCTTATACCCCAGTCACACTACTGCTTGCGACCACTTTGTGACTACAAAAAAAGGGGTGGTCACAAAGAGTTCGCAATTGTTTGCAAAACGGTTGCAAGTGGTCGTAAAGTGGTCCTCAGTGACCATTTTGGTCACAAGGAGGTCACAGCTACTAGTACTACACTGAAAACCTACTTGCGACCAAAATGGTCACCCAGAGGCCGGCGACTATTACTTTGGTCATACAGTGGTCACAAAGTGGTCGCAAAGTTGTCGCAAGTGGTCGCAAGCTGTAGTATGACTGGGGCTTTAGGCATTCTCTTATTTCACACTGCACATACCTCATAGGGTGAGTGTTATTGATATGGGCTTTGTTTTGGCATCCTGCCAACTGGAGATATCAGTTTGAGGGGACGCCATTGGCTAATCCGTTGACAATGTTATCAGTTGTTCGAGTCCATTGTGAATTCACGAATCCACAATCTGTGTTTAGTGATCGAAATGCAGAAAGTATTTTATGTGGCATAAAGATGACAAAAAGATTAAGTTGTCTAATTTATCGATGTTTAGATTTTGAGATAATCATGGAATTGAAAAGTTTGGCAGCAGGGTAAAGGGTGAGGGGAGGGGCAGAGAAGGCAGGGGAAGGGGAGAGGAGGGGGCAGGGTGAGGCTAAGGAGAGGGCAGGAGTGGGGCTGAGGAGAGAGTGAGGCGGGGGGGGTGGGCTGAGGAGAGGGAGCACGGGGGCCTAAGAGTGAGCAGGGGGGGGGGGTGCTGAGGAGAGTGCAAGGAACTGAGGAGAAGGGAATGGGGGGCTGAGAAAGGGAACGGGGGGTCTGAGGAGGGGGGCAGGGGGGGCTGACAGAGGGAACGGGGGTCTGAGGAGGGGGTAAGGGGGGTGGGGGCTGAGGAGAGTGAGCAGGGGGGGCTGAAGGAGAGTGAGCAGGGGGGGCTGAGGAGAGTGAGCAGGGGGGGGGCTGAGGAGGTGAGCAGGGGGGGGGGCTGAGGAGAGAGAACAGGGGGGGGGGGCTAAGAGAGAGAACAGGGGAGGGGGCTGAGGAGGGGGGCTGGGGGCAGAGGAGAGGGCAGGGTGGCTGAGGAGATGAAAGTGGCTGGAGGAGAGGGAGCAGGCTGGGCTGAGAACAGGGAACAAGGGGGGCTGAAGAGAGGGAGCAGGCTGGGGGGGGGCTGAGGAGAGGGAAGTAGGGGGGCTGAGGAGAGGGATCAGGGGGGGGAGCAAGGGCAGAAGTACGCAAGGTTTAGCTGAGGAATAGGGAGCAGGGGATGGAGTAACAGGAAGAGCAGGGGCGGGGGGAGGGGGGGCAATCCTCGTCAGATTTAATTATAGAAAACATGTAGAATTAAAAGTGTGCGCTTAATTAATTAACATCGGACAGCGGTACAATGGATCCCCCCTCACCCCACCCCCCCCCCCACCGCCCCCCCCCCCCGGTTTTGTTTGCGGATGGGTTAATTATTTAACAGAAGCTGCGTCCAGTCATCACCTGCCTCACTCGCCCTGTTCTTTGTGCTGGTGTCGGCGTGTCATGCACCTCCAAACCCGCCCTCTGGCGGATTGCATGGACGCCACGAAACCACGTGATCTTTATTTGTTACCCGCCATTTTGGATGGCAAGTTGTAACCATGATAGACATGATGCATGCATTTCAAGTTGCATAGTCTGATGGAAACAGACATATTTTCAAAGATAAAACACATACATAGCCAACTTAGGCTTATTTATTTATTATGCACCAGTTTGGATGGCAAGGCGTAATCACGATTAGCACGATACACATGATCCATACTAGTCCAGGAGCCAAAGGCCAAATTTAGTTACAGTTTTTTTCTTTGGTGAATTTGGTAGACTGGGTGGTAGTCTTCAATTTCCAGGTGGATGACCGTTGGTCACCCTTGAGCAATTCTCTGGATTAACCCTTTTGTGTTGGAAGCTTAAAGTTGCATAGTCCGATGATTTTGCGTTTTGGTAATTTTTTCTGAGATTAAATTGATTGTTATAATCTACCTTATTTCAGTTTAAAGTAACTTTGATTTTAAATGGATAAGTTTTGAGATATTTGAAATTCAAACATGTAAACTTAGTTTTGGCAAGCATGCCAAAACTCTGACACCATAGGCTTCAACAGTAAGAGGTTCTATCAAATTGTCTCAGTGTTCCCTTCTATGTGGCAATAAATGCTTAATATGTGCACCAATATCTAAGTTAGATATGTAGAGTCAAATCTATATCATTATTTTTGTTTCGACTACACAGCTTTAAAATCACTTACACTTCAAGTTGCATAGTCTGATGAAGCAACGTTTTCATAGATAAAACACATACATCAGCAATTTAGGTACGGTTGTGCCCATTTATTTATTATGCGCCATTTTGGATGGCACGGCATAACCATGATAGTGATGATGCATGCACTTTAAGCTGCGTAGTCTGATGAAAACAACAATATTTCAAAGACAAAACACATACATAGCCGACTTAGGTATGGCTGTGCTCATTAAATATTTATTACAATTTGTGTGTTCCTATTTTATGGTGCTATCCTCGAAAATGGGTCAAATGCACATGTTCAGCATTTGTACGCCAATAATCTTTTATTTTGACATGTTTTCACTTCAGATAAACCTTTAATGTTAACCCTAATAATTAAAAGTTACTTTAACCTAATATCGGGTACAGTGATGGAATCGGTCAGAGCTTTCGCTTCCTGTTTGGAAGGTCATGAGTTCGGAACCCGGCCGAGTGAAACCAATGACTTACAGAATTGATGCATGTCGCTACTTAGCCAGGACACTCTGCATTACTAGGATAGAGCAAGGACTGATTAGCTCAGTATCAGGATAATGTGACTGAGTGGGATATCCGGTCATGGTGCCCGTGACCCGATCTGCTAATGGGGCAGCACTATAAAGTCACCATGAGTGCACACTGGCCACAAATCGGTACCCGTCCTGTTATGACCTTACATGTTGCTAGGGCGTAAAACCCCAACAAACAAACAAATCTGAAAAGGATATGGCAGATTCTCAAAACTATCGGATCATGCCCCGATCAGTTACTGTCTGTCTGTGTTCATTATCACGATCAGACAGGAGTAAAGTTAGGAAGGGTGAACCAACTTTACTACCTCCAGTAGACCTACATGCACACTTAGCTTTAGATTGGTTGGTTGGTTGATGGAGTTTTACGTCCTGGCAACATCTAAAGTCATTTCAGGATAGGTACCGATTTGTGACAGTGCGCACTCCTTGCGACTTCACAGTGCTGCCTCTCTGGGAGACCAGACCGCTGGCACCATGACCTGATATTCCACCCAGTTACATTATCCTGACACTGAGCCAACCATTCCTTACCCTATCCTAACAATGCCGAGCGCCTGGCTAGGAAGCGACAAGTATCAATTTGATAAGTCATTGGTTTGACTCGACCGGGAACCAAAACTCCCAATTTCCCGCACGCGAACTCGGCGCGGTAGCCGAATCGGTAGAGCGTGCGCCTGGAGGGAAAAGAGTGATGACGGAGGGAAGGCGGAGAGAGTTGAAGAGAGGTGTCCAGGCTGACAGCTCAGCGTGTGGGCAACTTATAAATCAATAAACAAGTGGTGTGCTGCTGGTGCGATACATCGCCCAAGGTGTTGTTTACACACAGGGTTCTCTTAGCTGGAGAAAAACAAACCTCTCAGCGAGGCAGAAGGCCTCACCAGTCGCTTGAGTGGTTGAGTGTTCTTAGTTGTGTAGTGTCATGCTGGTGCCAACTAGAGACACAGTTCATGGTTAATCAGTTTACGGATAATTAAGCTAAGATTCCTTACACGCGGTATGCGAATGCGGCAAAAAATCGGAAAGCATCTAAGTCAATGGGGTTGATTCCTTACGTCCGAATGCGAATGCGGCAACTCGATTGGTCCCTGTAGCGATCGGTGCGGCATGCGGCACGCGGTAAGCGAATAGAAACCTCAGTCGCACTTGTCCATTAGTTTTAGACGAAGAGAGGCGACTGAGCATTACGGAACGGTCACACGCAAGGGTGCAGAGGGGAAACATATGGTAGTGGTGTTGGTGGGGTTATGGGTTCGCATACCGCGTAGAAGGAATCCTCCCATTCGCATACTGCATGCCGCATACCGCGTGTAAGGAATCTTAGCTTTATACTCGTATAATTGCTTATACAGCACATGAATCTTCAAGAAAGAGCACAATCAATTTAATTTAGTTAAATTCAGAAAGATTACACCAAACTCAAAATAATCGGACTATTCAACTTAAAAAATAAACAAAAATTAAACACTTGCATGTGTACTAGAGTTGATTGCATTATGTGAATATGGTATGTTTCTATTTTCAGCCGGCGGAGTGGACCAAGAGTGACGACAAGCTGGTGGCCGCCATCCAGGCAGACGATCTGCTGAAAGTCGAGCAACTGATGACCAAGAAGGGAGTCAACCCCACAAAGCTCGGTCCGCAGGGACTCACGGCGTGAGTTGGTTGGTTCTTAGAGTTTTACGTCCTGGCAACATCTAAGGTCATTCCCGTCCTGATATGACCTTAGATGTAGCTATCACGTAAAACAACAACAAACAAATCTAAGGTCATATCAGGACGGATACCAACTTGTGACAGTGCACACTCATGGTCATTGGTTTGACTCGACCGGGAACCGAACTCCCGATCTCCCACACGCGAGGCCCGCGCTTTACCGATTAGGCCACCGGGCCCGGTAAAATGGGAGTGGGTATGGTTCAGAAATCACTGTTTACGAGCCTTTCTAGGTGTAGATAAATTCGGATATGGCTGGAAGGTTGCTACTGTGGTTGTTAATTGTTCCAAGTGCTACATTAGGCTGTGTCAGTAGCGACAAGTATAATTTGTTACGTTATTGCTTTGACCTGGCCAGGGTTGAAACCCCACATGTTTGAATCTCACAACCTGCCGCATGAGAAGCGGGCGCTCAACTCATCCGGCCTTTGCATCTGAAGAATGCAATGAAGCCTGCAAAGTAAAAAAACTACCTGAGAAGCCATAAGCATAAGTTGGAGCCATTAAAAATATTAGCATACATAGTTGAACATTGACCTTATGAGCAGTCACACTACGACGTGTATTCCGGCGTGCCGCCAACGCGCTTAAATATATTCAACGCGTCGAGAAACGTCAAACTTGACCCAATTTCACCAGGTTCCCACCACCAACACCCGGTAACGCGTCAGTGACGTTGTACGCGTGACGTTGTACAGTGACGTTGTACAGTGACGTTGTGCAGTGACCTTGTACAGTGACCTTGTACAGTGACCTTTACAGTGATGTACAGTGACCTTGGGCAGTGACGTTGTGCAGTGACGTTGTGCAGTGACCTTGTACAGTGACCTTGGGCAGTGACCTTGTACAGTGACCTTGGGCAGTGACCTTTAAAATGGCCTTTGTGTAGTGACATTTACAGTGACCTTTATACTGACGTACAGTGACGTTGGGCCGTGACCTTTACAGTGACGTTGGACAGCGACCTTTACAGTGACCTTACACAGTGCCCTTTACAGTGACCTTGTACAGTGACCTTGTACAGTGACCTGGTACAGTGACCTGGTACAGTGACCTGGTACAATGACCTTGTCTAAGAGGTCAGAACCGACACCGATTTCACTTGGTAATGTTGATCGTGAGGTGGCCATTAGATGGTGTGTGGGTGGGAAGGGGGCGGGAGGTGTGTGGGGGGGGGGGGGAGAGGGGCGGAAAACTCTTCCCACAGTGTCCATTTCAGAGATAATATCACGAATGTGCGGGTATTTATAGTGCTGAAAAGGTGCGTGAATGGATGGAGTGATTAGTTTATGGAGCTGTGTGTGTGAGGGGGGTGGCACTTAAATAGTGTTAAAATAAACCTTTTCCCCTGCGGCTGCGCACTCAGATGAAACTCGGGTTGTAGGTCAACCCTGGAAGCGGGTACTAAGTTAGGTTATTGAAACAAGCCATGTGTGCATGAGAATAATAAATGTAGTATCCCTATCAGCCCTAAAGAGATTTCAATTGTTAAGTGCCCGGAGTCCTTATAGTATTAATGCAGTGGGAATAGCAAAACTTGCATAACTGTAGTTGAATTGTATTTCTAGAAATGTTTCATTGAAAATATTTGTGGATCGCATCAGAAATATAGCGCTACCCAACTGCGGGTGCATTCAGTTGCTCACGGATTGTAAGCGCACAAAACTTGTGGGTGCATCTGGGTGTTTCAGGTCTTAAAGGGTTAAATAAGAAAGGCACCACCAATGACCAGACGAGATGACAGAATGGGTTGAACGCCCGCTTTCCATGTGAGACATCGTGGCATTCGAACATATATGAGTTTCAAATTCAGCTGGGTCAAAGAAATGACTCGAAAGTTGAAACTTGTCGCTCCCTAGCCTGATAGGATAGGGAAGGAGTTGTTGAATGACAAAGACCAAGTCTGTGATTGAAGTCTGCCTTGCTTAATAATGAATTTAAAGGAGAAAGAAAAGTATGATGTATGAGTATCTCTGTCTATGCAACAAATGCCAAATAAATTGCTCCAGTATCTATGTTAGATATGTAGGATCAAATCTAGGTCAGTGTTTGGTTTTAAAAATGTGATGCTTTCATCGAACTAGTCACCTTTAAAATAAAACTTGCCAGTTACACAAATGGTCCTCTCTGTTCCTCTCTCTCTCTTTTGCATACTTTCTCTTCCTATTTTTCAATGAAGAATTGAACTTTGTTTTCTTCTTGTAGGCTCCACATTGCAGCACTAGAAGGTCGATTTGACATCTTGCGCCTTTTCCATGAAAGAGATGTGGACCTCACCACATTGGACTTTCGCGGTAGGTTATGACGCATTATGTCTACCACAGTATCGAGTGGAATATATATTATTCATGTTAGTTAGTAGTGGTGATTACTTAACGCCGTGTCAGAAGTAAAGGCCATAATCACGGTGAGAAGTGTTCAAATCTTATTCTGTCGTATTATTATCGGGTCATCGCTTTTACACAGAATCTAAAAGTACACAATCAACTATGTGTTGAGAGACACTTTTGAAATTAAAAGCTCACAATTACAAAAAAAATTTCAGTCGGGTAAAATTTTAGATAAAAGTTGAAGATATTGTTCTTTCTGAATTGGTGAAAATTTATTGAATGAATTATATATGGTGCCATGGCGGTCCTTAGCCGTTCCTGTGCTCGAGTTGGCCACCTATCATCACACTTCATCATTTACAATAACAAGGCGGCTTTTCTTAGGGCTTTCCTGCTAGATATCTATATAAAACATGTTAAGCCACTGGCGTAATGAAACTGACAATGTTTACTTGCAATGGACGATTTTCTCCACCAACCAGGTACCAGGCGCGGTGGCCGAATTGGTAGAGTGCAGGCCTCCCGTGCGGGAGATCGAGAGTTCAGTCCAGTCGAGTCAAACCAATGACTTACAAAATTTATACTTGTCGCTTCCTAGCTTGGCACTCGGCATTAATAGGATAGGGCAAGGACTGGTTAGCTCAGTGTCAGGATAATGTAACTGAATGGGTCATGGTGCTGGTGGCCTGATTTCCCAGTGGGGCAGCACTATAACGTCACCATGATTGCTTACTGTCACAAGTCAGTACCCATCCTGATATGACCTTAGATGTTGCGAGGATGTAAAACTCCAACAACCAACCAATCCCCCAAACCAGGTGGGGATGGCCACCATTCCGATGATCAAACCATTTTTTTTCACAGAAGCTGCGACATACCCGTACTATTTAATGCCCCTTTCAATATAAAATTGATAAACTAACTGGAGAGCAAAGCAATAACTTCTATTTGACAGAAAGCAACTAAAAATGGATTTGTTGGTTTTTGCACCTGAACATCGTGTTCTCTGTGGCGGAGTGGTTAGAGTGTCTGACTTTTTTCTAGGTCGGACTCCTAATCTGAAGGTCGGTGGTTCGATTCCCCATGCCCCCCACCTCTGCCAATTTGGATTTCCACCGCTGTGTATAACTTACAGCGTCATCAAAGGCCAGTTGCTCTCATACCATGTCTATGTGGTGTGGGAGGTTAAAAATCCCTTGGGTCGGTAAAAGTGTAGGCTCGGGCTTTCTATCGACAAACTGTCTAATGGTGAAAACAAGTCTAGTCAGACTTATCCATAATAGGCAGTATAAATCTTCAAAAAAAAAACAAGAAAAAAAACCCCTTCGTCTAGAGCAACAAACCCGATGTGAGGGCAGTGGAAAGGAAATATGTCAATTGCGATCTACCCTGCTAATTAATGGAATGTTAAATATATATATTTATGATGCATAGGTGTCAACCCCCAAGAATGAAAACCGTAGTCTAAGATTGTGAAAACCATAGTCTTTACAGCCAAAAAGTAATACTTGACAGGTATGGATATATATTGATATGTATATTTGTAAAAAAAAAAAATATTAAAAAAAAATAAAAAAGTTACATTCATATAATGTCAGTGGTAAGAAAATAACAATCCAAAATAATTATTTTACAAATTGAGATTTCAACTACGCTGAAAACCGTATGGTTTTGCTCACCTACTGCCGTAGTTGTAATCTTACGTGTAAAACCATAGTCTTTACGGCCAAAACATAGTACTTGACAGGTATGATGATGTATAAGTATTATGGAAATATAAAAGCGCGGAAGGGAATTCATTTATTATATTCTTATTGTTACATACATTTGCTGCCGATACCTGCAGCCTACTACACTGCTGGGACTGGTGGCGCCACCACCGTCTCACTTCGTCCTTGGTGGCACGCCATATGTTCACTCACGCCGGATATATATCTATATTTATATCTATATTTATTTATTTATTTATGCACACACGCCTAACACATTGTAACAGGTTTCTGACTCTACTTGTAGGTAAAACACCTTTGCTCTGTGCGTGTAACGGCGGCCATCTTGAAGTCATGAAATACCTTCTTGCGGTGAGTTTTACTATTATATATACAGTAAAACCTCTCTAACCGACCGCAGATCGACCACTCCCCTATATCGAACGCTTTATTTGGGTCCTAACAATACCATTGTAACCATATTCTAACTCCCTCAACCGACCACCTCGCTAAATGGACCACTTAAAGCCGGTCCCAAGGATGGTCGATTTAGAGAGGTTTTACTGTAATGCAAGTCTAAATCAGTGTCTGCTAAAGGGGCTGTCACATTAGGGTTTTTTGTGGGAGCGTACGGCGGCGTAAGCGCGTTACGTCATATACGTCGGTATACGCCGCCATACGCTATGCATACGCCGTCATATGCCGTCATACGCCGTCATACGCCAATCCTCCAACAAGCCTGTTTCCTTGCTCAAAATTTTCAGCGTATGGCAGCGTATGGATCATACGCTGCTCATACGCTAGGCATACGCTATGCATACGCCGGCATAGGTTACGCATAGGTTAGGGGTACGTCGGCATAGGTTGGGCGTACGCTGGATTGACACCCGCCGGGTGTCTCTTGCGTACCCCCAACGTTCTGTAAAAGTGGTGTCACACTATGGCGTATGGCTTTAGCGTATGGATTTTCGACCCATACGCTGTCATACGCCGTCATACGCTTCGCATACGCTATGCATATGCTATGCATATGCCGTCATATGCGCATCCATCCAAACAAAATTTCAGCATGCTAACAAATTGTCGGCGTATGGCGGCGTATGGCTCATACGCTGCTCATACGCTCGACGTACGCTATGCGTACGCCGACATAGGTTACGCATAGGTTGGGCATACGCTGAACTTGTCAATCACAACCGTCAAACCTCATCACAGTACGCTGCGCATAGGTCGGGATACGCTTTGAATACGCCGCCATAGGCTAGGGGTAGGTTAGGCATAGGTTAGGCATATGCTGGGCATATGCTTCAGATGCCGCTGGGACCTCGTGCGTAGCGTATGACGGCGTATGACGGCGTATGACGGTGTATGGGTCGAAAACCGCATAAGCCGGCATACGCTAACGCCATACGCCGTAATGTGACAGGGCCTTGAGCCCAGCATCTCCCCATCCACCCCCACCACATGTAGTGCACCACACCACCACACCACATCACCACATCATCACATCACCACGACAAACCGGACGCGGTGGCCGAATCGGTAGAGTGCAGGCTTTCCGTGCGGAAGGTCGAGAGTTTGAATCCCAGCCGAGTCAAACCAATGACTCATAAAATTAATACTTGTCGCTACCTAGTCTGGCGCTCGGCATTAATAGGATAGGAAAAGGACTGGTTAGCACGGATTCAGGATAATGTGACTGTGTGGGATATCAGGTCATGGTGGTGGGAGACTGGCCTCCCAGTGGGGCAGCACTATAAAGTCGCCATGGGTGCATGTCGTCGGTACCCATCCTGATATGTGTTTAGATGTTGCTAGGGGGTAAATCAACAATAAACAAACACAAAACACTACACCACACCACCACCACCGCCAAG
>CM059188.1:117564161-117631403 GCA_030323885.1 Branchipolynoe longqiensis
CACTGTCAAAAGTCAGTGCCAGTCCTGATATAACCTTAGATGTTGCCAGGACATAAAACTCAAACAACCAACCATCTATTGAAAGGAAGCCACGTCAGTGAGTATTACATACATTGATCCTGATATGACCCTAAATGTTGCCAGGATGTAAAACTCCATCAACCAACCAACCACAACATACATTGAATATACGCAGAGTATGTAATTACACCTGAAATTCAGGAATGTTGTGTGTAACGCACAGGCAGAATGCAAATTATATACTAATTATCCGCAGGTATGCGGTTGTTACCCTCATTACGCAGAGTGTTCAGGCCCTGTCACACTTTACCGGATTGAGGAAACGGATTGAAACAGACAAAAATATTCTAATCCGGTGTGATTCAGACTTGAAACGGTCGGTAACGGACAGGTAACAGACGGTAACGGTTGACAATGTATCTAACGATCAACGGATAATTCAGTATACAAAAAGAACTATAATGAATGGCCTCGGATGTGTAATGGAAATGGAACGGACAGTTAATGGATGGTAACAGATAATAACCGAAAACGTCAGTCCGGCGCAATCCATTACAATTTTTGTGCATTCTCAAAACTTGTAACGGATCAGGCCGGATATCAATGGATATGCAATTGACACAAACCGGACTTTGCATGGATATCAACGGACTTTGTTCTGTTTCAATCCGTTTCCTCAATCCGGTAAAGTGTGACAGGGCCTTAAGTAGTCATAGTAGCAGTGGCAGTAGTGGTAGTAATTTAGCTACCATTGCGGTAAAATAAGCAATGCCACTGCACAGTGGCTGTTACAGGAGTACTAGATAAGTGTGTTTGTGGGGGTTTTATGTCCTAGCAATATCTATGGTCATATCAGGATGGGTAACGACTTGTGACAGTGTGCACTCATGGTGACTTTATAGTGCTACCCCACTGGGAGATCAGCTTCCGGCACAATGACGCGATACCCCACCCCACTCAGTCACATTATCCTAATACTGAGATAACCAGTCCTTGCCCTATCCTAGTAATGGCTAGCGTCAGGCTAGGTAGTGACAAGTATCAATTTGATAAGTCATTGGTTTGACTCGGCGAGGAATCGAACTCCCGACCTATCGCACGTGAGGCATACGCTCTACCGATTCGGCCACCACGTCTGGTAGTGTAGTACTAGATAAAAGATTCACCCCTATCCAGAGTAAGTGGTGAATGACAACCATGTTTAAATCCGAGCAAAAACTACTCCAGTATGAATTACCTGTGGAGGTGGTGGCTCCAGTGCGTAGTGCTTATCTGTCTTGGCTTAAAGTTGAGTAATTGGTAGCGAATGCAAAAAAAACAACAACAAAAAAAAAAAAAGATGGTGGCCACAGAAAGCTCTCAATTCGACTATTAAAGTCTATTAATCCACACGATTTCATCAGTTAATAGTTATTCACCATAAAAGGAGCAGGATGTGTTAGATAAGTATTTGAACAATATATTTAGCACATTAGATTGCAAAGTCACGTGGTTATTTTCTATAAGCCAGCATTTCCGACATTTTTTCTTGTGAGTTGCTTCGCAGCGCTGTGACAAGAGACAGGAGTGACTACAGTAACATTAACTAGTAGTACCTGCCTTCACCGACCCCTGTGATCAGCGAACGCTGGGCTGACATGTGAACAATCTTTCAATGTATAGGAGGGCGTGGACATCTGGGTACTTAAGCCCCAGTCATACCTACCCGGACGAGCCCCGGATTTTTAGCCGGACCACCCTCGGACCAGTCGCCCGGACAGCCCCGATAAAATCGCTATTTTGGTCGTGTTTGGCCTCGCGGTCACACGTACCCGGATGAGCCACGGACGAGTCCCGGACCAGAGGCCAGATCACCCCAGACTGAGCCAGACCGCCCCCAGACTAGTCCCGGATCGTTCCCAGACAACCCCGGACGACCCTGGATCGACACCGGACCACCCCCGATAGACCCCGGACTGCCCCCGGTGTTTCCACGGATTGTACCCAGACAGGGCCGGAGAGGCCCCGGACTACCCCGGTTCACTCCAGGACTGCCCGGACCACCCCCGGACAGCTGTGAGTATAAAAGACCACGCGGCGCTGGAGGGCACATTTCCAAATCCAGTGATCGGGGAGTGATCCAGGGTAAACCGGGCAGTCCGTGGCTGATCTGTGGCCATCCGGCGTGTCTGGGTGTTATCCGGGTGAGGTCCATGGCTACATCGGGGCTAGTCCGGGTTAAACCGTGGCTCATCCGGGGCGATTCAGTCCCGGACTGGCCTGGACACGGCACAGACTACTCCCGGTCCACCCCCGGACTACCCGGACCACCCCCGGACGATGCCGGATCGCAAAACATTTTAAAACATCCGGGGCGGACCCCGGACGAGGCCCGACCAGCCACGGATCACCAAGGACCAGCCACAGATGAGCCACGGACCATGCCGGATCATGGTCCGGCCCATGATCCGGGTAGGTGTGACTGGGGCTTTAGCGCATCGCGCCCTAACAACTATTCGAGGCGGTGAAAACAATGACAGTCACAGCATTGAAGTGAATGTAAATAAAACAAAAAGCACAAATCTATTCACTGCTACGAGTACGATCTAATTCTGTTATTTAGAACCATAAATATTCACTCGGGAGTTGAAATAATGTCATTGAGGAGTATAACTTACTCAATAAGAGAAATTCGATCAAATTAAAACCCAAATCCAAGCGATATTAAGGCCGTCGCATCGGTGGCGTTATTGCGAATGTAAATAAAAACAAAAGGCACAAATCTATTCACTGCTACGATCTAATTCTGTTGAAATAATGTTATTTAGGAGCATAACTTACTCAATAAGTGAAATTCAGTGCTATTGCGAATGTAAATAAAACAAAAAGCACTGCGGTCACTGTTTGTTTTCATCGTGTCAACCGGAAGTGACGTGAAGGCGCGCCCTCCTGGGGCGTAATTGATTAATCAACTCGGGTCACCCGAGCCACTTTTTGGGGCATGCGCACATCCTACAGACTCGGGTCGAATAATCGAATGTGCTTTTCCACGTTTGGGGTGGACAAAATGGTGGCTTAATCCAAAACCTTTTTTTTTTTATTAATAACCGATAAAACTACAGCAAAATAGGATTTAAAGTATTTTATGATGGCATAGTTTGGTTATATTTCCATGTCATTAATCTAGGTTATTAAAAAAAAAAAACATGTATGACTGGTACTTTTGTCTGTTATCCTGCAGGACGGTACCGGCGCAAATGTGACGTCATCGCTCGTAGCCAACCCCAGCCAAGGGTAGGGTTACTGGGGTCGGCTCGTTTTGCACACGGCACGTGTATTTGTCGACTCTACTCGCGGTGTTCGATTTGAAATTCTGACGACTCGGGTGACCCGAGTCGCCCGGGTCGTGTTAATCGATTACGGCCCTATGGACTGTTCTGGTCTCAGTTGACTGTCCCTCCAACGACAGGACACCAGCTATGTAAGGACAACATTGGTCCATATGCAGAGTTGTCCTTTGAGGTTGGTTGGTTGTTGGAGTTTTACAAGCTGACAACAACTAAGGTCATATCAGGACAGGTACCGACTTGTGACAGTGCACACTCATGGCGACTTTATAGTGCTAGGCCACTGGGAGACCAGGCCGCCAGCACTATCACCTGATATCCTACTCAGTCACATTATCCTGACACTGAACCAACCAGTTCATGACCTATCCTAATGATGTCAAGTGCCAGGCTAGGAAGCGACAAGTACCAAAGTTATTAGTTTGACTCGACCAGGGTTCAAGCCCGTGGGTTCGAATACCACAATCTACCAAAACGTGCCTTTGATTGGTTGGTTGTTGGAGATTTATGCCCTGGCAACATCTAAAGTCATATCAGGGCGTGCCTTTGAGGAAGGGGAGCCTAGTTTTGTGCTGTGCTGTGTGCTCAGAATTCTTTAAATACCTGGACATCAGGCATTCACATGACATGCAATGTTGATGTTATGCAAGCAGTAATGCACATTCCCAGACTATTGAGGTCATACAGATGATAAATGGCCTTGAAAAAATGTGGAACAATTTCGAATTTGATCATACACAAACTTGTGGTGTTCTCTGTTGTGGAGTGGTTAGAGTGTCTGCCTTTTTTCTAGGTCGGACTCCTAATCTGAAGGTCAGTGGTTCGATTCCATGTGCCCCCACCTCTACCAATTTGGATTTCCACTGCTCTCATACCATGTCTATGTGGTGTAGGAGGTTAAAAATCCCTTGGGTCGGTAAAAGTGTAGGCTCGGGTTTCTATCGACAAACTGTCTAATGGTGAAAACAAGTCTATTCAGACTTATCCACGATAGGCAGTATAAATCTTCCAAGATAAAACACAAAAAAACGCATAATACATTTATTAGCTCATTATTTCGAATGCACTTAAATTTGCATAGTCTAATGACAGGGCCAATTTAAAAAAAAAATTAAATCCTTAGCTAGAGCTTATCCTACATATCCTACTGCTACTACTAACTTAGATACCGTTAAGCGTGTTTTATTTAACGATGCCTCTAGCGCACATTGATTTTTATCATCAGCTATTGGACGTCAAACACATGGTCATTCTGACATATTTCTCTGAAGGAAACCTTCTGCTGCCACATTGGCTACTCTTTCCAATAAGCAGCAAGGGGCCTGTTATATGCCCTTTCCCACAGACAGGACAGCACATACAACAACCTTTGATGAACCATAATAGAATTCAGAAGTAAGAGGCTCTATTAAATTGACTTAGGATCCCCTTCTATGCAGCACAAACACACACATAAAATGTCGCTTAATAAGTGTATCAGTATCTAAGTTGGATGTATGTAGAATCAAATGTCGCGAAGTGTTTTGGCTTATAGAATGTAATAAATACCTTCACCAGCCTAGGCAGCTTTAAGCAAAATGGTTAGAATGAAATCTTCCACCACTAAGGGTAAGTGGATGTGATTTTATGTCCTGGCAATATTTTAAATTATATCAGAGTAGGTACCAAATTGTCAGTTTGCCGCACCAAGAAATTCACTGCTAAGCGTATGAATAAAATCTTACAAAGGCATGACACTTATGCACGCCATACGTCGCATAACGCATGACGTACATCGCATGCATTTTGTGACTGCTTCGCCAGGGGTAATTTTGACCCTGATTGCAACTTTATTATGCGCGGCGCCATATTTGGCTTTAAAGTAATTAATCCAACTTGTACCGCAAACTACTCTGTTAGCCATCCACCCCGCTCCAATTGTGAAACAAAGAACTTTATTGATGATAAGCTTAGATCAGAGCTCACCGCGGGCTATATAAGCTACGCCGATGTAGCTCCCGTATGTACTCATAACATCTTTGCAGTCCCTAAATCTGTTGCGGCTGGCTATAGAATAATTGTTGATTGTAGTAAGCCGACCGACATTTCAGTAAATAACTTTGTCTATGACATTACACAGAAATTCTCATACCAAGGTGTTGATGATCTTGTCAAAATGATGATCCAAGGCGAGTTCATTGCCTCTGTAGATATTAAGGACGCCTACAGGGCGATTTCTATACACCCAACCGACCGGCCTCGCCAGGCCTTATCTTGGAACTTCGGTGAGGGAACAACAATTTTCTTTGACAATCGTCTGTGTATGGGCCTCTCCTCGAGTCCCTTCATCTTCAGTAGAATCTCTGACTTCATTGTACGTTGTGCTCGCAGGGATGGGGTCCTTCGCACTGTTAATTAGCTTGACGATTTCGCTGTTCTCGGCACTGACTTCGAGGACTGCCTTCAGAATCAGCTATTAATAATGAAAGTTTTACGCCGTCTAGGCTTCTAATTGAGTTACTCTAAACTGCCTGCTCAAGCCCAATGCCTAAGGTTCTTGGGGATAGATATAGACACTGTAAACTTGCAACTCAGACTCCCTGTGGACAAGATTGTTAAGCTAAAACATGTGCTGCGTCTCTTCCTGGGCCGAAAGAAGGCATCCCGCAGGGAACTCGAACGCTTGGATGGACGCTTGGCACACTGCTCGACGGTCGTCCAGGGTGGGCGCTCCTTTTCCACCAGGGTCTACGACGCTATTCGCCAGCTGAAAAAAAACATATTATAAATTAAGGCTAAATAATGAGTTGAGCTGGTGGCTCACTTTTGTGGATTCCTTCAATGGTTTTGCTAGAATGCTGGGCGTCCACGCCACTACCCTTTCAGTTTATAGTGATGCATCTAACTGGGGCTTCGGACGACTGGTTGGTGGGTAGTTTTGTTGGCAAGCGTGGGCCACGTTTGTATGTGTGCTGCCCTTCTGCTTGCTTTCAGGGCTCTATTGCGCAAGTGCCAGATCACCGCCTCTGAATCGGTCTTGCTGCGCTCAGATTTCGCCTTTTATAACTGGGGTATGGTGGTAAAAGTTCGCCACTCAAAGACGATTCAATTCTCTGAGCGTGAGCTCCTCATACCCGTGGCATGTGTGCCGAACACTGAATTGTGTGCTGTATTCTGGGTAAAAAAGCACTTTGCCCAGGCTAAGGTGGGCCCCAGTGAACCAACATTCCAGGTCCCTTCTGGGCCCAGTGGCTATGCTCCACTACCCAACTCTGCACTCGACCATTAAGCATTTCGCCTCCTTGGCGGGTCTTGCCAGAGACAATTTTTCATGCCACTCACTTCGGCGAGGTGGCTGTACTTATTTGGCTTTACAAGGAGTTTCGATCGACGAAATTAGGACCAGGGGACACTGGCCCTCAGATGCTATTTACAAACACATATCCCGCCCCCTGTCTGATCGGATCATCGCTGACATGCGGGTGGCTGCAGCCCTTTCAGCTGCCACTTAACTCTGTCTGGGTGGGTCCCTGGGACTTGGCACTATGCGCCCAGCCAGATACTGACTATTGACTTATTATGTGAAATAAAGTTGTATCCTCCATTCCGTTTCCGTCTCAGTGCGTAGCTTACACCGACGTATATACTACGTATATGCGGATGTAGGCGGCGCACGGGGGAGACCCCCCCTCCGATTTGGCGAACTGGGTGGGAGGGCGGCTATTGTAACAGCTGCGGCACCCGCTTACACAGCCCACTTGCCGCTCGCCTCAATCTGCTCTCTGTCGCCGGCCTGTCAACAATTTTATTTTTTATTCCGGTAGGGCACTATACGCCTAGCCAGATACTGACTAT
This sequence comes from Branchipolynoe longqiensis, assembly GCA_030323885.1. Taxonomy (NCBI): domain Eukaryota; kingdom Metazoa; phylum Annelida; class Polychaeta; order Phyllodocida; family Polynoidae; genus Branchipolynoe; species Branchipolynoe longqiensis. Next base: position 117,571,343 of record CM059188.1, read on the forward strand.
TGACTTATTATGTGAAATAAAGTTGTATCCTCCATTCTGTTTCCATCTCAGTGCGTAGCTTACATATATATATATATATGAATATAAAGGTGCAGAGGAATAGTTAATCATTTCTCGATTATATTGAATTGTTATTATTATTACTACTACGCCACCGCCGTTGTGCCGGCCTCCGTCCGGCACGCCCTCTATGGAGCATGCATCTGGGTCGAGGCCGCTGGGGGCGAGCCCTCGGCCTTCAGCTCCCGCTGTGCGCGAGACGTCTGCCGCGGGGGCGACCGGGCCTCGACGCATGTGCCGCGCCCCCGCTCACCCAGGAGCATCTCTCCGCCATCGCCGCCTACCTCGCCTGTGCCGGACCCTCGGGCGTGGTGCCCCAGGCGGCCCTCCTCCTCGGGTACTACGGCAATCTAGTCTGCTCTCTCCTGCCTCCGGGGAGTGGGGCAGCCCCCACACAATCACACGCGCGGACATCGCCCCGGCCCGCCTCCGCTTCACCCTCCGGAGATCCAAGACCATCTCGGGAACCTTGGCCGCCGTCGCCCTCTTCATCCCGGCCACCCCGGGCTCCGCCCCGTCGTGGCCTGGCATACGGCCGTCGCCCTGGTCCCAGCTGCTCCCCCCGACCCGGCATCATGCCCTCGGGGCGCCGCTCGATCCTCAGACTCTCACCACGATCCTCCGTGCCTCCCTCCGGGCCGTATCGGTGCCGGCCCCAGACTCCTTCCCACTCCACAGTCTCCGCCGAGGCGCAGCTCAGGCCTGCCACTGCGCTGGCATCCCCCTGCAGGTCAATATGGCCCAGGGGACCTGGACCTCCGAGGTGGTGCACGCCTACTTGCCCCGCCTCGTGCCCCCTGCCACCCTTCGCGCAATCTCCTCGCTTTTGGTGAAGGGCTCTTCAGGGCTCCTCCCTCCCCACTGACTCTCCCTGGCCTCGCCACGCCAGCAGGTCCTGTCCTGGAGTGTGATTACCTTGTCTATATGCCTATGTTCCTCCTATTGTCATTTTATTACCTTTGATAAGATATTACCGTGCTTACATTGTGCCTTCCTGTCTCATTGTCATTGCCTCATTTTATTTGTATTGAATAAAATGTTTTTTCTTCACCCCCGCCTCTGTTCCTCCTTCGTCGTGTATCATACGCGATGTGGCTTGCTAGATCCCTCTGCTACCACTCTATTCTAAATTATTTTAGTGGCCTCAATAACCTCTTAAAACAGAATAACTTGCCTGAACTTAATTATAATGACTACGTCCTATCAAGTACACTGCGCGGTATAAGAAGACAGTTAGGAGATTCGGTAAGACAGGCTCTTCCGATCCTCCCCTCTATGCTATTAAAGATATTTAGCCTGTTGACACTTAATTATGGCCATGTTGCTTGACATGCAGCAGTGCTTTGCTGGTTTAGAGGTTTTCTAAGAAAATGCCAGGTCACCCTCTCCGATTCTGCCCTCCACCAGAAGGAATTAAAAATTTTCGACGGGGGAATCCTGCAAACAATTCGCAAATCCAAAACAAGTACCTATCGCCAGATGCGCTGCCTTTTGGACAAAGCTCCACTTTTCTGAGATAAAAGTGGATCCCGAGGGGGTGGCATTTTGAGTACCGTCTGAGGACGGAGATTCTAAACCAATGACTTATGAAGTTTATGAACAAACATTGAAAACATTTGTGCTTAAAGCGGGACTTCACCCGAAGGACTTTTCTTCGCACTCGCTGCGCCGAGGAGGTTGCACCTTTTTGTCCATGTGCGGCGCAACCCTGGAACTTAAGGCCCTGGGGCGATTGGGCCACTGACAGTCTTCTCCTACTTACGCACGCCCCCCCTTGTCTGAACGAATTGTTCATGATATCCAGGTTGCGTCCGCCCTGGCCTCTACCACTATTCACATGTCTGGATGTGGCAATTTCCTGTGCCAGAGGACAGTAAACTTACTCAACCCAATTGTGTGTCTTGTTGTTCTTTCCCTAGCTACTATTTATTTGAAGTATAAGCATTATACGAATATAAAGGTGCAGAAGAATAGTTAATCGTTTCTCGATTATATTGAATTGTTATTATTATTATTACTTGTTACCCGATTTGTTATATTATTATTATTATTGTATTTTGCCAAATCCCGATCCCACCCGTTCCGCTCATGTTACTGCGTTCCAAGTGGACGGTGGTGGGGGTGATCCATGTCATGGGTGATTAGGCCGCGGATGAGCGCCTGCAGTCCTGGTTGAACATTTTTATTATTACTGTATGAGCAATTTCCTGTGACAGAGGACAGTAAACTTACTCAACCCAGTCGTGTGGTGTCTTGTTCTTTCCCTAGCATACAGATGTGAGTGTGTTCCATGAGGCTTTATTCCCTTGAATAACATGTCAGTGTTGAGGCACTGTCCTTCGGGCACTAATATCAAATGCTGCTATACTGCTATACTTATATAAGTATCTTATATAAATACATACATACATACATCTATATATGCATATTATAATATACATAATATATTTGTATATACAAATATATTATATTTATTTATATACACATATCAGTGTGTTCCAAGAGGTTTTATTCCATTGAATAACATGCCAATGTTGAAGCACTGGTCTTCGGGCACTAATATCAAATGCTGCTTGCTATACAGATAGAGTTACAAAAAGTTGCATAGCTAACTATTGATATATAAACAAGTAAATAATGAGATCAAACGGTGGGCAAGTAGGGGGTGGGGGGTGAGCTATATTAGACTAGCATGACGATAGCGAGTAAGGGGAGGGCGAGTGTGTAGTTGGACATCTTTCAAGAAGTGCAATCGAGTTAGAAGGATGCTTTGTGGTGAGAGGTCTAGGGTGGCCCTTTAGTATTTATCTTTATGGTGATTGATCTAAGATTGGGCATATATATATATAGATAATATTTATATATAATTATATCTCTACATATTTACATCTATATATTTACATCTATATATTTACATCTATATATTTGTCTATATATTCATCTCTATAAATATCTATATATTTTTTTTATATATTTGTTATATATATTTGTAATATTTATACCTATATATCTATTATATATATTATGTTATATATATCCATGTATGTATTTATGTTATATATATATATATATATATATATTTATGCTATATATATATTTATATATATATTTATGCTATATATATATTTATATATATATTTATATATAAATAATAATCCGAGGGAGGTGAGGTGGGCGAGATGGCACAACCGGTAAAGTGTTGTATGTTACAGGGGATAACAATAACAATAATAATAAGTAATATTCCCTTATGTATTGTTATACTCGCATAATATGTAATACACCACATATATATATTTATATATATCCATATATATTTACATACATGTATACATATATACACATACACATAGCTATGTACTTAAACTAGTAAGAACTCACGTCGACATGCTTCCTGCTGCCGCCCAGCTTAAACATCTTCTTCATTTTTGACATGTTGGTCTGCAGCTGGGCCGACTCTCACAGTCACTCGCTGCACACTCGGAATGGCCGGCCGCCGAGTCGACTGGTATAGTCCCTCCCGCCCTGGAGAAGTCGCAAGGTGAAAAGATGGAGCAAGTGTGTGATGTGTGTGTGTTGAGCACTGCTGTCTGTGCAGCAACAGTCCTGGTGGCAGTCACAGCAGTAGTAGTCCACTAGCACTAGTAGCAGTAGACGTGGTAGTGGCGCCTGCCTTCCTCCGAGGTCCCGCTCCTGGCCGGCGAGTGTTGCTGCGGAGGCGGGGGGTGGGGGGACCAGTCGGGGGGCCCGGCCCGCACTGGTACCCTGGCGGTGTGGGAGGGAGGGGGAGAGAGGTGGACCGCCCTGCGCACCTTTAGCCGGTGTTGCAGTTTCCGCGGTATGCCAGTTTGCGAGGTACACATACATTCAAATGCATTGTCAATGGCCGTGAGCAAATCTTCATACAGAAAAAGTCAAATATCTCTCAAATTACACCACCTAGAAACAAACTGCTTGCCACACATACAGAAAACATATTCAACAAACAGATTATATTAAAATTATAAGGTTAGGGTTCTTGATTTCTATTAATTTTGAATAAAGCTAATGTTTTGCACTGCGCATACCATCAAACTCAAGGCATTGTCAATGGTCATGAGCAATCTTCATACAGAAAATAATTAAATATCTCTAAAACCACACCACCTAGAAACAAATCGCTTGGTACACATATAGAAAACATCTTTACCAAAACCATTATATTAAATTGATAAGTTTACTGACGATGCTGTTCGATTTTGACGCATGTGCAGAAGCGATGTGTCCATCACAAACTGGTGTACCGCGGAAACTGCAACACCGGTGTGGCGTACTCAGACGTGTACCTTGCTCAGCCGTGTCCATCGCTTCTGCGCATATGTCAGAATCTAACAGTATCGTCTGCGCATGCATCAAAATCCATCCACATTCAAGCTGTCAGCTAAGACACTTCACTAAGACTTATTTGGATGTTCACTACAACCGTGGCCTAAGTAGGCTAATTCTAGACCCCTCCCCCCAGCAAAGAAAAGATAAATAAAAGTGTGGTGAATTCCTGCAGTAGGAAATAGAGATACAAAAACAATAATAAATCCGCGCATGCGCAGAAGCGATGAACACGGCTAAGCACGGGACCCGTCTGAGTACGCCACACCGGGCCGCCCCGGGGCAGAGCGGCGTGGAGTCTAATGTGGAACACCAGTCACCAGTAACCAGCTGCAGGCGGGACACCTCATACAACTTACAAGCTGCAGTGTTCACGCGCTGTGGGTGTGTATAATGCGCAGATTGTCGGTAGGCGGGGAGAGGCGGTGCGGTGCGACAACACCACCACTAGCTCCTCCTATAGCACTCTCTGAACCCAACTGTCATCTGGATGGAGTCAGACCCAAGTTTACACCAAGTCTCCTGCCACCACCACCACCACCTCCTCATCCACCTCTCCTTTTCCTCCAGGTGCCAAGCGCTTACGCTGCAATCATTGCCCAGGTGTACATACAGAGCGCCAGCGTGTCCCCCTAGCGGATCGTCTGGACACTACGGGCAGCCCCTTTGAACCAGCCTCTGCCCCGCCCCGCCCCGCTCTGCCTGCCTCTGGTGTGGAGAGCGGCGAGTGGGGGCGGCTGGAGCATCAAGTGGCGGTGGAGGCACGCTTGGGTGGCTGCCGTCGCGCACACCGAATACCTGGCCAGAAATGACACGTGACTTGCTGGCTCGGCGCTGTGAATGGGGAGAAGAACTGTGTCAGCCGACGCCTTCTAGGCCTACTACTACCTCCACCCGCCGCCGTCAGATTCTTGCTTGCTGGTCGAGAGCTCACCGTCACCTGTAAAGGAGAAAGGGGGGGGGGAACAATTACCAAAACGATTGCTGTTTATTTGTTATCCGATTAAAATTAAACATTAGACGTTTGTTTGTTGGGGTTTTACCTCCTGGCAACATCAAAGGTCATATCAGGACCAGAGGATATGGCCAAATGAGTTGAGCGTCCGTTTCATAGATCATGGGATTAGAACCCAGGGATTCGAACCCTGGTCGCGTCAAACCAATGATATACAAATTTATACTTGTTGCTTCCTAGACAGGTGCTCGGCATTATTAGGATATTGCAAGGACTGGTTGGATCAGTGTCTATTAGGATAGGGCAAGGACTGGTTGGATCAGTGTCAGGATAATGTGACGGACTGGGATATCAGGTCATGGTGCTAGGAGTTTGGTCTCCGAGTGGGGCAACAGTATAAAGTTGCCATGAGTGTGCACTGTCACAAATCAGTACCCTCCTGATATGACCTTAGATGTAGCCAGGACGTAAAACTTCAACAACCAACCAACCCATCATATAGGGCTTTGGACAATGCGTCACACTCATGGCGATTTTATATAGTGCTGCCCCAAAGGGATACTAGGTTGTTGGCGCACCACGACTCAATTTCTCAGTTTGGTTATACTGATACTGAGCTAACCAGTCCTTGCCTTTTTTTTTTCTGTGACAAGTTTTTTATTCTGCCCATAACGTATAAGCTCCCGTGAGGGTGCTTGTTTTCAACGCTGGACAGCTGTGATACTGGATTGGTCTGGTCCCGCACTCAGGAGTCTTTACCTGATCTTTCTCAGGCCAACCTTTGCGGTTTTGGGTGTTAGTAGCTTCTATATTAGTTTTTTTTAAATTTTCAAATAACAAGTGTCAGGATAGCTGGCGACAACAATGAATTTTGTACGTCCTGACTCGGCCGGGATTCAGACTACTGACTTTCCGTACTGGAAGCCTGCGCTCTTACTGATTTGGCCAGCACACCGGTCATTAAAATTATATGACAATAATTGGGTGCATGTAAACACTGTAAACACTGAGAAATAAACATGTTTATGCTCTGATCGATTGGTTGTGCACACATGATCACCGAACAGCACTAAAAGTCGCCATGGTTGCGCAATGTCAAAAGTAGCTACCTGTTCAGATATGACCTTAGATGTTTCTAGGATGTAAAACGACAAAAGAAACAGCACATATGATCAATTAATGAAAGGAGGTGGTCTGAGTTGTGGTACACCCAACCGCATAATTGTTTGTTTATTTAATACTAGCATTTCGTTTATTGACTCCAGGAATGTGTGTGCAGTAAAAGAAACCCCCAAAAATACCACATTTGGACCCAGAATATTTTCCATGTGATGTTGAAGTTGCACAGTACGATGAAAGCAAAACCAAACCAAAACACTTAGCTATATTTGATTCTGCATATTCAACTTAGATACTAGTACACTTATTAAGCATTTGTTGCTGCTTTGTTTGTTGTTGTTTTACATCCTAGCAACATCTAAGGTCATATCAGGACGGGTACCGACTTGTGACAGTATGCACTCATGGCTATTTTATAGTGCTGCCCCACTGAGAAATCAGGCCGCTGGCACCATGACCCAATATCCCATTCAGTCACATTATCCTGACACCGAGCTAACCAGTCCTTGCCCTATCCTCATAATGCCGAGCACCAGGCTGGGAAGCGACAAGTATCAATTTTTAGGTCATTGGCTTGACTCGACTGGGAACCAAACTTGCGAACTCCCGATCTTCCACACGCGAGGCCTGTGCTCTACTGATTTGGCCACCACATCCGGTGAAGTGAAAACAAAATCGATTGAAAATATAAATAGAACCTGTTTCTGCCGAAGTCTACGGCATCAGGCATTTCTATGTACATTTCATTATTAATTTGTATGTTTTTACTCCAAATATCTCCAAAGTTAGCCATTTAAAAGTTACTTCAAACTGAAGTAATGTAGATTATAATGACCAATTTCAAACATTTATCTCGAAATATCACAGAAACTTATAACTATCAGACTATGCAACTTTAATATCAGGATAATTGAATAAGAGAGCTGTTAGACAATTCTGACGTAGCCTAATTATATGCACATACAGGCCATGTACATATATAACCCTCTGGTGCGAGTGAGGTTCCTGCGTCCGTTAGGGACGGAAACAGCCGGTGACGGCGCCACAGTTCGCGAGTGGGAGGTACAGAAGGATGGACATAGAAGCAATAGCATAGAATATTAATATAAGAATGAAGTAATTCCCTTCCGCGGCTTTATACCTGCATAATATGCTATATATCACATATATTTTTGATAAATGCTCTACATAGCATATATATATGCTATATAATGCAATTATGGGTTATAAATGCTCACCAATATGCTATATACTAAGAGCTATAGTTCCCTCTTTTACCACAGCAGCGCCACCTGCGAACAGCAATTAACCGACTAACAGTAACACCCCTCGGTAACTGATCAGTACTCTGTTTACAGCTTTATCAAACAACAATGGATAACCAATCCAGTAATGCGATTTTATTTATATTATATCCACCACTTTACTTAGGGCTACTCCAGGGTGATAACAAAATATATAATGAAATTAAAATAAAATGTGAAGATCTGGAATTCAGTACTATTTCAAGGCTTTTCAATGCTGGTTTGATAGGAATTCAAGACTATTTTCATTTGGATTTCAGGGAAAACACAATAATGGCAAATTGTGATTTCCGACTAATTTAGATCAATAGGGACAGATTAATGGTATTCAAGGATTTTCAAGACTAATTACGCAAAATAGGTCAAATTCACAGCTTTTCAAGGCCTGGAAATGGGGCAAATAAAGTTCAATACTTTCCAGGCCCCAGATGGACCATGCATAAACATATTCAAACTATTAGTTGTGAATATGTTGTCTATTACGTGCACTATTATAACTTCAAAGGTAGGAGACTGATAACTACTTCCATACCACTGTCTCTATGACAGGGCTGCTAAGTGTCAGGATGCTGGGTTATGGATATAACCAAATAATTCCGCAATCAAATATAACTAAATATATATTGTTCAAATACTTATCTACGTGACCTCACTACTTCCGAGATGAATAATTGATTAAATCAAATAGAGTTTAATCATGTTTAAGTAAGAGTTTTCTATGGCTGCTTTCTTGGATTTCTTTTTAATCCTCTCCCAATTTCTCAACTTTACACCAATATGGATTAAGACTAAGTGTTGGAACCACCACCTCCACAGCTGATTTAAATAGTTAATTCTTACTGAGCAGTTTTTTCTCAGATTTAGGCATGGTTGTCATTCACTCCTAATAAGTAATATGGACAAATCTTTTATCTAGGAAACATTCTGTTGATTTCCACCAGGTGGCGCCACCACATAGTCGTACCTAGTTATAGTGAAGCTCGACCGAGGAGCCCATGATGCTGTGATATGGCAATGCTGTCTTCTTGGCACATTTACCAATATATGTTGATTCGTGATATAATGCCAGAAAGAAATAACAGAATTAGTTTTTAAATTAAATTAAATCCGAAAATAATGATTAACGTAACATGAATATGCCTACATATCCCCTCCCCTTTGGAGGGGGGTGGGGTTTATTCGCAGATTTAATCCTCTAAATATAATAAACGTCAGTGCTAGTACTATCGACTAGGGCTTCCAGTGACTTCTTCTACCAACCAGCCGATGCGCATGTGTGGGGAATCTGTGATGTAATGTAGCTGTCACACTACGACGACAAGCAGCGGCGACAGCCCTGCGACACCCACTCCCCTTTGTCGCTGATTGTCGCGCAGGTGTCGCGCAGGTGCCGCACAAGTGCCGCCGCGACACCTCCGCGGCAGCTCCAGTTTCTCCACTATTTCTCGATGGTCGCCGAGTTGTCGCGGGGATTTTGGACATGTTGAAAAACTTCGGCGACAGCGGACGACAGCCCAGGTTGTGGCACTGTCGCGGCACTGTCGCGGCACTGTTGCGGCACTGTCGCACTGTCGCAGCACTGTGGCGGCACTGTCGTCTTGTCGTTAAGCTGTAGTTGCTTCTCTCTCCATGTAGGTGTCTCTGTGTGTCTCTGTGTGTGTATATGTGTGTCTATGTGTCTATGTGTGTGTCTGTGTCTATGTGTGTGTATATGTGTGTATATATGTGTGTGTGTCTCTGTGTGTCTGTGTGTGTCTGTGTGTGGCTGTGTCTATGTGTGTGTATGTGTATATGTGTGTATGTGTCTATGTGTGTGTCTGTGTGTGTATATGTGTGTCTATGTGTGTCTGTGTTTGTGTGTGTATGTGTGTGTCTGTGTATATGTGTGTGTATGTGTCTATGTGTGTGTCTGTGTGTGTATATGTGTGTCTATGTGTGTATCTGTGTGTGTGTCTATGTGTGTGTCTGTGTGTGTGTCTGTGTGTGTGTCTGTGTGTGTGTGTCTGTGTATATGTGTATATGTGTATATGTATATGTGTGTGTCTGTGTCTATGTGTGTGTATGTGTGTGTATATGTGTGTCTATGTGTGTGTGTCTGTGTCTGTGTGTGTATGTGTGTGTGTCTGTGTATCTGTGTATATGTGTGTGTCTGTGTCTATGTGTGTGTCTGTGTGTGTGTATATGTGTGTCTGTGTGTGTGTATGTGCCTCTGTGTGTGTGTCTGTGTATGTGTGTGTGTATGTATGTGTCTCTGTGTGTGCCTCACTCTGACTCTCAGTCTGACTCTCACTCTCACTCTCAGTCTGACTCTGACTCTCACTCTCAGTCTGACTCTCAGTCTGACTCTGACTCACTATCAGTCTGTCTCTCACTCTGAGTCTGACTCTGACTCTCAGTCTGACTCTCACTCTCAGTCTGACTCTCACTCTCACTCTCAGTCTGTCTCTCAGTCTGACTCTGACTCTCAGTCTGACTCTGACTCTCAGTCTGACTCTCACTCTCAGTCTGTCTCTCAGTCTGACTCTCACTCTCAGTCTGACTCTCACTCTCACTCTCAGAGTGAGAGTGAGAGTCAGACTGAGAGTGAGAGTCAGACTGAGAGTGAGAGTCAGACTGAGAGTGAGAGTCAGAGTCAGACTGACTCTGACTCTCAGTCTGACTCTCACTCTGACTCTCAGTCTGACTCTCACTCTCAGTCTGACTCTCACTCTCAGTCTGACTCTCACTCTCACTCTGACTCTCACTCTCAGAGACACACAGAAACAGAGAGACACACACAGAGACACACACATAGACACAGACACACAGAGACACAGACACACACATAGAGACACACACAGAGACACAGAGTCACACACACAGACACACACACACAGACACACACACATAGACACATACACACACAGACACACATATACACAGACACACACATATACACAGACACACAGACACACACATATACACAGACACACAGACACACATACACACACAGACACACACAAACACACACACAGACACACACACAGACACATACACACACATACACACATATACATACATATACACACATAGACAGACACACACATAGACACACACATAGACACACATAGACACATACACACACATAGACACACACATAGACACAGACACACAGACACACACATAGAGACACACACAGACACAGACACACACATAGAGACACACACAGAGACACAGAGTCACACACACACAGACACAGACACACAGACACTGTCGTCCCGCTGTCGTCCCGTCTGTGGTCCCGATGTCGTCGGGCTGTCGTCCGATTGTCGTCCAAATCGGCCCGAATTTGCATATGTCGTCCTGATTTCATAAAATACCAGTTGCCGGGCTGTCGTCACCCCCTTGTCGTCGTAGTGTGACAGCCACATAAACAACAACAATCAACATGTCTATAGACATAATTAGTCTTAAGCTAGGATTCCATATACGCGTAATGTGTTACGCGTTATGCGAATGCCTGCATTCCATATATGCGTATTGCGTTATGCATTATGCAGTGAAGTATATAAATAGTGTGTGTGACTCCGTGTCTCTGTGTGTGTCTCTATGTGTGTGTCTGTGTCTCCGTGTCTCTGTGTGTGTCTCTGTCTGTGAGACACACACACAGAGACACACACACAGAGACACACACACACAGACTCACACACACAGAGACACACACAGACACACACACACAGACATACACACAGAGACAGAGACACACACAGAAACACAGAGACACACACAGAGACATAGAGATACACACACAGATACACACACAGACACACACACAGCAACAGAGACACACACACAGAGACACAACACAGAGACACACACACACACAGACACAGAGACACACACACAGAAACACAGAGACACACACAGAGACACAGAGACACACACAGAGACACAGAGATACACACACAGACACACATACAGCAACAGAGACACAAAGACACAGACACACACAGAGACACAACACAGAGACACATACACAGAGACACACACACAGAGACACGCACACAGACACAGACACAGACACACACAGAGACACAGATACACACACACAGACACACACACACAGAGAATGGGACGGTCCAAACATGGCTCAGTTTAGCTTGCTTCGAGGGATGTTAGGACCGTCCCAAATATGAAGACTGCTTCCTAACAGGTCCGCCGCATAAACCTACACGGCTGTCCGTAATTATCAGTCGCCTCCTCCAGCCTTATATTAATGGACAAATGCGACTGATGCTTTTCTGTTCGCAGACACAGAGACACAACACAGAGACACACACACACACAGACACACACACACACAGACACACACACACAGAGACACACCACAGAGACACACACACAGAGACACACACACACACAGACACACACACAGACTGAGGCTTTTCTGTCCGCACCACCTTGTCCCGGCTGTCCGTAATTATCAGTCGCCTCCTCCAGCCTTATATCAATGGACAAATGCGACTGATGCTTTTCTATTCGCAGCACCTTTACGCATTATGCATTACGTACCGATCGCTACATGGAGCGATCGGGATAATGGATTTTATTCGCATTCGCATTACGCATATATGGAATGTAGCTCATAGGTTTCAAGGCGTTTTGATTTTTTGTCGCATTCGCATTAGGCATTGCGCGTATATGGAATGCAGCCTTTAGAAACATGGCTAACAAAAACGCTGAAGACAGACTTGCATTAGTTCAATGACACTGGCTAACAACAGGAGGTAAGGACGCGATGATCTCTATCGGGAAGTCTAAGATTGCATATGGGGGGGGGGGGGTCTCGCTTTGTTTAATGACGCCTCTAGAGCACATTTAATTTTAGCATCGGCTATTGGACGTCAAACATTTGGTCATTCTGACACATTTTTTTAGAGGAAACCTGGCGCCGCCACATAGGCTACTCATTCCGATAAGCAGCAAGGGGTCTTTTATATGCACTTTCGCACAGACAGGACAGCACATACCACTGACTTTAATGAACAAGTTGTAGACCACTGGTTGGAATGGAAAATTGCCCAAACTGCAAATGGGTCTACTGAGCAGGATCGATGGGATGACTGACACCTACACAGCTAGACACGCTACCGGGCAGGGGGGGGGGGGGGGGATTAGCAATTTACTACAATTTGTACAAATCAAACATTGACCTGGATGATGAGAAACTGAGGCAGAGCGCGGGTCTCGCATGAGGGAGATCGGGAGCTCGGTTTCCGGTCGAGTCAACCCAATGATTTAAAATAATTATTACTTGTCGCTTCCTAGCCTGGCGCTCGGCATTAATAGGATAGAGCAAGGACTGATTAGCTCAGTGTCAGGATAATGTGACTGAGTGGGATATCGGGTCATGGTGCTAATTTCCCAGTAGGGCAGCACTATAAAGTCACCATGAGTGCACAGTCACAAATCGGTACCTGTTCTGATATGACCGTAGATGTTGCCAGGACATAAAACTCCAACAATCAACCAACTCTACACTTGAAGCACAAGAGTTCATAATTAAATGAGATAATTGTAAACACATTCTACTAGAGATATGTGATATACAGGATGCCTAATGGTACCTGGATACTGCGCTCGACTTAACTAAACAACTATACTATGGACTTAGCCAAAGTGGAGAAAATTCCAATGCAGACACAGCAGATCCAAGCTAGAATAATTTATCTTTTTGCAATTTGACAGGCTTTAGAACAGGTCATCAAATCATGCACCTGAATAAATTGGAAAAACTGAATAAATTGGATAAACTTGTTACCAGCACATGTCAGAAACAGTGATTATTATAAAACCTTCACGATGACCTTTACACACACTTAAATCAACCAGCATAGTTCAAGCCAGAACAATGCTACACAGACGCCGATGCTTAAAGTTGTGTCCTCCCCGACCCCTTTCACTGCATTCTCAGAAACTGTGTGCCACATTTTTGGTTTCCATGTTATATATTGTTAATGAATCTACGTATGTTTTGAGCAGGGATACTAACTCAAATAGTTATTGTTGACGGTGTATTAAGCATGTTAGCAATACTACATTTATTTAATCTATCGCACAAAATGTATCTAAAATAGTTATATTATTTTGTGCTACAGTGAAAATATGAAAATGTGCATATCGACAATCTAGATCTACCCAAACGGTTTTTCAAACTTTTGTCCATGTAAGAAAGAATTCTTTTGGCTTAACTGTAATCAATCAAATCTTGTTTGAATTTGTTGTGTGTGTTAAGATGTTATGAATGTGTATTAAAATGTTGCTATTGACATTTCTTTGTTGTAAGTTGAATATTAAAAAAGATTCTCACGTGTTTAAATTCACGTACATTCGCTAATCAGGTCAGATAAGCTGTAGGCATTTTGACTAGAGAAGGCACCTTTTTGGTATTTTACTGATTTATCAGATTGATTCTACGATATGATCCAATGCCATCTGTAGCAATTCCAAAAGAACCAATGGCAGTAGCAGCTGTTACATTACTCCAGGTCAAAATTGAGACTTTTCTAGTTTTAAATGAAGACAGGAACCTACAAATCTAGAAGTAGATAGGTCCTACATACAAGAGGATATATCTAATTAGATTTTATATAATTATATAAATTAGCCTGCACTGATGGAACATTATTATTTAGCAACTAATAATGTGTTGATCTCAAATACACACCATTTGGTCATTATAAGTATAATCGACTTTAAATCGTGATTAATCATTTAATGTATTACAATACGGTATTGCTTCCTACAGCTTAGTCGTTTCTATAATACCTTAGTGCACATTTCTATAATACCTTATTGCACAAGATGGTACTCAGGTGATTGCTATTGGGCTGCACTCCAATAATAATTTAAGCAACCACTGAATGAAATGTGTTAATTAAAATAATAAAATCACCTGGAGAAAATATATAAAAATAAACTACCAGTCCAGAACGTGCTGCCATCTGTCGTAAATAAAAAGAACAAACATTTTGGTGTAAGCCTGGATGCGCCGAGGCTCTTTGAGCGCATAGTTGGGATCACACAAACATACAGGGCTGTCAACCAAGTGTTGATTACATTTTGGGCTGCGCAATGTTACGAGGGACACTTGGGTTAGTTTGACTTCACATAGGTCATCATAATTACCTCTTACTGCAATAAGAGTCGAGAGACAAAATAAAGTTCGCCGTGCACCATACGCTCTAGTTGAGTCGTAAACAACAGCGCTTTGGTTAGTTACCCATACGTAAAACAGACTTATATTGTCCAGGATGCTCGAGCAGCATGCCGATAGATTTGCTGTGTGTTATGTGCTAACCATCGGGCTCTGTTTGCAGTTGTTGGTTGTGTTTCCTCATGCTAATTTATTCTAAAGCATAAAACAAAAGCATATATTATATCCAAATGAGTACGGCAAGACACGGACACACCTATTTTTGTAACCTCCCTTTCCTTTCTTGTTCTGACCAACACTCTTCAAACCCCAATTTTAGTGTCATTCATTGATTAAGTTTCATCGAATAAGAACGCGGATATAATTCTTATAACAAATAATTATATACCCTGGTATTATTTCCCACTAAAGAGCTTTAAAAAACCCAACAACTCAAGTCTCAAGAGGCATGGGTCATGGCTCGACCATTGTATTTTTCTATTTCAATCTGGGATACATTTTTTCGAAGGTGAAACAATAACTGTATCATTAATATGCTTATTGTTATCACCTAATAACTTATTCTTGTGTCTTCCACTATTTATTAGGTTTTCGTTTGTATTCTCTCTGTTCTTTTCGAATAGTGCTGCCGTTGAAAACAAACACGACTCGACTCTGCGCAGGCGCCGAAGACTTCCATCCTCCTACCCATGACGTCACTTCCGTGAAAATAACTTTCAGACGCCATCTTACTCCAGTGCCACTGTCAGTCATGCCCGCGAGAGCCGAGAGCAACCCGGAGAGTTTTCATTCAGTGTTGGCAAGTGTGCGCCTCAGCCTCGGTCCTCGATGCGTGGTGTTTGTAGTGGCTGGAAAGATGAGTTAGAGTGTTATACGAGGATGTGCCTTGATTCATTCGTCAGTGCCACCTCACCGCAAGCGTCAAACAGTTTCCCAGTGCAAGCGGTGCCGATCATGAACCAAGGACCTACGGTATCAGTACCAAGATAACCGAAGACAGTGGTAGTGGTGCCTTCATCGATTCAACTGCAGCTGTGGAATTTTTAACATGAATTGTGTAATTCTTGGTTTTATACTGTGTGTGGTTCTCCTATTGGAACCATGCTGTGCATACGTATTCACGGACACATGGGCAGTACGCATAAAGGGCGGCGAAGAAGTCGCCAAAACCCTCGCCCACAAACATGGGTTCACATATTTAGGGGAGGTGAGTATCTAACATCCATACATGACATTGATCCAACCAAAACAAGTAATTCTCCATCTTGATCTTGACAACCGCACTTCAGATTTCTCCCGTGTTCGTACTCGGTACTGGTCCGTAAGCCAAGGACCTCTACTCGGTACCGTTAATGAATGAGAATTGTTCATATAAACTTAATAAAATACTGGATAGTCGTAACAGTTTGTGATAAGCGAAGATGATGATGCTGGGATGGTCTTTCTTTCTCAACAAGATAAGCAGATGGGTATCTCTCATGGTTGCAGCGTGTGAAATATCCCTGGATGGTGGCTGTAGAATACACTGTAGTCTGTACAGTTACAGTGCAGTAGGTTTTGTGTGGTTGATGCTTAAGCCAGCTATGGGAGTCACGAAAAGTCATGGGAAGGGGAGCGTGAAGCCGTGATCATGATGATGATGGAGAACAAAATCCCTTCTCGCTTCTAAACTAAAGAAGTAAAGTAGAATTTGTTTATATAATATATATCTGAATGTTAAATATTCAATTCTATATTTTGTTTTTGAGGTTACTGTAGGTATGTTGGGAAAAAAATTTAAATTACCATATAGAAATGATACTCATACCATTGTAAAGAGCCAAACAAATGCTTTTAAATAACACAAAGATCATGCATATTGGCCTAGTATTAAGAAAGTTATGATTTTTTATTTATTTAAAATCGCATGTTTTTTTGTCCTGTAGTTAGACTGAATCAAAGGGAATGGGTGTGACAACAGAAAACGGCCGTCGCGTAGCGCGCGGACGTGCACGTACCTCTACCAGTGCATGGGCTCTGCGCCAAAGTCGGGCAACCCATGGCACTTTCCCATTCAAAAATAACCATGTTCGACATATAGGAGCTTGATAATATTTGGTATATAGTGAGAAGAGACATTAATAATTGCGTCTATATGTTTTTTTATTTACGTCCAAAGTGATTTTGAACCGATTTGAACATGTGAAAAGTAAGCAAATGTTTGAAATTGTGTCACAAAGGAACAAATCAACAGAAATGCAAAATTCGAAAACGTTGACATTCACAAATCTTTCCTTTATATATGGTGATCATGATTACCCAATCCCCCCAACCGTAAGCCATTGAGAAGCGATTTTGATAGAGCTGTCTAGAACCGTTTGCGCTTTCCCGATCACAGCGATCGGGGACAACATGGCGGCGACGCAGCGCGTGGATGTCAACATACCTAGTCACTGGAGCCCTGGTCTTTTGATTTAGATTAGAGTGTTTGAGCTATATCATAGCATATAGTATATGCTCAGGCAAACAACTAATGGACCAAAAAAATATATATATATAAAAAAAGTCGGGGACTCCACCATCAGAGCCCATCACATGTCGTGAGGATGCTCTATTCTGTTTTGTCATGTGCAGTAATGAGTTTGAATCTGCTGGCGTTAGCTGGGTGTATCCTCAAATCTGTGGTTCATCTGGTATTGTTGTTAACACATTGTCAAGTTGCCTTTTGAATGATTGTACACTGCAGTTTGATTGATTTCTAATGTAAGCTGGCATTGTATTGAAGAGCTGTACTCCTCGGACAGAAAGACTTCCTTCCCGCAGTGTTCTTGTTGACTGTGAGGCTTTTGTATTTATTGCTGGTACCGTACCAAGTCTACCATATCTTTTTGAATGATATGTTGTTATGCCATAGTTCTGTACTTTGCCTTCAATCATTTTCCCGGTGTATATAGTTTGATATCTCTCACATCGACGTTCAATGGAGTAGATCTTGAGGAATTTTAGTCTGTCCCAGTAATCCAGGCTCTTGGTGTCTTCGATATATGATGTGAAGCTGCGTTGCAGTGACTCTAGCTTTGTCAGTTGTCCTCTAGAAGTTGTGAACAGTAGTCTATTCGTGGGAGTATTATGGAGTTCCACAAGGTTTTCATTACCCCAGCTTCTCTTGACTTAAATGTACGAAGCACCCATCCACTATATTTTCTGGCTGTTTGGCATACATAGTCAATGTGTTCAGTGAATTTGAGGTTGCTTCCCATGTGAACACCAAGGTCTTTCAGGCTCTTCTTTTCCATAATTTGAGGGGTTTATGTAAGTTGTATTCATTTTTAGGTCTTGGTTTGTGCCATATTAGCTCAAATTTCTTGTCATTGAGCAGCATATTGTTTGAATGTTGCCAATTGTAAATGGTTTCCAGGTCTTTTTGGAGGGCCTCTGTGTCTACATTTCCCTTAATCTCCCTCATGACTCTTGTGTCATCTGCAAAAGAAGAGATAGTACTTGTTGTATTTTCATCAATGTCAGAGATCAAGACAAGGAACAGGACTGGTCCAAGTACTGTGCCTTGTGGCACGCTGCTGGTCACATCAGATGCTGTCGATTTTGCTCCATTCACAATAACCTTTTGCGTTCTCTTCCTCGAGAACTCATGGATCCAAGTTCCCATTTTCCCTCCTATTCCTAATTTATGCAATTTATGGCCGAGGATACCATGATCAACTTTATCAAAGGCCTTTGCAAAATCTAGGTAGGATGTTATTCGTATTTCGGTAACATCGCTAATTGAAAATAGGTCTAATGCTATCATAGTATTAGTATTAGCATTACTGGAAAGTCCTGGAATTGGTTGTATGATTTTAGGCATTACTATTATATTCATACCATACAGGCATAGTAATCTGTAAACTAGACATTTATGCATTAGCTCTAGTGTGTTTCATAATGACAATTGGTACACATAGTGTTGAAAGACCAGATCTGTTAACAGTCCAATCAGCCAAAATTACAAACAGAAGAATGTTATAGTCGTGCCTCTAATATATATATATGAGAGCCGTTTGAATTGATCTATTTCTTATTGTTTTATGTGTCAGTCCGACAATTATAATATGTAAAATATTAAATAACATGCAAGACCTCTTTATCAGTGTACATAACGAACAAATTTAGAGTTCCGAAGAACAACTGGACTGTATCATCGGTAATTTTATTTATGTTTTGTGAGTTGAATTTTGCTGTCATTTGACACATTTAACCACTTCAAAAATGCACCTGAGATCATTTTTTTTGCTGTCATTTGACACACATCTGACCCCTTCAGATTTGTGTCAAAGTTTAACCGACAACACACGAATAAAAAAAAACTGGCATGTACTGAGGTAGCGATACAGTCCAATTGTTCTTAAGTTGGAGCATTTCTTGTAATTTCAATAGACATAATATGTGATAAATGCCACTAACTTTTCGCCTTGAATATGGCCTTTGCTGATGATATACCATGAATCCATCATCAAATAATCAGACGAAAAACTTCGTGGGTCTGCCGAAGTCATTAAATAGAATGGTTCTTTCAAGTTGTGATCTGGAGATTATACTAGTTTTTATTGTTAAAATGAGATTTAGATTAGTTTTGATAAAGGTCTGGTCCTAATTATGGTATCTCATGGCCCAGCTGAGGTCTGCTGCATGCTTTCAATGGAGCTCTAGGCTGTTGACTTACACGCTGTGTTGGGTGTCTATTGTTGGTTGTGGTGTTTTCTTTTGGTTCTCTTTTCAACAATGAACCACACCCACAAAAGAAAACAGAGAGTAGAGGGTAAGCATGTGGGCTAACCACCTTTGGACAGATGGTGAGTGTTGTGTATATAAATGCAGTGTACTGCACATCCGTTTAGATAGGTTTTCCAACAATACAGGGAGGGTGTCTGAGGACCTCGCATGTCATGTGAGTAGATTTTAATAAAGTGCCGAAGGCAAGCTGTTGTCGGCAGTCAGACAGAGAGCACACATCGTTATTAGGTCGTAAACTTAGCCAGTTGTGAGAATGACAGCTTTCGATTCCATTTGTGAATTTATAGAATAGTGATATTTTCAAAACTGTAACTATATTCACTTAGGTTGGTTCGTTGTTGGAGTTTTACATCCTGGCAACATCTAAGGTCATATCAGGATGGGTACTGACTTGTGACACTGCGCACTCATGGCGACTTTATATGGTGCTGCCCCACTGGGACACCAGACCACCAGCACCATGACCTGATATCCCACTCTATCCTAGTAATGCTGAGCGCCTGGCTAGGAAGCAACGAGTATAGATATTGGTTTGACTCGACCAGGTTTCGAACCCCACAATCTACTAAAACGGGAAGCGGCCGTCTGGTAGTCGATATTCACTTATCCAGGGGTTCAACGTCCCTTCTTTGTCCCTCTCTCTCGCTTGATCTGTTATAATTGACTTCCCATTTCTTGTAGTTTTCTTTTGATGGTGCTGTCACATTACCACGTTTCTCTCCAACGTGTGTCACTTTTTGGCGAAACGTCGGGAAGCGTTACGCGCGCGTTGGTCGCACGTCGGTACACTTTGAGTGACAGCGACGGTCGCACCCACACTGTGGCACACGTTGAATGCTTTGTGCTTGCACAAAACTTTTGACGCACGCCAACGTCTGGGTGCGATCGTTACGGGGACGTCAGAAGCATGTCGCCGTTGCTGGAGTGACGATATGCGAATGCTAGGCAGATGCCGCACATGCGGGAGGGTCGTTCCCACACGTTGCGCCAAACTGGTGCATTGTTGTTTTTCGCCCTAGCTACATCTAAGGTCATATCAGGACGGCGCGCCAACCTCTTTTTGTTTTTCGACACGCGTCGACACGCATTACTAACACGTTGCGCTGACGTCAAACTTCCGTCGAAAAGTTGGACGTGTCTCGACATGTACAACTTAATTTGTGCGTTGGCGTCGCGTAGGCGAGAAACGTTGTAATGTGATGGGGCTGTCACATTACGCCGCTTCTCGCCGGCGCGCCGCCAACACGCAAAATGAGTTGTGCGCGTCGAGACACATCCAACTTTTCGGCGGTTTGGGGAAAAGTTTTACGTCAGCGCAGCGCGTTAGTAGCACATGGCCAACGTGTGTCGACGCACACACAGCGACGTGCGAGCAACGTTGCTCCAACGCTGTTGTAACGTGTGTCAACGTCCTGCTAACGTGCGCACCAACACATTGGCGCGCGTTGTCAGTCGTCGGAAGCTTTGTGCAAGCACAAAAGCTCCGACGCGCACCAGCGTTCCTCCCAGAACATCGCTGTCACTCAAAGTGTACCGACGCGCACGTAACATGCGGGTAACAGAGAAATGTCATAGTGTGACAGGGCTATGACAGGGCCATAAGTAACTGTTTGAAGTAAGCCATACGCACTAGCTTATCCTGTGATGTTTCATTCAGAATATATTTAAGGATGAATCACTGAACTAAGTAGTGCTATGAGCTATTTATTAGTTAGCTAGCTAGATCAGGGTGAATTAAGATATATTTAGTTAATTACCTGCACAAATTGATGCAATGTGTGCTTATTTATTAAGGTAGTGCAACAAATGGGAACATGACGCATAGAGCTGGACTCGAACCACCATTTCTGCGCAACCCTACACATTTGTATTTACTACACCAATGCCGTGAGTGTGTTGCAAAAAGTTGGAACATGGTGCACATGGTCCGATTAAACACCCCACTTCTGCCATTCCGGGGCTAGCATCTTAACCATTAGGCTATCTAGGTTCCCTGATGGAATCAACCTACTCACTCCTTCATCTGTGCAGTAGTGAAGTTAGCGAATGGGATAAGCATGGAGCTCCCACTCCACATTTTTGTTCTCTACCAGCCGCGATGATCGAATTGCTGTTGTCACATGTATGTGGGAGGTAGTGTGTTTGAACCCCAACCATATCAAACCAGTGACGCACCAAATTGATACATATTGCTACCAGGCCTAGCACTCAACATTAATAAGAAAGGGCAAGGACTGGTTTGCGCTGCAAGAGGATAGTAGGACTGAGTGGTCATGATGCCAACAACCTAGTTGCCCAGTGAGGCATCACTATAAAGTCACCATGAGTGCACACTGTCACAAATCGGTACCCATCCTGATATGACATTATGTGTTGCTAAGACGTATCACCCTAACATAAACAAACATTCAGTTCTCTACAAGTACCACTGACATTATTTGCTACCTCTTTTCTGATGGCAGTACTTGGATGCCACACAAGCGAAGCCATCAGAAGTAGGGATGAAAGCGTCGCAGCCCGACCCACGAGGACTGGGTGTGTCCACATAGTGGTGTACCTGTTATGTTAATTGACTTTTGGGTCTGTAGATATGCACCCAGATCTTGAAGCACGCTCCTGTGATGTGACTAATATACTTATCAAGTGTGTGTTGTGGTGTTTGGTAAAGGAGGGAGCCACTCTTCTCTCCCCCTCCTCTTCACCTTCTATCGGATGCGGTGGCTGAATTGGTAGAGCACTTGATAAAAGATTCACCCCGTACTTCCAGTACAGGGGCGAACGACAACGTAGTCTAAATACGGGCGAAAATAGCTTTAGTATGGAACGGGAAGTAGAATGCCTGGCACCAGTGTCAAATGGTTACTTATATCAACACAGAGTTGGTGAAATTGGAAATAATGCAAAAAGACAAGATGGCGGTCAGAGAACGCCGGCGATTTCACTTTTAAATTGTATTAAAGTATATGTTTTATTATATTTTCCAACTCAAAAGTAGCGGGTAAATATGAAGACATACATATAGAATATATTGTGCTTCTTAAATTAAGAATTTACCAGCTCAGTTAATTAACCCAGCATGTCGAAATTCTTCGCCAGCTTTTCTAATGGGTTGGTTTTCACCCCTGTACTGTAAGTACGGGGTGAATCTTTTATCTAGTAGAGCACATGCCTCCCGTGCAGAAGGTCGGAAATTCCCGGTCGAATCGAACCGATGACAGACAAACTTGATGCTTGTCGCTTGCTAGGCAGGCGCTCAGCATTGTTAGTAGAGGGAAAGGACTGGTTGGCTTGGTGTCAGGATAATGTGACTGGGTGGGATATCAGGTTATGGTGCCAGCGGCCTGATTTCCTAGTGGGACAGCACTACAAAGTCACCATGAGTGTGCAGTCACAAGTCGGTACCCATCCTGATGTGACCTTAGATGCTGCCAGGATGTAAAACTCCCAACAAGCAACCACCATCTCACTATCCCTGATTTCCCAGTGGGGCAGCACCATAAAGTCGCCATGAGTGCG
This sequence comes from Branchipolynoe longqiensis, assembly GCA_030323885.1. Classification (NCBI taxonomy): domain Eukaryota; kingdom Metazoa; phylum Annelida; class Polychaeta; order Phyllodocida; family Polynoidae; genus Branchipolynoe; species Branchipolynoe longqiensis. The sequence continues at coordinate 117,594,627 of CM059188.1, forward strand.
CACTGACTCAATTCGATACCCGTCCTAATATGACCTCAGATGTTGACAGGACGTAAAACTCCAACAACCAACCCTCCTCCTCCCGCCCCCCTCTCCCTTTCCCCTTTCCAGCCCCTCTCTCCCCTCTCATCTCCGCCCGCTCTCCCTCCTCTCCTCGGCCAGTCAGTTGAAAGCATGCGGGTACATGTAATTTGAACTTGAATGACACGCATTCCTCTTTCCGCGAATGACTTTGACTTGACCTTGCCGGACCAGGTTGTTTATTCCGTGTGGCCTGACCTCAGCTGACCTGACTGCTGCTAGATTAGGAACTGGCACGACAAAATATTGTCACTTGTAACGGTTAGCAAGTCGCCGAGATTGTTGAAGCCGTGGTACCCGGATACTTGGACCCGTGCCAACTGTTTGTGCTCTCATTCAATGTCAATGGTACCCGCATAATTAACTCACTTTTGTTTTATGCGCGTTTACATGAGGTGGCCTGTTAACCGTGATTGTGGCGTGTGTGTGTGGGGGGAGGGGGGGGGGGGCAGCGTGAGTGCTGCAACAATAAGGACCACATTGGGGATCGTTACTATACATATTGGTAATAGTAAATACTCGTAGTTGATGCCACCAGATTGGATGGCCGAATGAGTTGAGCGTACGTCTCTTGTTTTGGGAGATCGGGGGATACGAACCCATGATCGTGCCATTGCCTGTGTGGCGCACAGTTGGGTGTCCTTCCATCTCCCTGTTCATGAGGAAAAGTTGTGGTTCCTACTAATGGTGCTGTCACACTACGACGTTTCCCCCGGCGTGCCGCCAACGCGCAAGATATTTGCTAGGGCTTGAGACACGTCCAACTCTTTCGGCGTTGTGGGAGAAAGTTCAACGGGTTGCAGCGTGTTAGTGGCGTGTTTTTGGCACGCGGCCAATGGGTTTCGACATGCAGCGGAACAACATGTCAACGTCCCACCAGCGTATTGTCGGCGTGTGGGGTGGCGCGTTGGTAGTGTGTCAACGCGTACATACCCGCCACCAACACATCAGGACCCGCCGGCAGCGCGTCCCGGCGCGCCGGCAACACGTACAACGCGCCGAGAAACGCTGGAGCAACGCCAATGGCGCGCCCACTACCCGTCGATGGGACGTTGCAGACGCGCCAACGGAACGGTCGCAGTTTGGCGGGGGAAAAAAGGCCGACGTTGATCAGCGTTGCGCCGGCAATGTGTATCAATGTGTTGGTAACGCGCCCTCCAACCCGTTGGAACGCGTAGCTGCGCGTCGACAGTTTTGTGCAGGCACAAAACAATCGATGCGCTACAACGGGCGCTGATGTGTCGGTACACACATTGCTATCACTCAATGTGTACCGACGCACCCGTAACGTGCCGATAACGTGTACCGACGTTTCGACCAAAAATGCAACACGTCGACACGCGTTGGCCCGAAACGTCGTAGTGTGACAGCCCCTTAAAGGTGCTGTCACAATAAAGGGGCTGTCACATTAGGACGCGTCTCGCAAGCACGTGGCGAACGCGTAAAATCACATTTTTACGTCTAGGTGCGTGAAACTTTTCGGTGGGGGGGGCAAAGTTGGAAGTATACATAGCGTATGGATAACGTGCCTCCCCGCATAAAACGCTATGGTACGTTCGCTGAACGTTATATACGTTATTTGATTGCTAGAACTACGTTGCATAAGTCAAGGCATGGTGGGGAAACGCTCAAATTACGTTATTCATACATTGTCAGTACGCAGACTGTAGGTTTCCACTGTCTTTACCGTAGGTCAACGTAGTGAACAACGTAGTGAACAACGTACCTCTAACATATACATAATGTACGGCCGACGTAACACCCATATGTTGTCGAACGTCGAAAGTTTTGTGCATGCAGAAAACTTTCGCGGCCCCCTTACATAGTCAACGTACATCGACATACGCGTAACGAACATATTAGGGCATATCCCAACGTAGCGGCTAACAATCACTTACGTCGGCGTACATTTGCGCGATGCGTCAAACTGTGACATCCCCTTAATGGGATATGCCGTCCTGATATGACCTTAGATGTTGTTTCAAATTTGTCAAAGTTGGTGGTTGTTCTATGGCAAATGGAACAGCATTCACACCGATCGGTCCATGGAGAGATCCGCTTTTCGCATTCACATCCAGACATATGGAAGCACCACTGTGCAATTTACATGCTTTTCCATTTTTTGTTGCATTCACATTACCACACCTATGGAATCTTCGCTTTTCTGTTACCTACGGTACCCATGAGCTGATGCCCAAAACACCATAACCCTCCACCTACACCCTCCAACCCCTATAGCAGATATTATGTAGGAGCAGCTCCCACCACCATGAACACCTCTATGGCGGGCGGCATTATGTGATGATGTCCCACTATTATGTAGACATGATTTAGTTAGGGTATTTGGTTTTATAAGTGAAACTGTCCATTATTAAAATAATGCCTCCTCATATACATGGGATGAGCTAATCAGTAAGAGCGCTGGCTTTCCATATGGTCAAGGGTTCGAGCCCTGTCCCAGTCCAGCCAATAACTTAACAACATTGATACTTCTCATTACCTTGCCTGGCCTTCGGCATTAATTACTAGCATAGGACAAGGGCTGTGTATACAGTATTAGGATAATGTGACTGAGTGAGATATTGTAGGCATGGACAAACAGAATATGGTTTGAGCTTTTCCGTTGGGCGAGTGATAATTATCGGGGGGGGGGGGGCTGAAAAACATGTTTTTTACAATTTTGTTTGCTCTCCGGTATCATCTTTAATTAAAGCGGCTGTCACACCTCGACGGATTGAGCAACGGACCGAATTGTCTAGTCCGGTGGTGATAAGTATTAAAATGTGTCAAAATGTTGCGCTATCAAGTCAATGGCCGCTGGACGAACAGACATGGAACGGATAGCGAATGGATGGTAAGCGGACTAAACAGACTCAAACCAGACAAGAAACGTAGGCGTCAATTCGGCGGCATCCGTTCCAAGTTTTATGCATGTTCAAAACTTGAATGGACACAAACCGGACATCAACAGACTTTGTTCGGTTTCTTTTTTTGTTTCCCCCCAATCCGGTGATATGTGACAGGGCCTTAAATGTAAGACAAGTAAAAAATCACACCAGGCTTGTCTCATGGATAGGCGAATCATTTTGCTTATTGGTTATACTGGCGGTCTGCTTTCCCAGTGAGGCAGACTATGAAGTCAGTATGGCTACCTGTCCTCATACAACTGCAGATGTTAGCAGGACGTAAAAGTACTAAAACCCCAATAAACATGCATGTCCACGCGTGCTAGACGACCAAACACCATTGTGGGGCCGTCCAGCATTCCATTATATAACGGCACACTGTTGTTATTATTCCAACGGCACAAACACCGGTCAGGGTGTACAGAGATTGGTTTGGTAAGAACTGGTCATCTGGGGCCATATGCATGGAGCGGTGTTACCGAGCCAAAACGGTGTTTGGCGGGAATCCCCCGTTTAGGGGCAAAAAGTCGCATGCAAGAGTCAGTGATAGGGCTAATACCACAAGCGTAAACTAGGTGGTTTAACGATGGTGTTAGGTACCGATTAGGGCCAAATCTATTCAAAGCTATCATATTTAACAGAATTACATAGGCAATAAGTGAAATTTCATCAAATTAACCCTAAGATCGAAGCGATATTAACGCCGCGGCGATATTAATATTGACGAATGTAAGCAAAACAAATGTGTGGAGAAGGCAACCGCCGCATCGGCGGCAATATATTAGGCCCAAATCTATTCAATGCTATCATATTTAACAGAATTACATACGCAATAAGTGAAATTTCATCAAATTAACCCTAAAATCGAAGCGATATTAACGCCGCCGCTAAGTTGGTGGCGATATTAATATTGTCGAATCGACGAATGTAAACTAAAATCGTCACCGCCGTTTAGCTATCATGAAAGTGTTAGGCGCCTCGACATACCGCGTGACCTAATTCCCCGTCTCGGAGATAGCTAAACGGTATCAGGCTTTAACACCAAACGACGCTAACACCGATCCATGCAATGGCCCCTGGTGTGGTATTGGCTGTGCAGAAGTTGACAATCAGCACGAAGTGCCTTTATGGCTAAGTGTGGTCAGGTGATAGCAATCGACTGAGATATTCAGTTCGTTACGGAGAATGGATGAATGGCGGTTTTATTGGGATGGGGACAACATTGTCTTTGTGGGGGTGAATGGTCTTTGCTTTAGATTTAAGGTGAATCAGTTTCAATAGAACCTATTGGGCGATACCAGTTTATGTTCCAACTGTGCTCTGCTCTCCTCTCCTCTCCTCTCCTCTCCTCTCCTCTCCTCTCCTCTCCTCTCCTCTCCTCTCCTCTCCTTGGGATGCAAGTTTTTCTGAGGAAAAAAAGGGAAAACTACCAGTTTCTGTTCCAACTGTGCTCTCCTCTCTCCTCTCCTCTCCTTGGGATGCAAGATTTTCTGAGAGAGAAAAAACATTTTTATAATTGGTTCCCAATTGTGCTCTTCCGTTGGTGGTTCAGTCGATGATGTTTTAGTAAGGATGATGATGGCATTGCGGTTTGTTCCATAACATGACAACCTATGTCACTAATCGCATTAATCGCGGTTGCCGACAAACACCAGTCGAGTACGTGGATGTCAAATGTCATCACCTCCAGGGCTGTATGTGCCAGGGCGGGGGGGGGGGGGGGGGGAGGGAGGGGGTTACTAACACATCCGGCAAGAATCCCCCCCTTGATAACGTTGCATAGCCCATTACAACTATGGGTTTAAGTATATGTGATGTATAATGTATTATGCGAGTATAAAGGCGCGGAAGGGAATTATTTGATTATATATTATTGTTATCCTGATTCTATGTCCCCCCCCCCCCCCCCCCCCATTACCGGTGGCACCACCACCGGCGCTTGCCGTCCCTACCGGACGCTCCAACCTCACTTGCACAGGAGGAATTTTGTCCTAGCTTTCAGGCTCTCGGCCCTTGGGGGACGACGTGGGAGTGGGGGGGGGGGGGGTGTACCAGTCGACCCTGAGAATATGTGATGTATTTTAAAGCTGCATAATCTGATGAAACCATCAAATTTTCTAACCCAACAACGTCTTAGGCCTTTTAAAAAAAAATTGTGTTTCCGGTTGCATGCAAGCCAGCAAGCTAAATGTATGGTATTTATTAGGTACCGGCAGCGCCCATTAAAAGTCCAGGAATGGTGCTTTTTTCATCAATATTCACATGCTTGTAACTATTTCTGTATGTATATGATTTAGATGAAATTACGTAAACTAGAACATCACCATATGTTCTATCCGATGGTGTTGTTGGATAGAATATATAGTAAGTTTTTATTTAAGTAAACTCCATTTGTATGATGCGTGTATTTAGTGAATATTCCTTCATTACTGATGTAAATGAAAACGACTGTGAAAACAGGGTATTTTTAATGGGCTCGCGCTTCCTTGCTGTACGTCCTAGAAGGTCAGGGATGGTATCAGAAGAAGCGCAATGACCTCAGCTTTCTAACCATATATGGTTTGCCCTAGGTCAAAAAGGTCAATCAGGTCAAATTATGCAATTTAAATAATTTTGAAAGTTTAAAGTCCATTTACTGAATTAAAAAATAATTTAAACCTAATAAGATTTGGTATGGATAGAAAGACAATTTAATTACCTTCCCAATGATACCAATCTTACTATAGTGCCATGTAGTCCAAGGAGGCGCAGGCAGAATATTGACACCAACCTGTTTGGGCCTTTGCTGACCATACTAGTTTCACAATGATGACACCCTTGTAGAAACATGTATCTGACATTGATGTCTGTTGAGTTATATCAGACAATATATAATCTAATATTGTGCCAGATTTGGGGAAGATCCAACCATTGCTTTAGGTACAGTGAATATTTCAAGATTTATTTAAATCAATATTTTTGGTTTCAGACACTTTTAATCTGTATTTGCAATCAAAATACAGCTTTTCATATTTTTAGTTTAAATCTGTGGTATAGCTAATATGCATTAGTTCCATATGCTATGTGTGCAAAATTTGAAGGAGATCCAACTATTAGATGAGCCACAGTGAGTGTTCAAAGCTTGATGAACAAATCTTTGATTTTGTACACTTTTCTTTTGTATATGCAATCAAAATGCATATTTTGTATTCCTAGATAGAATATTAAAAGGATAATGTGTATTACCTCCAGATGATATGCGCTGTCAATTTTTAGGATGATACACCAATTCGTTAAGCTACAATCAACATTTAAAGATTTATCAAATTAATATATTTGGTTTTCTGACAATTTATCTTTATATGTTCAATCAAAATTCAATATTTTCCATATTTATTTATATAATATTGATATACATAATATCTATTAGTATCAGGGAATGGTTATTGTAATACTGTGCCAAATTTGAGGAAGATTCAACAGGTTGTTTAGCTGCAATGAGCTTTCAAAAATAGGAAAATTGAACAAATTTCACTTGCAGATGCTGTTTACATGCCAACAATTACACTTTTTCACATTTTTGGATGCAAATATCTTTTGATTCTCTGCAGATAGAGGTCTGAAAAAAAATAGACTATTACACTGTTATGAATATGTGAACTATCTTGCATCTATTCAGTATTGTTGCAGTTTTTCAAGAAAATACTATGCTTTGAAAATGGCTATTTGGCCAAATGGGCAAGATTTTTTTATTACGAATTGCACTTTTTGACATCGTCTTATTAAAAATCTGTTTGATGAACTGATTTAACAATTGATAGTTTAAATTCCTTTATATATGTACAATGGAAATTGGTTAGCAGAAAACACCTGACATGGTTCAACCTTTTATTATACTTGGTCAAAGTTCCACTTTTAATTGGAAATTAATACATTTTTATATATTAATTCTTTAAAATTGAATATCTCAAAAACAATAATATTTCTAGCCTAACTCTTTTTCGATTTGGGTTAGTAAATTCAACATCTACAGGAAGGAACAACACTATTGTACCCTGTGCATATATTTAAATTTCGCTGCCGGTACCTATATTTATGTGGTTTTGTGGAATTAAAAAAAACACGAATCCCTGGGCTAATTTATTTTGTTAAAGGTTCTTCAAGGAGCTAGAGGCAAAGCCACCAGATCCCATCCCCATCCACCCGTTCCCCCCATTCTGCGTATCCTCAAATTATTTTCTGGCGGAAACTCAGTATATAGTGTGTATATATATATATGGGTCCTTCTCAGAAACTGTGTACCACATATTTGGTTTCCACATTACATTGTTAATAATTTTGGTGTTTTTTTTCATGGGGGGGGGGGGGGGATAGTAAGCAAGTCAGATAGTTATTGTTGACTGTATTAATTATGTTAGCATTACTACATGTATTTAATTTATCCCATATATGTATTCAAAATATGATTATATGATTTTGTTTTGAAGTGAAAATATGAATCAAACACGCTGTACTAATGGTGAAAACAAGTCTATTCAGAGTTATCCACGATAGGAAGTATGAATCTTATAAGAGAAACTAAACTAAAGTAAAACAAGAAAACATTTTAGCCTTTTTGAGGGCAGCTGGACTGTACCACCTCATATAGTTTACTAAATAAATTCTATCAATTATTAATTTTCTATGGGGATTTGTTTCCCTTGGCCACAAATATATGATTGTGAGCTTTTTAATTTAATGAGTGTCTATTGAAACATAAGTGATTGTCTGCTTTTACATGTAAAAGCGATGGTTTCGAGAAGGAAAAAAAAACATTTCTCGCCGTGAATATGGCCTATGCTGCCGACACGGCGTAAAGCAACCACCAATCAATCAATCAACCTATACGAGAAAAAAAAGGAAAACAACTTTAAATTAAGATAACCTTTGTGTCGATCGTCCGTGATTAGTTGGTAAGTGCTTCTGTGGGTGTCTCTAAGAGATGGCGCTATCGGTTGGCGTTCCCCCAGTCCCAGTCCCCGACTTGGTCACAAAGACGTGGGTCTGGTTTGAATCTGCTGCTAATCGCCATTTATTGCACTGGATGGCAGGATGTGGGCCTGGGGCCTTGACGGGCATTCAGACAGTGATGAACAGCCACGTGGATTGGTTGGTTTGACGTCCTGGCAACATCTAAGGTCATATCAGGACGGGTGCTGACTTGAAACAGTGCACACTCATTGTGTTTTTATAGTGCTGCCCCACTGGGTTTGATTGGTTGTTGGAGTTTTACGTCCTGGCAATATCTAAGGTCATATCAGGATGGGTACCGACTTGAGACAGTGCACACTCATGGTGACTTTATAGTGCTGTTCCAGTGGGAAATCCGGCCACTAGCACCATGACCTGATATCCCACTCAGTCACATTATCCTGACACTGAGCTAAGTAGTAATTGCCATATCCTATTAACACTGAGTGCCCGCCTAGGAAGCGACAAGTATAACTTTGATAAGTCGTTGATTTGACTCGACCAGGAACTGAACTCTTGATCTCCGGCTCGCGATGCCCGCGCTCTGCCGATTCGGCCACTGCGCCCGCCCGGTCACAGTCGCGTGGAAGTACTGCTGTTTCCCACAGTTGTTAGCCTTCATTCAGGAAGTCTCAAATCATTAAATAGGGCTCCCAGTGACTTTGACTTAACGAGCTTTTTCTTATTTTTAAATGTGTTTTGTTGGGGGCGGGGGCGTTGCGTGTCTAGATCTTACTGGATTATCTTTTTAGGAGCACATTTTGTTCAGAAGTTTCTTTGAAAGGTCAGTCTCAGGTCATTCGACAAACAGGATAAATCTTTATTAATGAGGACTATTTTGTTGGACATTGTTCAATCTATGATACATTGAGAGGTGTAACTTGATATATTGTTGGACATTGTTCAAAGCGGGCTAAATTTAAATGGCCTTAATGGAGAGATGTAAGGGGATATATTGTTGGACATTATTCAAAGTAGGCTAAGTTTAAATGGCGTTAATGGAGAGATGTAAGAGGATATTTTGTTGGGCATTGTTCAAAGTAGGCTAAGTTTAAATGGCGTTAATGGAGAGATGTAAGAGGATATTTTGTTGGGCATTGTTCAAAGTAGGCTAAGTTTAAATGGCGTTAATGGAGAGATGTAAGAGGATATTTTGTTGGATATTGTTCAAAGTAAAAGAATAAAAAATGTTTATTAATAAGGACTATTTTGTTGAACATTGTTCAATCTATGATACATTGAGAGATGTAAGATGATATTTTGTTGGGCATTGTTCAAAGTAGGCTATGTTTAAATGGCGTTAATGGAGAGATGTAAGAGGATATTTTGTTGGATATTGTTCAACGTCGGCTAAGTTTAAATGACCTTAATGGAGAGATTTAAGAGGATTCAAGAAGTTGAAATGTAAATATAGCTTAAAATTAAAGTAGAAATATCTGTTTTGATAGGAAGGAATTTAAAGTGAATGGTTTATGAATTCTGATACATATTCTAATATCGTGCCTTAAGTATTATATCCTCTTCAAGCCATCTATTGTCATTGTTCTATACATTTTGCTTAATTGTATACCTTTTGAATTAAGGGGCTTAATTTGAGCTTTCCCGCCATTTCAACTAGCGGTATACATATATATATTATATATATATATATTATATATATGTAGTGCATGTATTTTATAGTCAAACTCTAGCTGCCTTGTAGTTCCGCCAAATCCCTCTCAATGGACACACGCCCCTGACGAGAGGATTAATAAGCCAAAGTGGTCCTAATGCACATCCCAGGCACAGTCTCGGATCTAGTCCCAGCCCCAGCCCCAGCCCATCGGCGCATAGTTAGTCCATTACCTGTATGCACTGCATTCAATGTCGGCAAAGTGTAGAGTGGCGCATTGGATTCTATTGATTTAGGTGAAGTGGGCCTGAAAGCTTTCCTACATGGGGGGTGGGGTGGGAGGGTGTTCACGCAGAGCTCGCTTTGAATGTCCATCTCGGGTGGGTTTAGCCGGTGTCGCAGTTTAAAAGGGTACCCGCAGTTTAAAAGGGTACCCGGTTTAAACTGAGCCAAGTTTTCCGTAATGTGCATGCATCAAAGTTACTGTCCATGAAATCTTGTCAACATTTCTAGATTGTGGAGGAGTTCTCTGGAAATGTAGGGCGAGACAAGCAAGGATTCCTTCAGGAATCATTGTAGTGAATATTTTATGTTTGATAGAATATATTATCGTCTGCACTAACATTAACAAGTTAACAAGCAATTAACAAGTTATTAAATATGGGTACAATCTCAATCAGGCAGAAATGCATGTGCATTGTGAAAAATCCGGTTTAAACCGCGATGCCGGGTGGGAGTGGGGGATAGTGAGTGAGGGGGGGGGGGGACATACAGTTCAGTTCCATTGAACGCATCCACTTGTCGAAAGTAGTACACTTACCTAAATTTGATCATTCATTAGATATCTAACTTAGATAGTGGTGCACTCATTACATTTTGAATGCTGCATAGAAGGAATACAAACTAAGTTCACCTGTTGCTGGTGATGCGTCTAGTGTTCAGCATTTTGACATACATGCCAACATTGAATTAATTGCTGATTTTTCACTTAAAGTATCGCCACAGAGTTGACCCTTTAAAAGTTACTTCAAACTATAGTGGCAACAAATGCTTAATAAGTGCATCAGTATATTATATAGATTCAATTCTAGGTATTTGTTGTTTTAGTTTTGGAAATTTGATGCAACTTTAAGCAAATGCATAGAAATGATCTTACATTGGGAGATATATCTGTTCTTTGTACACTCTGCATTGTTCATATCTCTCTCTCTCTCTCTCTCTCTCTCTCTCTCTCTCTCTCTCTCTTTCTCTCTCTTTCTCTCTCTCTCTCTCTCTCTCCCTCTCACACACACACACACACACACACAATTGGTTAGCAGAACTCACATCCTTCCACTTGTTATTATATTTGTTCAAAGTTCCACTTCAAACTATACTGGCAACAAATGCTTAATAAGTGCATCAGTATATTATATAGATTCAATTCTAGGTATTTGTTGTTTTAGTTTTGGAAATTTGATGCAACTTTAAGCAAACGCAGAGAAATGATCTTACATTGGGAGATATCTGTTCTTTGTACACTCTGCATTGTTCATATCTCTCTCTCTCTCTCTCTCTCTCACATCCTTCCTCTTGTTATTATATTTGTTCAAAGTTCCACTTTTAATTCAAAATTAATACAGTTTATATATTTAATTATTATTATATTGTAGTGGTCTGCACTGACCTCTCAGGCAAGTAACCACATAGACAGGTAGGCGTGGGGAGTGTGTTGATATCAGGGAGCCTAGGTGGTGTAATGGTTAGCACACTGGCCCGGAGTGCAAAGAGATGCGGGTTCGAGTCCCGCTCTAGGCACAATATTTCCCATTTTCATCACCCCCATGACACTGGTGCCGTGACCAGGATCCTGTACAAGCGTTGCGCTGTATGGTTGTTGAACCTACCCTGTGTATGTATGTGTTAGTGCATTGCCTGTATGTATGTAATTGTAAGCATTACAAGACTTACAATTCCAGGGGGACGAGTGTAGTGGTCTGCACTGACCTCTCAGGCAAGTAACCACATAGACAGGTAGGCGTGGGGAGTGTGTTGATATCAGGGAGCCTAGGTGGTGTAATGGTTAGCACACTGGCCCGGAGTGCAAAGAGATGCGGGTTCGAGTCCCGCTCTAGGCACAATATTTCCCATTTTCATCACCCCCATGACAATATCAAGAACAATAATATTTACAAACAACAGTTATGGTGCATATGAACTCTTTATGGATGACATGGTATGAACAATAAAGATCCTTAAAATGTTGCCAGGACGTAAAGCCCCCTCATTCGGTGGCCGAATTGGTAGAGCGCAGACCTCATGTGCAGAAGGTCGGGAGTTCGGTTCCCGATCGGGTCAAACCAATGGCTTATAAAATTTATACTTGCTGCTTCCTAGCCTGGCATCAATAGGATAATGCAAGGACTGGTTAGTTCAGTGTCAGGATAATGTGACTGAGAGGGATATCAGGTCATGGTGTCGGTGGCCTGATTTCCCAGTGGAGCAGCACTATGCATTCGCCATGAGTGCACACTTTCACAAGTCGTTACCCATCCTGATATGACTTTAGATCAGGCATGTGATTTCTCCGGTTTTAACTGGAATACCATGTTTTTTTTTCTGGCCGTTGAAACCGAAATTCAGAGTTAACAAAAATTCTTTTTTTCCTTGTCTGCCGAAGCACCTGACATACACTATTTGCATCCCTCTCACGACTCAGTAGGATGCTGTGTGTCCCCACAATAACCTTATAAAAATTCAGTTTTTTCCCCCCCTGCACCCAATCTAACATGCCTGCTAGATGTTGCCAAGATGTAAAACTCCAACAACCAACCAACCATTTATGGATGAGATGGTATGGACAATATAGATCCTTAAATGTTACCAGGACGTAAAACCCCAACAAACAAATCATAACCTACTCCTCATTATCTGCGCATCCTTGGTGCTAATAACCCACACCTCCCTCTGCGACGGTCTGTGTGGGTTCTTTGCGCTGCGGGTTCTGACATCTGAGTCCCCACCTCAGGCTAGCGGCATCTGGGTGACATAGACTGTCATGGCGCAAGGACAACCTCTGGCAGGCAGGGTGTGTGGGCGAGGTTATGGGGGGGGGGGGGGGAGTTGGGGAATAGTCGAGATCACCGTTCCGACTGCGCATGCGTTGAAAACGGCGTTGGCAGCAATGCAAATGCGCACGGCCATTCAGTTTGCCAATACGCATAGGGCAAAACTTCTATTTTATTCAAAATTAATAGAAGTACATCACAATTTGGCATAAACATGCACACACACATGCAATATAATGATCTGATGAATATAACTAAGACAAAACTAGCCATAGTTAAACATGTTGAGCGTAGAAACATACAAAACAATCCACACAAAACAATCAGTCACTTTAACTTTAAGTTTAAGGCTGATATCCACATCACTATTATTAATTCTTGTTCTAAATATTAAAATGCCAAATGTGTCAGCATACACTTGTTTCAGAGAAATATATAACCAATATATGATTAACCCTACTAATTTTCTAGTTCTACATATGTCATTAACTGTAGGATATAAATAAAAACATGAACAAAATAAGTAAAACTGACTCTGGCTATGGCTCTAACATTATGCGAACGGTAGGCACACGTCGCGCGTGTGTGAGGGTCGTTCCCACACATTGCGCCAAACTGTTGCTTTGTTTGTCTGTTGTTGTTTTTCATCCTAGCAACATTTAAGGTCATATCAGGATGGTGCGCCAAACATTTTTTTTCTTTTTCTCACAACGTCGGCCGCGCGCTACCAATACGTTGCGCTGACGCTGAAAAGTTTGATGTGTCTGGATGATTGAAAGTGGTTTTGCGCGTTGGCGGTGCGCCGGCGAGAAGCGTCATAATGTGACTACAATTATATGAGATATTTGAAGTGTAAACATGCTCAATTAATGTTGGTGTGCTTGTCAAAACCTTTGACCCCAGAGGCTTCAGTAGTAACACTAGTAACAGTTTCTATTAAGTTGACTCAGTAGTTTAGTCTGTCTATGGGGGCAACAAATGCTTAATAAATGCACCAGTATCTAAGTTAGATATGTAAGTTAAAATATAAGTTTAAATGTAGATAAGTGTTTTGCTTTCGAAAATTGTTATGCTTTTATTGGACTATGCAACTTTAAATGTGCACTGTAGCAGCTAATATGCTTATAGAGGGAAGGGGATCGTTTGTGTATGTGTGAGAGGAAGGAAGGAAGGAGGGAGGGATGAGGGTGGGGAGAAAGAAATGAGAGGGGAGATTTTCTGTTGAAGCTAGTCTCAGCTGAAAAACACTTTCCTAATAGACTACATCACGGTTCCGGCTGCGCATGCGCTGAAAACGGCGTTGGGAGCAAAGCAAAGGCATACGGCCATTGAGTTTGCGAATACGCGCAGTGAAAAACATCAATTTTATTCAAAATTAATAGAAATCCAAAACCCTAACCTTATTATTTTAATATAATCTTGTTGTTAAACATATTTTCTAGATCTGTTCCAAGTGGTTTGTGCCTAGGTGGTGTGGATATAAATAAAAACATGAATAAAATAAGTAAAACTGACTCTGGCTATGGCTCTAACACTAGTCTGAGTGCCTAGATTTGTCTAAATCTAAATGCACATGGCATAAGATGTGCTGATTATATTGATGTAAATGCAATGCTGGATAAAAGATTAATATCTTAATTTATTATATATATTTTTTTAGTTGGTGTTCTATGTTTCAAACAAGAGCTGAGATGAGCTGAAACTAGCACATTTCATAGCTACACCCAGTGTATTACTATAGACTACATCACGGTTCCGACTGCGCATGCGCTGAAAACGGCCGTGGGAGCAAAGCAAAGGCGTACTGCCATTGACTTTGCCTATACGAGCATTGAAAAATGTCAGTTTTATTCAAAACTAATAGAAATCCAAAACCCTAACCTTATAAATCTAATATAATCTTTTTGTTAAACATGTTTTCTATATGTGTTCCAAGCGGTTTGTCTCTAGGTGGTGTGGTTTTATCAATATTTTACTTTTTCTGTATGGAGATTGCTCACTGCCATTGACAATGCATTGAGTACTCTGGCTATGGCTCTAACACTAGTCTGAGTGCCTAGATCTTTCTAAATCTAAATGCACATGGCATAAGATGTGCTGATTATATTGATGTAAATGCAATGCTGGATAAAAGATTAATATCTTAATTTATTATATATATTTTTTTAGTTAGTATTCTATGTTTCAAACAAGAGCTGAAACTAGCACATTTCATAGCTGCACCCAGTGTATTAGCATGTGCCATGTGCTTTTGGGGGGGTTGTTTTGCTCTGATGCATCCCACAATGCACCGCGCCGCTGGAACCGTGATGTAGTCCCGTGACTGTTTTACTTCTTGTCTCGTTGTCAGTCGGACAGTGCCACCTGTTGAGACTTGTCGCTCCTTGGCAGCGTTCACTGTGACCTTTTAAGAAGTGACTGTTGGGTTGACGTCTGCTGACAAATGACACGGGTGTGGGGGTCGCTCGCACCCGCATGCCACGCCTCTCAGATGGGTCGGATTTGTTTGTTGGGGAGGGGGGGGGGGTTACATCCTGGCAACATCTAAGGTCATACCAGGACGGACACCGACTTCTGACGTGGCGACATTGGGTGTTGTAAATACATTATTTGCGTGTTTCTGCAAAGCATCTCTAGTCGTCTTCCTTGACCTGTGTGCGTTGTGTAGAGTTGGGCTATTTGTTCTGGTGGGATTCGAACCTCCAACCCACCGGTTCGAACCATGGTCGAGTCAAACCGATTACTTAAAAATCTTGTAGAGTTGAACTATTTGTTCGGGTGGGATTCGAACCTCCAACCCACCGGTCCGATGACTTAAAAATTGATACTTGTCGCTTCCTAGCCAGGCGCCCTGCATTATCAGGATGGGGAAAGGACTGGTTGGCTCAGTGTCAGTAAAATGTGACTGAGTGTGATGTCAGGTCATGGTGCTGGTGGCCTGGTCTCCCAGTGGGGCAGCACTATAAAGTTGCAATGAGTGTGCACTGTCACAAGTCGGTACCCGTCCTGATATGACCTTAGATGTTGCCGGGACGAAAAACTCCAATAACCAACCAACCATTTGTTCGGTGGTCGGGGTGGCTATTGCTGGTTGTGTGGGCGGCGGCGGTGTCAAGACTGTTCCGCGCCAAGATCCATAATTAAGAACCGGCGTCGTGTGATGGCGCACCAGTGGGTGGGCGTGGGCCTGTCCCTGCCCACCTTCATATTGTATGGGGGTGGTCTCAGTTCGCCGACAGGTCACGGTGACCTTCACACCGTCTGACTGACCACTGTGACATGCGCACTGCACACAAGTGGTTTCTCACTCTCAATATACCGTACGCGGTGGCCGAATCGGTAGAGCGCAGGCATCCTGTGTGGGAGATCGGGAGTACGATTCCCGGTCGAGTCAAACCAATGACTTACAAAATTGACACCTGGCGCTTCCTAGCCATGCGTTTGACATTACTAGGATAGGGCAAGGAGCAGTGGAATGGGGAAGGTCAATTGTCTGATTGAAATTTTCCTTGCTTAATTAAAGCTGCATAGTCCGATGAAGTATCAAATTTTCAATACCAACATAATGATATAGATTTAACTCAACATGTCTAACTTAGATATTGATGCACTTATTAAGTATTTATTGTCAAATAGAAGGGCACACTGAGTAAATTTAATAGAACATGTTACTGCTGAAGCGTTTGGTGTCAGAGTTTTGGCGTGCTTGCCAAAACTAATTTGACATGTTTCCACTTCAAATATCTCAAAGGTTACCCATTTAAATTAAGAATTATTTCAAACTAAAGTAATGTAGATAATAACAATCAATTTAATAGATTTATCTCAGAAAAAGGAGAGAAAGTCAAAACCATCGGACAATGCAACTTTAACTAATCGAGGAAAACTTTTATTTTTTCTCCTTCAATAAAAGAGGGAGGTGGAGGGTAAGAATCTTGAGCAATTTTAATCTGTCCTTACAACTCACCTGTTTACGATAACTTTTTCTAGTAAATAAATGTCCCCATTCTTCAACTTTATTTATTTTTTAAATAATTTAAAAATGGGGTGGAGGGGGGGGAGTTGTACATATGTCATGTTATGGTTTTTAAGGTGTCTTCGAATGCCTATTGTTAGTGGGGCGCTCTATTAAATTTACATTATCATTATCTGCAACCCCAGTTATCAGTGTGGAGGAGAGTCAGCGGTCTTATTTTCTCTATGGTGTTTTTTTGTTGTCACAACGCACAATCACACTTCACTAATGTTTTACTGTTGCCACTTATTCAAGGACACTACTCTCGTTAATTACAGATTTCTTTATTAATGTGCTTGTTTAATTTCCGATTTCGTTGCAATCATCTGATATGACTTTTTTTCTCTTTAGTTTTTAAAGCTTATCTGATGGAAGCATCAACAACATTTAAACCAAAACACTTAGCTAAATCTAGCTACTGCATAGACTGGAATACTAAGTAAAACAAACAAGCTGTGTTTGAAATAGTTCTAAGCAAGAAAACCTAAATTATTACTAAAACAAAATTCAAAAACTTCAATCAAATTCGACTGGTGCTGCCTGGTGGTGAAATCCAGTGTTAACACATTTATCCGTTAATGCCCAGTCACACCTCAACGGATTGAGCAACGGACAGAATTGTCTAGTCCGGTGGTGATAAGTATCAAAATGTATAAAAATGTGTCAAAGTGTTGCGAAGGCCATCGGACGAATGGACATGAACAGATAGCCAACAGACGAAACAAACTCAAACCGGACAAGAACCATAGATGTCAGTCCGGTGACATCCATTCTTAGTTTTGTGCATATTCAAAACTTGTACAGACACAAAACGGACTTTGTTCGGTTTCTGTCCGTTTCCCCCAATCCGGTGAGGTGTAACTGGGCCTTTATGAGTTGGGGGGGGGGGGGATTCATAAAAAGAAGCAGAGTATATTTGTTGCTGTATAATGCCAGGTACACACCTACCGTTTGTGCGCACTCACCTACCGTATACGATCTAAAACTGCCCGTTTTGCGCACAAAAATCGCTATGTGTGCGCTCCCCATGCACACCTAGCGATTGCGATTCCCGACTAAAAACTCAGTTTTAGGGCTAAAACAAGCCGATTGCGATTCGCGATTCGAAAAATAAATCGGCCCGTTTTCAGTTTTAAGCGAGTCGGGTCGAGTCACGAGTTTTAGTGCGCGAATCGTAAACGGTAGGTGTGTACTTGGCATAAGACTAAGATGGCAAACTTAGTCAATTTAATAGACCAGTTACTGTTAGAACTTTTTGCCTGTAGTGTCCAGTTTTTTGGATGCTAAATTTAATTTGGCATGTATGTAAAATAAACTTAGTTTGGCATGTTTTCACTCCAAGGTTAGCCATTCATAATAAAAGACAAACTTAATAATGCCAGAGTAGGCAACTTTAATAGAAGTCGTTAAAACTGAAGCCTATGATTATGATGTCTAGTATTTTGGTAAGCACACACACATTTAATTTTGCGTTTTTATAGAAGGGAATGCCAAATCAATTTAATAGAAAACATCACTGCTGAAGCGTATTCCGTCCAGCATTTTAATGTCTATGCTAAAATTTAATTTGCCATGTTAACCCTTTGAAATGATACTTTTATTATCGCATGATTCTTAATAATGCGTATACATTTTCTGCTGAGATAAACATGCTGCCTCTTGTGTAGATTTTGATGTCGCTTTTGTAAAATTATTATTAACAAAAGGAGTAAAGTTAGGCATACATAGGGTTCGGATGAATGGGGTGGGGTTTGTTCTGGTTTTATGTCCTACTGTCATATCAAGTCGGTTACCGACTTTATAGTGCTGCCACACTGGGAAACCAGATCATTGGCACCATAACCAGATTTCCCCACTCGGTCACTATCCTAGTAACCCCGAGTGCCAGGCTAACTATAGCGACAAGTATTAATTTAGGAAATAATTGGTTTTGAATCGCCTGGATCCATCCATTGATTTGACTCGACTTGGATTCAAACTTCCAACCTTCCGCAATGGAAGCAAGCCTGTACGCCTACCAATTTGGCCAGTGCGTCCGGTCGGCGGTGAGCGTGCAAGCACAAGCCGACGGCAGGTTGGAGGTTGTGAGAAATGGCAGTTTGATGCCCTCATCCGACACCATGGCCTCGCCCCTCATTCTGTCATTAGTTGACGGCCATGCAGGCATCATATTGCACACACACCAGGCGGGGTGGCCGAATGAGTAGAGACCGTCCGCCTCCTGTTTCGGGAGATCCGAACCCATGGGTTTGTGGGTTCTAATCCTGGTCGAGTCAAAGCAATGACTTCGAAATTGATACCTATCGCTTCCTAGCCTGGCGCTCGGCATTATTAGGATAGGGCAAGGACTGGTTGGCTCAGTGTCAGGATAATGTGGGATATCAGGTCATGGTGATGGCGGCCTAGTCTCCCAGTGGGGCAGCACTATAAAGTCGCCATGAGTGCGCAGTGTCACAAGTCGGTGTCCGTCTTGATATGAACTTAGATGTTGCTAGGGCGTAAAACAACAAACAAAATATTGCACACATGTCAGCGGAGGCAGCATGTCCAGAGATGCCAACTGCTCCGCGTTTGTAGGAAGATTTCCGATTTTGGCTACTCTCTTCCTTCCGATATTACACTTCCATGGAGAAATTTGGGAATTTCACTCTCACTCGTCGTAAAAAAATAAAATCAGCATATACGAAAGGCAAAATCAGCTAGTTACAACAACGGCTTAAAGACATCAGCAGCTCATGGTGGCAAGCAGACACAGGGTGAGATACATGGTGGAACTTGTATGAAAATGTATATATAATATAATTATATATACATATTATATATTGTATGATTATACCATGTCATGATATAGGTCTGATTGACATGCCACGTGTTTCCGCACAAAAACTTATCTTCCTAATAAAATATTAAAATCTTCCTATTTTTGGTCACACAATGTTTGCATCTCTGCAGGTCCTGTTGGCTGTCAGGGTTACCTTGTGAGTGCCTCGGTAGTGGCTCACCTACGCTGTGTGATCAAAATGAAATATGTATGTGGATATTAATTGACATGATGGTGGATTCATTATATTGCATCGTGGGGTGGCAGTGGATGCGGTGTTGCTCAGGAGCAGCATCCATCAGTACAAGTACCGGACCAAATATCCGGCAAGATCAACACCGGAAGTGACCTAGTTTTCTGGATTTGTCGGTTTTCTGGAGACGGCCTAAATATGTACTTAACATATAAAATAAACAATGAAAAGTAAAAGAACAAAATTGTACTTAACCAGTTTAAAAAATAGTCGGTTTTCTAGTAATTCCGACTGACCTCTCAGACAAGGAGCCACATAGACAGATGAGCG
Source organism: Branchipolynoe longqiensis (assembly GCA_030323885.1). Lineage (NCBI taxonomy): Eukaryota > Metazoa > Annelida > Polychaeta > Phyllodocida > Polynoidae > Branchipolynoe > Branchipolynoe longqiensis. The sequence goes on from CM059188.1 coordinate 117,614,621, forward strand.
TGGATAGGGTGATGACATCCGGGAGCCTAGCTGGTGTAATGGCTAGCAGTGAAATAGCACACTAGCCCGGAATGCAAGAAATATGGGTTCGATTCCTGCTCGAGGCGCAATATTTCCCATTTTCATTGCACCCATGATAATATTCATGCCAGCGCGTGATACCTGCCATTGCTGAAATGCCTTAGTATAGTGTTGGTTGGTTGGTTGTTGGAGTTTTACATCCTGGCAACATCTAAGGTCATATCAGGAGGTATTGTGGTGTAATAGCACTCACCTCCCGACACACACTCTGTTGTCATTAGTGAGTGTGTTCAGGAGCAGTGTCCATCAGTAGTAAAGCTAGCCTGTGGCCATTTGACTTGTCAATCTATTATTGTATTAATACGGGCATTCCCAGTTCCGCTGGTCCCTGAGTAAGGACTGAAGCCGAGACCCAGCATGCTGGTGTAACCATTTCAATGTCCCCCCTTTTCAAGTTCCCCCTGGGGAATCTGAAAACGTTTTTAATTTCCCCGGGGGGGAAATTATAAACAGTTTTCAGATTCCTCCCCCTATTTTCAAATTCCCCCCTCCGAGAATTTAAAATTGTTTAAAAAACTTGTTAAAATGTTTTAAAATTCAGACCTATAATATTTTTTTCTTAGCCATCTTGGAGACTTTTTGTGTCATTTGGGGTGAAATATGTCTTCTTGTACTAGTAATAATTTCCATTATGCTATTCTCTGTGTATTATTATATTTGTCATCAAAAATAACAAAAATAAAGAAAATTCCCCAAAAATGGGGGGAGGGAAAGTTAAAACGAGGGAGGGAACTTGAAAACGTTTTCAAATTCCCCTGGGATGAATTTGAAAACGTTTTCAAGTTCCTGGGGGGGGGAACTTGAATATGGGGGGAATTTGAAATCTTTACACCGGGTCACAGCTACAGCTTACAAGGCAGACCAGGTGGAGGAGGTGGTGAATACCGACTTGTGACAGTGTGCACTCATTACGACTTTAAGTGCTCTCTGTCCCCCACGGGGACCAGGCCGCCAGCACCATGACCTGATATCCCACTCAGTCACATCCTGACACTGGTCCAACCAGTCTTGCCGTATCCTAATAATGCCGAGCGCCTGGTTAGGAAGCAACTAGTATACATTTTTATGTCATTGATTTGACTTGACCAGGGTTTGAACCCAACAGTCTACCAAAGTGGGAGATGGACGCTCAACTCATTTGGCCATCCCGTCCGACCAGGCAAGCAAGTGTCTAGCGAAACTAGGAATACCCATACTATTTTATTTATTATAATTTTTGTTTGGGTACATTAGTTGTTTAAGATGGGGAAATTTCAATCGCGGACAATTGGTCTTCCTCATTCCACTGCTCCTTGTCCTATCCTAAATATGCCGAGCGCCTGGCTAGGAAGCAACAAGTATCAATTTTTAAGTCATTGGTTTGACTCGGCCAGGGTTCAAACCCACGGTCTACCAACACGGGAGACTGACGCTCTAACTCATTCGGACATCCTGTCTAGGACTGGTAAATTGACATTGTTCTCCTTTCTATGTAGCAACAACTGCATCAGTATAGAAGTTGATATATAAAATCAAATCTAGGTGAGAGCTTTTAGCTTGGAAAATTGTATGCTTTCCTCGGACTATGCAGCTTTAAACAGGACCTGTGAGAGTGTGCCGAGATTACCCAAGACTGATGTAGTTGCTTCAGCAGAAGTGGTAGCTATTTGTGTCATGATATAGATCTGGGTTGTGTGGTCCGCCCCTCCCTCAGGCTCTTCTTGTTCTGGTATGCAGTCTTAGCTGTTTTTTTCTTGAAGATTTATACTGCCTATCATGGATAAGTCTGAATAGACTTGTTTTCACCATTTGACAGTTTGTCGATAGAAAGCCCGAGCTGACACAAGAGATTTTTAACCTCACACACCACATAGACATGGTATGAGAGCAACTGGCCTTTGATGATGCTGTAAGTTATACACAGCGGTGGAAATCCAAATTGCCAGAGGTGGGGGCACAGGGAATCGAACCACCAACCTTCAGATTAGGAGTCCGACCTAGAAAAAAGTCAGACACTAACCACTCCGCCACATAGAACACTAAGGCAGGTTAGTTAGTTCTGAATTAGGGTCATTAGCTCACATCGGTGCCCAGGGAAGTTCCTGGTTTAAACCAGGTACAGGTTAATTACAATTTCTTTTTTTTTTTAAATGTACACATAAATTATCATCGTTAATGTTTAGTCGCTATGATTCAAACATGGTTGGACACCATTAGCTTTTTACAATTAAACAACCCCATATATATGTGATGTATAATGTATTATGCAAGTATAAAGATATGTAACGGAATTATTATCATATTGTTCTACTCTGTAAGACTCAACACTGTACTGGTGGTGCCATTTGCAGCCCTCCTCACCTCCACCGGATGTTGACAACTGTCAGTCGCATTGGAGGATTTTTGCGGAAGTCACTTTATATGTCTATTTCTTTTCGGATTTTATATAGTTTTCAGAAGTTTAAAAAAAAAGTTGTACCCACGTTAGTTAGTCCAGATGCCGGAGGTGGCACCACAATTGATAGGTTCGCTGTAACATAGCTGTGCGCATATATATGCACATATGTGCACATCTAGATGGAATAACTAAGAATATATATTTTTCTCTATTTTCATTTTATATTCACATAATTCATTTCGCACCGTATTTATATATAATATATGATGTATAACGTATTATGCGAGTATAAAGATTTGCAAGGTAATATTACTTATTATTATTGTTATCCTCGTAAGATACAACACTACCGGTGCCGCCATCTCGCCCACCTTGCCTCCCCCGGATGTTGACCAGTGTCAGTCGCACCGAAGGATTTTATCAGGGGTCTAAGTACATAGGTAGCATAAGGGATGGCAAGCCCACCATCTGTTGGCAGCATAAGTTGACTTATTCAATAAGCCTGTCATCTGTTGGCAGCAACTTACAATACTGCCTATAAGTGTCCACCAGCCCTACTGCTATCCTTTTTCTACCAGCTCTACCGATTCCTGCCATCCTTTTTCTACCAGCTCTACCGATTCCTGCCATCCTTTTTCTACCAGCTCTCCCGATTCCTGCCATCCTTTTTCTACCAGTTCTACCGATTCCTGCCATCCTTTTTCTACCAGCTCTACCGATTCCTCCCATCCTTTTTCTACCAGCTCTACCGATTCCTGCCATCCCGTTCCAGAATACTGGGGAGACCACTGTATATTAGGTTTTGAAGTTAACGAATCTGCAGCCATTGTCCGTACATTATGGTGGTATATATATACATGGCATGCAGCAAAGCCTATACAATAATGGCAAACAATGGGAAAACGGGTCTCGTCCATTCATTCATACTCACATAATGAATTACACAGCACATACCGCCGCCCACTCGCCATGTATTGCCGACCAACACGGCTACGGCGCTGCTTGGAGAGTGACAGACAAGCACATCCGGTTGTGTTTGGGCTGGTGGAACGCCATCAGACAGCATCCGGTCTGGAACGCAGCGTTCTCCCCATCCGGGTCCTCTTGCCTCCATTCCATCCCAGGCCCCTTCGGCTCCTCATTCGTTGCTGTATACAGAATCAGCGGGGTGGGGGTGTAGGGGGGAGACACACACATACACACATACACACATACACACATACACACATACACACACACCATTTACCGGCCTGTCCATTAGTGGGGAAGACAGCATATGGGTTTCTTTTCCCCTACAAATAGTGCCCTTCCACCATTAAAGACGGTTTGTTTGAGTATTACGTCCTGGCAACATCTAAGGTCATATCAGGATGGGTACCGACTTGTGACAGTGCGCACTGGTGGCGAATTTACAGTGCTGCCCCACTGGGAGACCAGGCCACCAGCACCATGACCTGATAACCACTAAATCCACATTATCCTGACACTGAGCCAACCAGTCCTTGCCCTATCCTAATAATGCCGAGTGCATGGCTAGGAAGGCACACATATCAAAGAAATAGGAGTTGATGGAAACATGATGCAGCGGTCAGGCTGATGTATGGATTTATGGGATGGCACTTTTATGGGATGGCACTATTGATGCATTTTATTGTTATTGTTAAATAAATGTTTTTACACTTGTTGATTATACGGGAGAAATTTCAATCGAGGACATCCTCATTCCACTGTTCCTTGCCTATCCCAGTAATGTTGAGTGGCAGATTAGGTAGCGACAAGTATACATTTTTAAGTCATTGATTTGACTCAGCCAGGGTTCAAATCCCCAAACCTACCCGTCCAGTGTTTGTTTGTTGGGTTGTATGTCCTAGCAACATCTAAGGATAGGTACTGACACTCATGTCGACTCCATAGTCCTGCCCCACTGGGAAACCAGGCCGCTAGCACCATTACCCAACACCCCAAATTCCCTATTTAGATAAATATATTAGGTTGATTGTTATTATCTAGCTTAGTTTGGTTTGAGGTAACTTTTTATATATATATATTTATATGTAAATTGTTAATTTGGAGATATTTAAAGCGAAGCATAGACAATTACCGTTGGCAGCACATTGGCATGCTGGATACCATAGGCTTTAGCCATAAACGGTTCTATTAAATTGACTTAAACTATTCCATCCTATTTTACACAGCAACACATATTTAATAATGGTATGACAGCACATTGGCATGCTGGATACCATAGGCTTTAGCCATAAACGCTTCTATTAAATTGACTTAAACTATTCCATCCAATTTTACGCAGCAACAAATATTTAATAATGGTATGGCAGTGCATTGGCATGCTGGATACCATAGGCTTTAGCCATAAACGGTTCTATTAAATTGACTTAAACTATTCCATCCTATTTTACGCAGCAACAAATATTTAATAATGGTATGGCAGCACATTGGCATGCTGGATACCATAGGCTTTAGCCATAAACGGTTCTATTAAATTGACTTAAACTATTCCATCCTATTTTACGCAGCAACAAATATTTAATAATGGTATGGCAGTGCATTGGCATGCTGGATACCATAGGCTTTAGCCATAAACGGTTCTATTAAATTGACTTAAACTATTCCATCCTATTTTACGCAGCAACACATATTTAATAATGGTATGACAGCACATTGGCATGCTGGATACCATAGGCTTTAGCCATAAACGTTCTATTAAATTGACTTAAATCAACAATCCTATTTTACGCGCAACACATATTTAATAATGGTATGACAGCACATTCATGCTGGATACCATAGGCTTTAGCCATAAACGGTTCTATTAAATTGACTTAAACTATTCCATCCTATTTTACGCAGCAACACATATTTAATAATGGTATGACAGCACATTGGCATGCTGGATACCATAGGCTTTAGCCATAAACGGTTCTATTAAATTGACTTAAACTATTCCATCCTATTTTACGCAGCAACAAATATTTAATAATGGTATGACAGCACATTGGCATGCTGGATACCATAGGCTTTAGCCATAAACGGTTCTATTAAATTGACTTAAACTGTTCCATCCTATTTTACACAGCAACAAATATTTAATAAGTGCACCAGTATCTAAACTTGACATGAATAATAAATCTAAGTAGGTGTTTTGGTTTAGACAATTTGATGTTTTCATCGGACTATGCAGCTTTAATCGCCAAACTTTCGAGAGTGCAAGCATGGAAACCCGCCACCCCCACCCCCCACCACCCACCACCCACCCCGAATGCTGGAGTACATTAGTATCTAAGTTGCAAGGATGAACAATCTCAGCGATTTCGTGGATTTTTATAATTCACTGATTAGCGTTCACAAAATACGAAGCATGTAAATATGACAGCAATTGGTTCTTATGACCTTTGATGGTGCTAGAACATAAAACCCTAACAAGAAAGTTAGGCATGGACGATATACATCCACAACACTTGCTGTATTTTTGTGCGATTCCTTGACATTGCTAATCAAGTGGGGAGATATATCCATGTCGCGGGTATCTGCCGTCAGTGTAATAACCACAGCTTGGTTCTGTCAGAATGTGCTAGTGACATCAGGGTCTTGGGTCTGATTTCCACGTTTTTTGCGGGAGACCACTTTCATCCTTTAAGTTGAATATGTAGAATCAAATCTAGCTTTGGTTTCGAAAATACAGTAAAACCTCTCTAAATCGACCGACCATGGGACCGACTTTAAATGGTCCATTTATGGAGTTGGTTGGTTTAGGGAGGTCCCCCCCCCCATTACAATGGCATTGCATGGGCGACCATTTCGGGCCCAAATAAATATAGCGATCGATATAGGGGAGTGGTCGATTTGTGGAGGTCGTCGGTTAGAGAGGCTTTACTGAAGTATGATTTCATCGGAATATGCAACTATGAAACTTGCATTAACCGTCAATGGTTCATGTGAAGATTCTTGGGAGTGGGGGGGGGGAAGACCCGTTTTACCGCCAAGTCACCACTGCCTCGCTGGTTATGGTGGCCGAGCTTTGCCAGTGTGTAATTTGATCGGGACTTCCCAGTTCGACGCCGGCTGAACAAACAAGCGTCTTAATCTGCGCCTGAAATGAAATATGTAGGCGAGGAGGTGGTAAGGGAGCCTGGTTAGGGCCCCAAGGAAGACACGCGTTGCCTGCCCCCTGGTGCTAACTAAAAGAAACCCACAATATCCTCCTGTAGCCGACAGGGAAGTGAAGCCAAATATATATATTTTTAATTCGTGATCGTCCCCACCCGTGCCTGAAAAATGGCCCACCCTTGATCCTTTTTGAATTTTTTTTTTTATAAACTGTTTAAAAAAAAAGTGTTGATCTAGAAGCAATTTAACTTTCGGATCAATTTTTATGTCATTGGTTTGACTCGGCCATGATTTTAATCCAGAAGTTCGAATTCCATGACCTACCAGAACGGGAGGTAGACGCTCAACTCATTCAGCCATCGCGTCTAGTTACGTATTACGTCTACATAATTACCACACACAAAAATTTTAACCAGCTTGCCTGACCCTGATTTTTTTGAATTTTTAAAAAGACGATAAAAAATGTTTAATTGCCTAATGGTGACCCAGTTGAATTGCATAAAACTGGATGCGGTGGCCTAATCTGTACACCGCAGGCTTCTCGTGCGGAAGGCCGGCAGTTTGATTCCTGGCCGAGTCAAACCAATGACGTACAAAACTGATACTTGGTACTACCTAGCCCGACGCTCGGGATTACTAGGATAGGGCAAGTACTGGTTAGCTTAGTATCGGGATAATGTGACTGAGTGGGATGTCGAGTCCCGATGCTGGTGGTCTGGTTCCCCCAGTGGGGCAGCACTATAAAGTCTCCATGAGTGTGCACTGTTACATGATCTTAGGTGTTGCTAAGATGGTTTTAATTTTTTTTAAATTAATGACATAACTTGGAGGAATGCCCAGCGTGCACGTGTTCGCGTTTCAGAAAGTTATTTACATCACGTGGTTGTCGAATGTATGAAAATGAAATTTAAATTTAAGTGCCGGTTGAGGGAGGGACGATATCAGAGACGTGTGAATCTTTGATAAATATGCGTTTTGTGTCATTAAAAAAAAATTTATGCCGTGAAAACCCCAATAAAGAAACAATCTAGTTCTATGTATGTTCGCCATCTATTCCCTAATATCGCACAAAATGGTGATTTATTTAAAAATTAAATGCATATATATATATATGTTTATTAGCGACACATTTTCTAGGTTTAAATAGCTGTTGTGCATCATTTGTTGCAAATACGATCAAGAAACACTGAACGCATCTAACTGCGCCCCGGTCTGCTGATCATTTAATCGATAAAGACATCCGTGGGGTGTTCATCATAGCAACATGGTCAATGGCAAGTGTCGATTCTTACTCTTAGTGTGCAATGTGATCCCATTCTTGTTGTGACTCGTGCTAGGTAGTTCAGTGAGCCCACTGTGCACTAGCATAATGGTGGTTAAACTGGCCCATATTACATCAGTCAGTACATAACATTTTGTTCTAAAAATTATGCTTTATAAACTATCAATATTATTTTAATATGCTAATGAGCTAATTAATATTCATAACTTTGCAAATCGCTGGCTGGATTTGAATTCTTCAGGTGAAAGTACATAAATATGCCAAGTTTTATTTTGACTGATACAGGGTTTACAGAGTAATCTCTTTGTGTGATAAGTTATGTCTAATAATTATGCATTGAAAAGGGTGCCATGGGTAAAGACAATTGCCTATTCATTTCCCCATTTATGTCTCTGCCCAAAAGTCCCAGTTTTCGGATAACAAAATTAATGGGTTGCCGATTTAAAAATTGTTTGCGCTGTTTTTTCCTTAGCACAAGCCCTGTCCAATGAGTCGGTTAGTGAACTTGTTTCTCAATGGTTTATTTTTCTGTCTGAACGCCCTACTACTACTAAGTGCTAGTGCTCTTATCGACAAACCGTTTGTGAGACGGGCCCAGTGTAGCTACCTGCCCCCCATGGTGCAGCACCAGACTTGGTGACCTTTGCGGTTCTCTCTTTTACTTCCCATTGGTGAGAGACCAGGGCCTATATGCAGGAGTCGGTGGTATTCGGTGGTAGCGAGCCGAAACGGTGGTAGCCGGGAATTTCCCGGGTAGCGGCGAAAAGTTTGATGCGCGAGTCGGTGATAGGCCTAACACCAAAGGCTTAACCGGTGGTACCTTACCTCTGATAGATAGGAGGTATAGCGAGTTTACTAGGCCCAAATCTATTCAATGGTGTCATATTTAACAGAATTACATACGCAATAAGTGAAATTTTATCAATTTAACCCTAAATTCGAAGCGTTATTAAGGCTACCGCCGCATTGGCGGCGATATTAATAGTTATATTTTCGAATCGACGAAGTAGGAGGAACGCGCCGCGCGCTCGGTCAACAGCATACTGCAGTGCGCGAGTGGCGGGCAGTCGGCGGCTGCGGCGGTTTGTTGACTGTACCTTCGTCGATTCGAACGGGTAGCTATAATCAAAGTGTTGCGCGCTCCTGCATACAACTTGACACAGTTCTCGACGTCGGCGATAGCTACCCGGTAATAGACTGTAACACCAAAACCCGCTACCACCGACTCCTGCATATAGGCCCTGATGGGATGGCCGAATGAGTTGAGCGCCCCTCTTCCGTTTTTGTAGATCGTGGGATTCAAACCTCAGTTTGAACTGTCGAGTCAAACTTAATGACTTCAAAATTGATATTTGTTGCTTCCTAGCCATGCGCTCTGCGTTATTAGGATATATGGCAAGGACTGGTTGGCTCAGTGTCGGCATAATGTGGCTGAGTGGGCTATCAGGTCATGGTGCTGGCGGTCTGATCTCCCAGTGGGCCAGCACTATAAAGTCACCATCAGTAGTGCACTGTCATAAGTCGGTATCTATCCTGATATGACCTAAGATGTTGCCAGGGCGTAAAACTCAAACCAACCAACCAACCAACCAACCAACCAACTAACCAACCAACCAACTAACCAACTAACCAACTAACCAACTAACCAACTAACCAACTAACCAACCCATTGGCGAGAATATCTTTAGGTTTTCTCACAGGTTCCCAAATGCCAAGTCCAAAGCACGCTGAAATAACGCCAATGTGCACTGCCACCAGTGATGCAGTTTAAAGTCGGGGGTGGGGTGGGGGCGGGGACGTTTTCTGTTTGTTTTCAAGTTGAACAATCCGATGGATCTGAATCTCTGCCATACTTTTGAGATTTTGATTGTTATCTTCTACCTTACTTTAATTTGAAGTGACTTTTACCATAAATGGCTAACTTTGGAGATTTTGAAGTTAAAACATGCAATTTTGGTATGCACATTATGATGGACACCATAGGCGAACACAGAAACAGGTTCTATTAAATTGACTTAATATTCTGCGACAAATGTTCATTTAATAAGTGCACCAGTGTGTGTGTTGGACAATGCCCCTTAAACTAAGTTAAAGAGAATCAGATCTAGGTAAGAGTGTCTTTATTAATGGAAAATAGGATGCTTTCATTGGACTGTGCAGTTGCAACAAACGGTATGAAAGACGCGTAGTGTGTGGCAGGCATTCGAACAAGGACCACCTCAACAACTGATGTGTCATGGGAACCTACTTTACTTCATTGGAAGAACTCCTGTGATTTAAGCACATGTGGGAGAAAAAAAATAGGTTGTGATTGACGTTTATTCTGTCCATGGTTAAAGCCGCACAGTCCGCTATAAGCATCAAATTTTAGAAGCACAAACATTGACCTAGATTTCATCAAACATATCCAACTCTTCGATACTGCATTCAATAAGCATTCATTCATTCAATAAGCATTCATTGCAGTTTGGTGCTCCTGCGCTATGTTCAAACTGGGTATATATATGTCCAGTATTTTAGTGTCCACGGAGAAAATTAATTAATTTAGTATATTGTCACTTCCAGTATATTCAAAGTTAGAAGGCATTAAGTTGATTAAGTCAAGTCATTAGACTTGACCCCTATGGGCAACATAAATACACCCATTAACAAAAGAGAGAAAAACAATTTAATGCTTTAAAATAAGTTATTTGTAACGAGAGTAAAGTAGATTAAGCTCATGTTTATCTAATACACACATCTGTGTGTGTGTGTGCGTGTGCGCGTGTGCGTGTGCGTGTGCGTGTGTGTGTGTTTTTTTGCAGGTTGATCTGGACGATACTGAGAAAGCTAATCTCAACATCTTTACTATAAATCTAACAGAATTAAAAAAGTTGTGGTAATATTATTATTATTATTATTATTATTATTATTATTATTATTATTATTATTATTATTATTATTATTGAAACCTGCACCCATAGGTGGCAGCATTCATTCGTTTCTGTATCTGAGGCCCTTAAAAAGGATAATTAATCCAGGTTAGAAAAACCATCAATCACACCATATTTCCCCCATGCCCTCTTAAAGGTACATAACCGGACTGTTTTGAGTTTCTGACACACACGCACACGCACACGCACACGCACACGCACACTCACACTCACACTCACACGCACTCACACTCACACTCGCACGCACTCGCACTCACACTCACACACACCGCCTCACCTACCTGGCACACCTGAATCCACTTTGGGTCTGATAACCGAGCTCGGGTCGCGTGTACGTACGTAGGGAGCACGTCTTTACTAAAGGAACAGTAACATGGCTAACACAGCTTGACTACTTATTCACAGTTGGCTGCAATAACGTAGGGCTATTACAGACCTGGGGAAAGTAGTGCAAACTCTCCCTATCACTTGTAAATCTGAAGGTTTTGAGTTTGCCTTCTAGGGGTAGGTTGTTGGAGTTTTACATCCTGGCAACATATACAGTTATATAGGACGGGACCTTATAATCTATAGAATTCGATCCTGCCTGCCCCGGCGACATGCCTTATAACCTATCTAAGTCCACCCCTCCATTCCCTCTGTGACGTCACGTAACTGCCCATACTAATAATAGCTATTTGCGTTTAATGGTGCTAGGCAGACCAATCCCAACCTACTCGGTTTGAACTCAAACATCCCCTTCTAAGTGTGATCTTTCATTAAGATGTACATAGAATATTCATGGAAGGAGTACAGGTTAAAATCACGTGATCAGACCTTTAACGTTGTACTGTATAGACTGAGAACCCAAACTGTACTCTGGTAAATACTCCTCAGCACAGCTTTGCGTGAATTCTTCGTTTTATGTAACAAATTATATGGCCAGCGAGTGACACAAGTTGTATGATCTCTGGCAGGCTCAACTCATATTTTGAGACATAGCACTGAAAGAAGTTTTATGATTATCCTTAAATTTAAATAAATCCAATGCAGAATCATTGTTTATTTGGGACATGTTCAGATGTTTTAGTGTGACACTAATAAGTGTATGTTTGTACAAGTTGAATGGTTCTGCCATTTCCGAATGTAGCAACCCCCACCCCTTTAATTAAAAAAAAAAGTCAAATGATTTTGTTGTTTTAAGTGTGTTAATTTTTATTGGCATTTTGAAGCTTCTGATCGATTTTGAAGTTGTTACCAGGAATTCATCATATATATATGTAAACTGACATCAAAGAACTAAGAAATATTTAAAACAGGTCTCCATCAACATTATGTATAAACAGACTGCGGTGAGGGGTTAGCGGGAGCGGGGTCATTTCAGAACCCTGCCACTTTCTCTGGCCCTTGGATTGGACGTGGTAGCTGAATCAGTAGAGCGCAGGCTTCCATTGCGGAATGTCGGGAGTTTGAATTCCAGCCAACTCAACCCAATGACTTATAAAAGTGATGCTTGTCGCTACCTAACCTGTTGTTCATCATTACAAGGATAGGAGAAGGACTTGCTTAACACAATATCAGGATAATGTGACTGTGTGGGATGTCAGGTCATGGTGCTGGCGTCCTGGTCTACCAGTGGGGCAGCACTATAACGTCGACATGAGTGTGCACTGTCACAAATTGGTATCCATCCTGGTATGACCTTAGATGTTAGGACGTAAAACAAAGCCGACAAACTTTGGCCTTTGCATCTCTATCACTCTCCGGCCAGATATTTGGTTATGAACAAACCACACAAAAGCCATCCCAGGGAGAATTTGCCAGAGTGCAATTCTGGTCCCAGTAGCTTATACAGTGCACCTTTAACGGTGGCCAAACTTTATGTTGATTTGGGATTAACTTTACGAGGCAATCTGGAGTTTCCTCCTCGTCCCGCTCTGTCGCAAGGGGATGTGCCGATCGTTGCTGTGTAAGAGTCATCTCTGTGGGACGCAGGCGTCTGTGTCATGGGGTAGGTTGGTGGGGGACAGTGCAGTGCATCTCACCGAGTCCTCTCTGTGGGACGCAGGTGTCATGGGGTACGTTGGTGGGGGACAGTGCAGTGCATCTCAACGAGTCCTCTCTGTGGGATGCAGGCGTGTCATGGGGTAGGTTGGTGGGGGACAGTGCAGTGCATCTCACTGAGTCCTCTCTGTGGGACGCAGGTGTCATGGGGTACGTTGGTGGGGGACAGTGCAGTGCATCTCAACGAGTCCTCTCTGTGGGATGCAGGCGTGTCATGGGGTAGGTTGGTGGGGGACAGTGCAGTGCATCTCACCGAGTCCTCTCTGTGGGACGCAGGTGTCATGGGCTAGGTTGGTGGGGGACAGTGCCGTGCATCTCACCGAGTCCTCTCTGTGGGACGCAGGTGTCATGGGCTAGGTTGGTGGGGGACAGTGCAGTGCATCTCACCGAGTCCTCTCTGTGGGACACGGGCGTCTGTGTCATGGGGTAGGTTGGTGGGGGACAGTGCAGTGCATCTCACCGAGTCCTCTCTGTGGGATGCAGGTGTCTGTGTCATGGGGCGGGTTTGTGGGGGACAGTGCAGTGCATCTCACCGAGTCCTCTCTGTGGGACGCAGGCGTCTGTGTCATTGGCTAGGTTGGTGGGGGACAGTGCAGTGCATCTCACTGAGTCCTCTCTGTGGGACGCAGGCGTCTGTGTCATGGGCTAGGTTGGTGGGGGACAGTGCAGTGCATCTCACTGAGTCTTCTCTATGGGACGCGAGCATCTGTTGTGGCGTGGGGGACAGTGCAGTGCATCTCACCGAGTCCTCTCTGTGGGACGCAGGCGTCTGTGTCATGGGCTAGGTTGGTGGGGGACAGTGCAGTGCATCTCACTGAGTCTTCTCTATGGGACGCGAGCATCTGTTGTGGCGTGGGGGACAGTGCAGTGCATCTCACCGAGTCCTTTCTGTGGGACGCAGGCGTCTGTGTCATGGGGTAGGTTGTTGGGGGACAGTGCAGTGCATCTCACTGAGTCTTCTCTATGGGACGCGAGCATCTGTCGTGGCGTGGGGGACAGTGCAGTGCATCTCACCGAGTCCTTTCTGTGGGACGCAGGCGTCAGCCGTGGAACGCGTTGGTGGGGGACAGTGCATAGCATCTCACTGAGTCTTCTCTACGTGACGCGGGCGTCTGTCGTGGGGCGGGTCGGTTGGGGGCAGTGCAGTACATCTCTGTGGGACGCGGGCGTCTGTTGTGGGGCGGGTCGTGGGGGTCGGGGTGGGCAGTGCATCTCTGTGGAATGCGGGCGTCTGTCGTGGGGAGGGGGGGGGGGCAGTGCAGTTCATCTCTGTGGGACACGGGCGTTTGTGTCGTGGGCAGGGCGGGTCGGTGGTGGGTGGGCGGGTATGCGCTCTGTACGCCTGCGCACGTCGCAATCATGCCACTCAGTACTCACTGCGCCCCGCTCAGCCTTTATTGCCCATCCAGGAGCAGTTTATTTACAGGCCGGAATTTAATCAGGGGTTGCACGAATGTGCACTCGGCAACATTGCACTGCCAGGCGCCGCGCGTGTAGCAGAGGGCGCCGCGGCGGGCGCTGGTGTCGGCGCCCTGGTACCAGGCAACTGCTACCAGGCCCCTGGTGCCGGACCAGCGTGGTTCGGGCTTGGGATTTGTGAACCTGTAAGAAAACCTATGAGTACCGACTTGTGACAGTGCACACTCATGGCAACTTTATACTGCTGCCCCATTGGGAAATCAGGCCGCCAGCACCACTCAGTCACATTATCCTGACACTGAGCTAACCAGTCCTTGCCCTATCCTATTAATGCAGAGCGCTTGGTTAGGAAGCAACAAGTATCAATTTTTAAGTCATTGGTTTGACTCGTCCAGGGTTGGAACCGTTGGGTTCGAATCCCATGATCTACTACAATGGGAGACATATGTTCAACTGATTCGGCCATCCCGCCTGATCACGTGCAGAAGGATGGGAGTTTAGATCCCAGCCAAGTCAAACCGATGACTTATAAAATTGATACTTTTCGCTACCTAGCCTGGCGCTCGGGATTACTGGGATAGAACAAGGACTGCTTAGCACAGTATCAGGATAATGTGACTGTGGGATATCGGGTCATGGCACCAGCAGCCTGGTCTCCCAGTGGGGCAGCAGCACTATATAAAGTCGCCATGCGTGCGCACTGTCACAAGTCGGTACCAATCCTGATATAACCTTAGATGTTGCTATGATGTAAAACAACAACAAACTGCTGCATGCCCTGCCGGTACCATATAGACGGGATCACGGTTCCGACTGCGCATGCGCTGAAAACGGTATTGGCAGCAAAGGCGTACGTACATCCATTGAGTTTGCCGATACACACACGTAGGGCAAAACTTAGGTTTTATTCCAAATTAATAAAAAATACATAATGATTTGGCACAAACATGGATGGAAGGATGCAATATAATAATATAATGAATATGTTTAAGACACAACTCTCCATAATTAAGCATTTTGAGCTAAGAAACATACAATTTCAGTCACTTTACAGGCTGACGTTTACATCACCATTGATTAGCCATAAGTAATTCTTGTTCTAAATATTAAATTGTCAAATGTGTCAACAAAAACTTGTTTCAAAGAAATATATAACCAATATCTGATTAACCGTACTCATTTTCTATTTCTACATATGTCATTAACCATAGGATATAAATAAAAACATGAATAAAATAAGTAAAACTGACTCTGGCTATGGCTCTAACACTAGTCTGAGTGCCCATTTGTCTAAATCTAAATGCACATGGCATAAGATGTGCTGATTATATTGATGTAAATGCAATGCTGGATAAAAGATTAATATCTTAATTTATTATATATATTTTTTTAGTTGGTATTCTATGTTTCAAACAAGAGCTGAGATGAGCTGAAACTAGCACATTTCATAGCTGCACCCGGTGTATTAGCATGTGCCATGTGCTTCTCGCGGGTTTGTTCTGCTCTGACGCATCCCACAATGCACCGCGCTGCTTGAACGGTGATGTAGTCTATTGATGCACGTAAAGAGAGCTATCCGCGGATGTTTAGTTTTGCTCCGAGGGAGCCGCGGTATCTTACTTATTCTGCCAGTCGGTTCTCTCGTGAGAGCAGTGTGATACCTAACAGTGGGGGGGGGGGGGGAACCGTACCTGGTGGGATGGCCAGCTTCCTGTGCTCGATGTCATGGGATCAAAACCAAAATGTGCTAGTTTCAGCTGATCTCAGCTCTTGTTTGAAACAGAATACCAACTAAAAAAATATATATAATAAATTAAGACAGTAATCTTTTATCCAGCATTGCATTTACATCAATCTAATCAGCATATTTTATGCCATGTGCATTTAGATTTAGACAAATCTGGGCACTCTAGAATAGTGCTATAGCCATAGCCAGAGTCAGTTTTACTTATTTTATTCATGTTTGTATTTATATCCTATGTTTAATAACATATGTAGAACTAGAACATGAGTACGGTTAATCAGATATTGGTTATATATTTCTTTGAAAGAAGTTTTTGTTGACACATTTGACATTTTAATATTTAGAGCAAGAATTACTTATGTCTAATGTGGACCTTTCAGTTTGCATAACTCTCTCGCCAGATGGCACACCATGCCGGTCTATGTAATGCTTTGGTTGGATAGAAGCAGTTCCTTCTAGTCTACTAGTACTATCAAGTGTGTGTAAATAAGAAGGGGTTGAGGGGTGTGTGGGGGGTGTAGGGGTATGTGGTGGAGGATTAGGGGTGTGGTGGGGGGGGGCAGATTTAGGTGCGGTTGGGGTGTAGGTGTGTGTGGTGGGGGAGTATGTTTTTTTTTGTTTTTATTGAGGCTGTATTTATACTGTCCATAGCATGTAAGCCCGGGTACCCAGGCTTGTTTTCAATGCTGGCCAGCTGTAGTTTTGGTGTTGTCTTACCAAGCAGTAGCTGCTGATAAGTTATTTGATTGTCTGCATTTCAGTAGCAGATAGATAGTCTG
>CM059188.1:117631902-117662570 GCA_030323885.1 Branchipolynoe longqiensis
ATAGGTTGTTTTTTTAAAGCGGTGAGAGTGCTGTATGGAGAGGTTCTACAAAGGTAGTGTAGTGAGGGATGATGACAATGGGAAATATTGCATATAGAGCAGGATTCGAACCCACACTTCTTGCCATTTTGGGTATAGTATGCTAACTATTACACTACCTAGGCTCCCTGATGCAGTCTGAGTCACCCTCTCCCCATCTACCTGTCTATGTGGCACCTTGCCTGAGTGGTCAGTGCAGACTCCTACGCTCACCCATACAGGCAATGCACTTACAAACATACGAAGGATAGGTTTGGGCTATTTTCCATTCCAACCAGTGGTCGACAACTGGTTCATCAAAGGCTGTGGTATGTGATGTCCTGTCTGTGGGAAAGTGCATATAAAAGACCCCTTGCTGCTTTATCGGAAAGAGTACCCTATGTGGCGGTAGTGGGTTTCCTACAAAGAAATATGTCAGAATGACCAATGTTTGACGTCCAATAGCCGATGATAAAAATCAATGCACTCTAGAGGTGTCGGTAAATCAAATAAACTTTCTTTCACCACCTCCCCCAGCCTCCGGCAGGTAAGCTGAAGCTGCGACTCGGAGTGCTGGAGTGCTGGGTCGCAGCTTCAATCCTTCATGAGCGACGAGTGGAACTTGAGACACTCGTATTGACAGAAAGAGGGGGGGGGGCGGAATGAAAATTATGTATCTATTTGTTTCGCTTGCGACAGGCGTTAATTTGATTTCGCGTCAGTTTGTGGTAGGTGAGTGTGTGTCTGTGTGTGTGTCACTGTGTGTCTTTGTGTGTGGGTCTGTCTGTCTGTCTGTGTGGGTGTGGGTGTATGTGTGGGAGTGGGTGGGTGTTTGTGGGTGTGTGTGTCTGTGTGGGTGGGTGTGTGGATGGGTGTGCGCGGGTGTGTGTTTGTGTGTGTTCGTGGATGTGTGTATGTGTGTGGGTGCGTGCGGGTGTGTGGGTGTTTGTGCATGTATGTGTGTCTGTCTGTGTGTGTGTGTCTGCTTGTGGGTGGGTGTCAGTTTGTGGGTGTGCGCGTGTGGGTGTGTGTCTGTTTGTGGGTGTGTGTCTGTGTGGGTGTGGGTGCGTGCGTGCGTGTGTGTGTTGGGGGGGGGGGGTGCCTGTGTGTGTGTGTGTGTGTGGCAGGGAGGGGAGGTGGGCAATGTTGACGTTATTCGCTTGTGCGGTAATTAATTGAATATAGAGTGACGCGTTTGGTGGTGAATACTATGGGGGCGGAGGGTGGGTGGGGGGGGGGGGGCGTCGTGTTGTATTGACGTGGTGGCGCCGTGGCTGACCACTGATGGGCCGATCACTTATTGCACACGTCCAGCGCCACGGCCCCCTGACTGATCAAGCCGCACCCCGGGTTGTCAGTGCATTCAGCGGCCGGGGGGGAGGGGAGGGGAGCGGTTCGGAGGGGATGGGTAGGGAGTGGTGTCAGGCGTAGGCCGGGCCGGGCAGAGCCAGGCGGGCCGGGCAGGGCAGGGCCGTGCAGGGCCGGGTTGGGTAGTCATGTTGCAGCCTGCACCCCAACCCAGTCACAACACTTCCTCGCCTCCTCCAACTCCTCCTCCGTCTCCACCCCCTCCCTCTCCCCTTCCCTGCCATCCCCTCCCCTCTCTCTCCTCTCTCCTCTCTCCTTTCTCCTCTCACCTCTCACCTCTCATTGACCAGACGGGATGGCCGAATGAGTAGTGTACTGTGAGTAGTGTGTGTAGTGTGGGTGGGTGGGTAGTTGTTGAATTGATTGGCGGCTGGGTGTATGCCGCCGAAATAATTGTATTTATAGCTTCAGTCAAGCCCAACGAAAACGGTAGTTGCTTTGCGTGTGTGGCCGTCGATACCTCGATAAGAAAAGACTCCCCACACCGAGCGTTTAGTTGCTTTAATTCGATTACCAGAGATTCGCGAAAAGTTGCCCCGAATAGCAAAACTCTAACCGCTCTTCGCATTTGCTTTCCTCAAGTGAGTCCGACGAGTACCATAAGAGTACATAGATTAGTAGTGTGCAAGACATTTTTGGAATTGAGAATTTAATATGATTATTACGGTAATGCGTGAATCAATGTGTTGTGTTATGCGGTCTTGGTCCTCCGCACATCTAACAAGTCCATTTTTGGAACCTAGAAAGGTCAATGCAAACTCAATGCCGCCTCCCAAGCACTAAGCATGCAACATCTTTGATTTCTTGCATTCGTCTCCGCATTCACGATCTTGATTTCTCCACCTGCTTCGTCTACCTCGAAACCGAATACAGGACATCCGAATCCTAATAGAGCTACACAGTGTACAGATTTACTACTCCTAGAGCATTTCAGTCCTCAATGTGACCTTTCAGAGGGGTTCCAGTAGATAAACAAGTTTCAACTCAATTAGCTGATTCTAACCTCGTGTCTGCCACGCTACGAAATACGCCAAGTGTACACCCGCACCTGCCATGGCTACATGCAATTCACGTACACTCATAGAATGTCAATGGGAAATGTCACGGATATTTGTTAGTATGACATTACTTCTGTCTGTGTCACGATAGAATTACAAGAATATTGGTACAATTCCCTTCAAATGTGAACGTTCATCAGCAGTCAAGAGTATAAGCAATAACTTCCTTAATTTGCGTTTTCATGCTGAAAGGCAGTGAAAAGTACCTCATGCAAAGTACCTGTCGCATTAGATAAAGCGAACGGAATAATGTCAAGGTCAGAAACCCCAGAAAGAATACCAATTCGCTCGATCAAATCCATCCAATTGCATAGAGCACCTCAATCCGACCCGTGTAATAAGGGTACAGATTTCCCATACGCTTTCAATGACCGACAATGCATCTCCCTCTGTCTCTCCTCCACCTATAATAATTCTTGTGCCTCCCTGCGCTCTTCCCTCTGCTCTCTCGTGTCTGTCCTGTCCCTAATCTGCTCTAACGCCTCCTCCTGCTCTTCCTTCAGAGTACCTAACTTTAAAGCCGTAAACTTCGCTCATGCTTCTCCCTCCTGCGTTTCACTCAAAAAGTTGCCCAAGGTACACTCACCTTTAAACCAGTGGGTAAAGTCACCATGTAAAGAATCCTCCATCGAACGCGTGAGTGGCATAATCGTTGTGCTATTGTATACGGTGGTAGAAAAAGATAAGCATAATTGAAAATCAAGTATAGATTCATCTGTAAGTAGAAAAAGAGTAGAGAAAAGGTTGTGTAGTGTATTACTATGCCCCCCCCCCCCTTTGTGGTAAGGTTAAAGCAGCCGAAAGTAGTCCCTTTTAATAAAAGATTATATTTTGCCGGCAAAGCGAGATTTCTATCATGGCACGTTACAGAAATACCTTAAGAGAAAGCCTAGCATACCTTGCAAAATATCGAAACTGTCAGAAAAGTCGTCAACAACTCAATTTTATAATAAATAAATTTGAACCCCCACAGAGTCAAAGAAACAAGAAAAAGCACTACTTACACAACACACCACCCGAGCACCCCTACCAGCTGCTCTACTTCAGATCAACACCGTGTGTTGAAAATCGTCGTGGTCACCAGTTTCGTAGAGTGGGTGTTCGAGTCTGTGGCTATGTAGGTAGGCTAAAGTGAAAAACAATACAGACGGAGAGAAAGAGAGAAAGTAAAGCAAAAGTAAGAGTGTAAGAGAGAGTCCAAGCCCCTCTGGTTTATTATATATAGTACATGGACTCCTGGTATAGGTTCATGCCATTCACTTCAACCAATAGGGATGCAGCATTCCCAGTTCCTCCAATAGGGACTCAAGTATTTCTGGTTACCATGACCACCAGTGGTCTGCCTACCACCAGAGCTGGTTGACCTGTGGCCACCACCAACCTTGACCCCTGTGTGCATTGACCCCTACCACAGCAGAGAGCCAGGCCCTGAGTGTACTCACACCCATCCAAACATTCCTCTGTCTATAATTTCCTGCCCTCGAGCATGGGCCAAGCCACATATATATATATATACACAACATACATATACACACACTATTCACTCTTGGCTGGCCACACAGAATAATAATAGAGGATTTCCATAGAGTATTATCGGAATATTTTATAGTATGTTTGTGGAGTTGCCCGGCAGTCCCCCGCAGGTGTACGCGGTGTGTAGATTGGCACTGGTGCCACCGCCCCACTGCACCTGCCCCACCTACAACCGGGCGCGGTGGCTGAATCGGTAGAGTGCAGGCCTCCCGGGCGGGATATCAGGAGTTTGCTTCCCGGTCGAGTAAAACAAATGACTTATAAAATTGATACTTGTTGCTTCCTAGCTTAGCGCTTGGCATTAATAGGATAGGGCAAAGACTGGTTAGCTCAGTCAGTATCAGGATAATGTGACTGAGTGGGATATCGGGTCATGGTGCCAATGGACTAATCTTCCAGTGTGGCAGCACTATGAAATCACCATGAGTGTGCACTGTCACAAGTTGGTACCTGTCCTGATATGACCTGAGATGTTGCCAGGATGTACAACTCCACCAACCAACCAGCGCCACCTACCTGCACCTGGTGCATTCATCCCCGGCTCGCAGTGTGTGCACCACTGCCGCCCCAAACCCAGCATCTCTAAATGGGGCAGTAAATTATGTACACTTTGGGTGGTAGCGTGGGACGCCCATCAGCCTAGTGCTTATCCCTATGTAGTACAGTCGGCGGGGGAAGGGGTGAGGGAGGGGAGGGGGGGGGCTGAATGGGAGATAGGGGCCTGATTGGGGGGGGGGGGGTGTAAACAGCGGGGTTAAGGTTGCATAGTCCGATGGTTTTGGGGTTTTTGCCATAAATATTAGGTTGATCATTATCAGGGATGAAAGCGGGTTTCCGGGATTTTTCAATCTCGCAGCACCATCAGCGTAGATCTATACTAATACGTGGTGCAGACGCCGCAGCACTATCAGCGTATACCACTAATAAATGCTCCAAAAGCTGCAGCCCTATCAGCATATACTACTACTATACATGCTTCAAATGGCGCAGCACTATCAGCGTATACCAATATATATGAAACCCGACTTCCGGAAATTTTCCGCGATTCCCTGACAGTGTTAAACCTACGGGAGAATATCAGCATTTCCGCTTTTTTTTCCGGAGATCACTTTCATCCCTGCATCATAACGTAATCTACTGTACTTTTGTTTGAAGTGACTTTTATTTTAAAGCGTTAGCTTTGGTGATTTTTAACATGGAAACATGCCAAATTAAATTTGGTGTGCATGCCAAAGTACTGGGTATAGGATTTACATAGCTTCTGTTTACCCGTTTTTGAGCCTGGCCGCATCGCACAGCACAGGAGAGCCAAGCTGCAATGAATGTTTAACAAGTGAACTGGTATCTAAATAGGCTTTGTATGATCAAATCTGGGTACGATAAGGGTTTCGGTTTAAAAAAATGTTGATCCTTTCATCAGACTATGCAGCTTTAATCATGGCAATAGCTGTGGAGATACGCCTGACCATGATAATACTGTAGTAGTCTGCACTGACCGCTCAGGAAAGGAGCCGCATAGACAGGTAGGCGTGGGTAGTATGGTGATATCAGGGAGCCTAGGTGGTGTAATGGTTAGCACACTGGACTGGAATGCAAAGAGATGTGGATTCGAGTCCTGCTCTAGGCACAATATTTCCCATTTCATCATGCCCATGACACTGGTTGCCGTGACCATGATCCTGTACAGGCTACGCGCTGTATATTTGTTGAACCTACTCTGTGTATGTATTTGTAAGTGCATTGCCTGTATGTATGTAATTGTAAGCATTAAAAGACTTACAATTCCAGGGTGACGAGTGTAGTGGTCTCACTGACCTCTCAGGCAAAGAGCCGCATAGACAGGTAGGCGTGGGTAGTCATGTAGCCCCATAGTTACAGACAGCACACAGTATATGGTTGGTTGTTGGAGTTTTACATCCTGGCAACATCTAAGGTCATATCAGAATGGGTACCAACTTATGACAGTACGCACTCATGGTGACTTTATAGTGCTGCCCTACTAGGAAATCGGGCTGCCAGCACCATGTCCCGATATTCCACTGTCACATTATCCTGACACTGAGCTAACCAGTTCTTTCACTATCCTATTAATGCCGAGTGCCAGGCTAGGAAGCTACAAGTATTTTATAAGTCCTTACTCTGACTCGACCGGGAACAAAACCCCTGATTTCCCACACGCGCGGCCCACGCTCTTACGATTCGCCGACCGCGCCTGCACACAGTATTTGCCGGTACACATGGCTTCATTCCGCCATCTTGTTTGCTGGTCACGATTTCGATGGGTACAACAGGCTACCAGCGGCACTACGTAACCAGGCGTGCCTGTGTAAGTAGTAGTGTGTACAGCAATAGCAATAGCAGTTGGATATTGAATGCAAATTCAATTTAAGCTGTGTACACTTTCGGAAAGCTCTCCTCTGTAAGGGTTTCGTTTGTAGATGCCTGTGGTACGGTTATTTAGTAGCGGAGTATATGTGGATTATTATACCTATGGGAAGTATATTCTGTCATATCAAAGCGTGTGCTTATTTAATAGTCGAACGTATTCTATATTCTTATGCCAACCAGAAGTATATTGTGTCATAACCAAGCGTGGTGTCTTAGCTTGTGATTATTTAATAGTGGAACATATTCTTTATTCTCATGCCAACCAAAAGTATATTGTGTCATAACCAAGCGGGGTGCCTTAGCTTGTGATTATTTAATAGTGGAACATATTCTTTATTCTCATGCCAACCAAAAGTATATTGTGTCATAACCAAGTGGGGTGCCTTAGCTTGTGATTATTTAATAGTGGAACATATTCTTTATTCTTATGCCAATCAGAAGTATATCGTACCATATCCAAGCATGGTGCCTTATCTTGTGATTATTTAATAGTGGAACGTATTCTTTATTTTTATTTTTTTTGGTAAAGTATTTATTCATCTGAATATGACATTTGTCAGCGCCGAAGCACTGGTCTTCCGGCCATCTTACTATTGGAATTGACATTCTAAACAATCTAAGTTTGATCAGTGCTGTATTAGTCACAGCACCGATACTGAAGAATTAAGGGAGTGGCTCCTGCTGTATAATGTACAGCACCAGTCACTGCGGTTCATTCAAAAATGGGGAGCAACACCGAGTAGAAGATGTATGCCCAGGGCAGCTCAAACAATCGTTGTGGGTTACATGTTTTCTCTTATAAAACAAACAAAGTTTATAGTTAACAAGACATTTTGTCTGTCTTATATAATGTTCAATGTGTTTAAACAGATTGATAGTTGTGTAGGATGTTCGGTGTGTTGATGGTTTGTTCATGATGGTTAAGGGTGGTGGCAGGGGAGGGGGGCCCACCGGGATGGGTGGTATGCCAACCAGAAGTATATTGTATCATAACCAAGCGTGGTGCCTTATCTTGTATTTATTTAATAGTGGAACATATTCTTTATTCTTATGCCAACCAGAAGTATATTGTATCATATCCAAGCATGGTGTCGTATCCCATGATTATTTGATAGTTTTTATCTTTTAATATTATTATGTATTTCTAAAATATTTGGATAATTTCATGTGTTATGTATGGCGTATTATGCGAGTATAATAAAGATACATAAGGGAATTATTATTATATTGTTATACACCGTAAGACTCAACACTGTACCGGTGGAGCCACTTTTGGCCGGCCTCATCCTACACCGGAAGTTGACAAGTCGCATCGGGGAATTATTTTAATATATTTGGATAATTTCACACAATTCTATTACCTGCATATTTCAAAATGGTTATTATATTTGAAAGTTATAATTATTCCATGCCTCTGGCTCCCACTCCCAGTGATGCCTGCTTGACATCGGTAGGCCGTCCTGATATGACCTTAGATGTTGCTAGGACGCAAAACAACAACAAACAAAAAGACATCGGTAGGCCTGTTGTGGTGGTACCCAAAGGACGGATGAATTTCCGTGAAAACGCGGAGATTTCTCCCATAGACTTAATTAGCTGCACTGTTAGGGAATCGTGAGATTTCCCGGAAGTCATGGGGCTGTCACACTACGACGCTTCTCGCCGGCGACCCGTCAACGTGTGGTGTATTTGGGCGAAAATGGGTGAAATATCGAGAAACGCTGGGGGCGCGTTATGCGCGCGTCGGTACACTATGTTTGACGTTGACGGTCGGCGGAGAAAGTCGGCGCGCGTTATTGGTTGCTGAGTGTTTTCAACATGTCAAAAACAACCCAACGACCGCCAGCGCGCGCAAATATATGGGTCAGGACGTTAGGCGCGCGTCGCGCTGCGTTGGACGCGCCGGAATAACGTTATGGGAATACTAGGAAGACGGCGCGCGCGCGGGAGGGTCGTTGCTCACACGTTGCGGCAAACTGGACCGTTTTTGTTTTACGCCCTAGCAACATTTAAGGTTAAATGAAGACGTCGCGCCAAACTTTTTTTTTTTTTTCCCCAGCGCGTCGACACACGTTGGCCGCGCGCGCATAAATCGCCGCGCTGACGCCGATCTTTTCCCCCTAACCGCCGAAAAGTTTGACGTTTCTCGACGCGCAAGATTTTATTTTCAACGCTGACGGGTCGCCGGGAGAAACGTCGTAGTGTGACAGCCCCATAAGGTTTCGTGCTCCATTCTGCAAGCAGAGGCTTAGCACACCACCTATGACTAATTGTCATGTACTGTGGCTGGAGAACATTCTGCTAGCATTGTTGTAACTATTATCGCCCAACTTGCGATCGATTTCCGCTTTTCTTGTTATCTCCGAGATCACTTTCATCCTTGATATAAAGGCCCTGTCACACTGCATAAGCGTATGCCGACGTATGTGGCTCACGCTGTCATACGGCGGGAATTTTGAACATGCTCAAACGTACCCATAACTTGTCTCAGCATACACTAGTGGGCTGTTAACGAATACTACTTATGCCAAACATACCCATAACTTGTCTCAGCATACACCAGTGGGCTGTTAACGAATACTACTTAGGCCAAACGTACCCATAACTTGTCTGAGCATACACCAGTGGGCTGTTAACGAATACTACTTATGCCAAACGTACCCATAACTTGTCTCAGCATACACCAGTGGGCTGTTAACGAATACTACTTAGGCCAAACGTACCCATAACTTGTCTGAGCATACACCAGTGGGCTGTTAACGAATACTACTTATGCCAAACGTACCCATAACTTGTCTCAGTGTACATCAGTGCGTACACCAGCATACACCAGCATACACCAGTGTACACCAATGTGTTGGTGCAAAATCACATACGTCGGCATATACTGATGCAATACGCCACAGTGTGACAGGCCCTGGTTTAGCAAAGACATGACATGGTTTATCTCTATTTGACTTACAGTTGCAGTAATAAACACAGAGTTAATTAAAAAGCCCATATAGGACATATTAGAACCGAGCAAAACTAGCTGACTACGTTCTACCTAGAGCACTCGCTCTCTGTGTGAGAGGTGGTCGGATCGAGCCTTGACTGAGTCAAACCAAAAATATATGACGCTGGTCGCTACCTTGTGCAATGCTCAGCCTTACTGTGTAGGACAAGGACTGGTCAGCTGTCAGGGCAATCGGCAGGTCATTACGCTGGTACCCTGGTATCCCAGTGGGGTAGCACTATAAAGCTGCCCTACCAGTACTAAGTTGGATATGTAGGATCAAATCTGGATAAGCTGGTTTAGAAAATGTTATCCTTTCATCGGACTAAGCAACTTTAGTAATCTCCATAGCAAACGTAAAATCAAATTTAATTTAAATTAAAAAGGAAAATTCAGTTTCAGCCTTTGACAAGGTGGACAGACACAATCATTTCGTAGAGGCAATATCTGGTTATTTATATTTGTTGTGGGGGGGGGGTGATGAAAATGGGAAATATTGCGCCTAGAGCAGGACTCGAACACACATCTCTTTGCATTCCAGGCCAGTGTGCTAACCATTACACCACCTAGGCTCCCTGATATCACAATACTACCCACGCCCACATGTCTATGTGATTACTTGCTGGAGAGGTCAGTGCAGACTACAGCACTCGTCACCCTGGAATTGTAAGTCTTTTAATGCTTACAATTACATACATACAGGCAGTGCACTTACACATACACAGGGTAGGTTCAACAACTATGCATCGTGTAGCTTGTACAGGATCCTGGTCATGGCACCAGTGTTGTGGGGGGGGGGGGGGTGATGAAAATGGGAAATATTGTGCCTAGAGCAGGACTTGAACCCACATCTCTTTGGATTCCGGGCCAGTGTGCTAACCATTACACCACCTAGGCTCCCTGATACCACCACACTACCCACGCCCACCTGTCTATGTGGTTACTTGCCTGAGAGGTCAGTGCAGACTACTACATATTGCACCAGGCCTGTGGTTTCTAATGGATTCAGGAAGTTGTTGAGAATGCTCTTAACTTAGAGCATCATACTGGAGGCTAAGCCACCAAAAGAAAATATTCACCTCCAGTATGAGTGAACGACGAAAAAAAACCAGTTGTTTTATTTAACGACACCTCTAGAGCGCATTGCTTTTTATCACCGGCTATTGGATGTCAAACATATGGTCATTTTGACATTTCTTTGGAGGAAACCGGCTGCCACCACATGAGCTACTCTTTCCGATAAGCAGCAATGGGGTCTTTTATATGCAATTTTCCCACATACAGAACAGCACATACCACCGCCTTTGATGAACCAGTTGTGGACCATTGGTTTGGGTGAACGACGACACCGTCCATGCAAAATACTATTCTGGTATAAAGTCCACTGTAAACAACCTGTGAAGGCACTGGTCCCAGGCAGCAATGCTGATCTATATTGGCGTAGAGTTATTAAACTGAAAGAGAATGGCACCATACCAACGTAATTGGCCAGTGGATTCTCTCCGTTCAACTTGTAAAGTCTATTAATTTACATGATTTGATCAATTCGGCACTGCAAAAAGTGGCGGGTCGTGAAAGATGACTATATGAAGGAAGATGGGTGTGATTATTATGTCCATAACCCCGCAATATGACAGTATTTTAGCAGTCCTGTCTACGTAAGAGTACAAGGGTGCGACATTCCCAGCACAACGGTCATCGACGAGTTCACAACAAATGATGAGTTGCTGTCATCATCGCCACCGATGGACAACCAAGAAGAGGGGTGTGGGTGAGGCTGTGTCTGTAACTGCTAATCGATGGATTGCCAGTGTTGAGACTGTTGGTAAACTAGTGGTGCGGCGCGCCCAGCTCGTGAATAAAGCGCCCATTTAAAGGCGCATAAGCCGCACCATCTGCGTACCGGCGTATAATGCGGCGGCGGCGGGGCGCATTGGCCATTAACCCGGTCGTAAATCGAGCTGCTCGCCGCCCTGTCCGCCTGCCTACCGCCGGCGTGCGCCGCGGCACGCGGAAGAGAGGGCAGGGGAAGGAAGGGGTGCGATGGGGATGGAAAGGGATGGTGGAGAAGGAGGGGAGGGGATGAGAGGAGGGAGGGGAGGGGTGGAATGGCGCGGGGCGCAGCGCAGCCCGGTGACAGATGGCGCCACTGCGGGTGTGAATCGGTGCCCTTCTGCGCGTGCTGGGTGGGCGCGCCTGCACGCCGCCTGCATTTGGCCGCGTGGTGATTCAGTGGGCACTTGGGCTGACTGGGGGGTGCGGCCCCCAGTCGGTGAGGCTGACTGGGTGGTGCAGCCCAGGTCGGTGAGGCTGACTGGGTGGTGCAGCCCGGGTGAGTGGTGGTGACTGGGGGGTGCGGCACCAGTCGGTGGGGCTGACTGGGCGGTGCAGCCCGGGTCCGTGAGGCTGACTGGGTGGTGCAGCCCAGGTCGGTGAGGCTGACTGGGTGGTGCAGCCCGGGTGAGTGGGGGTGACTGGGGGGTGCGGCACCAGTCGGTGAGGCTGACTGGGTGGTGCAGCCCAGGTCGGTGAGGCTGACTGGGTGGTGCAGCCCGGGTCGGTGAGGCTGACTGGGTGGTGCAGCCCAGGTCGGTGAGGCTGACTGGGCGGTGCAGCCCAGGTCGGTGAGACTGACTGGGCGGTGCGGCCCAGGTCTTGAGGCTGACTGGGTGGTGCAGCCCAGGTCGGTGACGCTGACTGGGTGGTGCAGCCCGGGTGGGTGAGGCTGACTGGGGGGTGCAGCCCGGGTCCGTGAGGCTGACTGGGTGGTGCAGCCCAGGTCGGTGAGGCTGACTGGGTGGTGCAGCCCAGGTCGGTGAGGCTGACTGGGCGGTGCAGCCCAGGTCGGTGAGGCTGACTGGGCGGTGCAGCCCAGGTCGGTGAGGCTGACTGGGTGGTGCAGCCCAGGTCGGTGAGGCTGACTGGGTGGTGCAGCCCGGGTCGGTGGAGCTGACTGGGCGGTGCAGCCCGGGTCCGTGAGGCTGACTGGGGGGTGCAGCCCGGGTGAGTGGGGGTGACTGGGGGGTGCGGCACCAGTCGGTGGGGCTGACTGGGCGGTGCAGCCCGGGTCCGTGAGGCTGACTGGGCAGTGCAGCCCGGGTGAGTGGGGGTGACTGGGGAGTGCGGCACCAGTCGGTGGGGCTGCTGTTAGGTATTGACCTGTCAGATGCTGACCTGTCAGATCCTGGCCTGTTACATTTGCGGCGTCCATAATAACATACTTACTATATGTATGATATATCTCCAATATAGAGGCGGGCTGTGCATCCTATCCGAGTGGGGTGGGTTGCTTGCTGTGCGTGTTTATGGTGATGTATAGTCATTGGTGTATCCTCCCATCGTGAGTCTGGTTAGAGTGTGATTTGCCAGACAATCGCATTATGGATAATACAGATATGGGGTGACCCCCCTCGTGTGTATAGATAGGACAGTGTGCATATAATGCCATATAGCAACCTGCCCCCCTCAAGCTGTCAGTGGGTGCAGTGTTACAGTCTCATCTAAAGATGCAGTAGTCTGATGGTAGGGATGTTCTGTCATTTTCTTAGATGAATATAGTCGGTTGATTGTCATAATCTACCTTACTTTAGTTTGAAGTAACTTTGATTTTATATGACTAACTTCAGAGATATTTGAAGTGTAAACATGCAGACATAATGTTGCCATGCTTGTCAAAACTGATCCCATGGGTTTCAACAATAACGGGTTCTTTTAAATTGACATAGTATGGCCTTCTATGTAGCAACAAATACTTAATAAGTGCACTAGTATCTAAGGTGGATATGTAGAAGAAGGTAGAGAAGTGTTTTGGTTTAGTAAATTTGATCATTTTATCGGCATATGCAACTTTAAATTGACTTAGTATTCTCTAGAGAAGTGTTTTGGTTTAGTCAATTTGATGTTTTTATCGGGCTATGCAACTTTATATTGACTTAGTATTCTCTAGAGAAGTGTTTTGGTTTAGTCAATTTGATGTTTTTATCGGCATATGCAACTTTAAATTGACTTAGTATTCTCTAGAGAAGTGTTTTGGTTTACTCAATTTGATGTTTTTATCGGGCTATGCAACTTTATATTGACTTAGTATTCTCTAGAGAAGTGTTTTGGTTTACTCAATTTGATGTTTTTATCGGCATATGCAACTTTATATTGACTTAGTATTCTCTAGAGAAGTGTTTTGGTTTACTCAATTTGATGTTTTTATCGGCATATGCAACTTTAAATTGACTTAGTATTCTCTAGAGAAGTGTTTTGCTTTAGTCAATTTGATGTTTTTATCGGCATATGCAACTTTAAATTGACTTAGTATTCTCTAGAGAAGTGTTTTGCTTTAGTCAATTTGATGTTTTTATCGGCATATGCAACTTTAAATTGACTTAGTATTCTCTAGAGAAGTGTTTTGGTTTACTCAATTTGATGTTTTTATCGGCATATGCAACTTTAAATTGACTTAGTATTCTCTAGAGAAGTGTTTTGCTTTAGTCAATTTGATGTTTTTATCGGCATATGCAACTTTAAATTGACTTAGTATTCTCTAGAGAAGTGTTTTGCTTTAGTCAATTTGATGTTTTTATCGGCATATGCAACTTTAAATTGACTTAGTATTCTCTAGAGAAGTGTTTTGGTTTACTCAATTTGATGTTTTTATCGGCATATGCAACTTTAAATTGACTTAGTATTCTCTAGAGAAGTGTTTTGTTTTAGTCAATTTGATGTTTTTATCGGCATATGCAACTTTAAATTGACTTAGTATTCTCTAGAGAAGTGTTTTGGTTTACTCAATTTGATGTTTTTATCGGGCTATGCAACTTTATATTGACTTAGTATTCTCTAGAGAAGTGTTTTGGTTTAGTCAATTTGATGTTTTTATCGGCATATGCAACTTTAAATTGACTTAGTATTCTCTAGAGAAGTGTTTTGCTTTAGTCAATTTGATGTTTTTATCGGCATATGCAACTTTATATTGACTTAGTATTCTCTAGAGAAGTGTTTTGGTTTACTCAATTTGATGTTTTTATCGGCATATGCAACTTTAAATTGACTTAGTATTCTCTAGAGAAGTGTTTTGGTTTAGTCAATTTGATGTTTTTATCGGCATATGCAACTTTAAATTGACTTAGTATTCTCTAGAGAAGTGTTTTTTATTTAGTCAATTTGATGTTTTTATCGGGCTATGCAACTTTATATTGACTTAGTATTCTCTAGAGAAGTGTTTTGGTTTAGTCAATTTGATGTTTTTATCGGCATATGCAACTTTATATTGACTTAGTATTCTCTAGAGAAGTGTTTTGGTTTACTCAATTTGATGTTTTTATCGGCATATGCAACTTTAAATTGACTTAGTATTCTCTAGAGAAGTGTTTTGGTTTACTCAATTTGATGTTTTTATCGGCATATGCAACTTTATATTGACTTAGTATTCTCTAGAGAAGTGTTTTTTATTTAGTCAATTTGATGTTTTTATCGGCATATGCAACTTTAAATTGACTTAGTATTCTCTAGAGAAGTGTTTTTTATTTACTCAATTTGATGTTTTTATCGGCATATGCAACTTTATATTGACTTAGTATTCTCTAGAGAAGTGTTTTGGTTTACTCAATTTGATGTTTTTATCGGCATATGCAACTTTAAATTGATTTAGTATTCTCTAGAGAAGTGTTTTGCTTTAGTCAATTAGGTGTTTTTATCGGCATATGCAACTTTAAATTGATTTAGTATTCTCTAGAGAAGTGTTTTGCTTTAGTCAATTTGATGTTTTTATTGGCATATGCAACTTTAAATTGATTTAGTATTCTCTAGAGAAGTGTTTTGCTTTAGTCAATTAGGTGTTTTTATCGAGCTATGCAACTTAAAAATAACCTTGTATTCTCTTCTATGCAACTGTTAATCCTTAATATGTGAACCTGTATCTAAGTATGATGTGGCTGATAAACACTAATTGCGTGTTTTTATTAAATATTATGTTTGAGTATGACATACATTTTACTGTCTTTTGAAATATCTGGTAGTTTCTCGATAAAACAGTCTGGCCGAATAAATTCCTCTCACTTTCCGCCATGATTATATAGTTAGTGGCCTTCACTGCCGACATGGCATTAAATCACCATCAATCAATCAAGGGTGTGCGGCTTTAATAACCCTGGGGGAGCGGGACGTAGCTCAGGCAGTAGAGTGTCCACCTGTGAAGGTGTGGTTCATCCAATCGATCCTGCTCAGTGGACCCATTTGCAGTTTGGGCTATCTTCCGTTTCATCAAAGGCTGTGGTATGTGCTGTCCTCTCTGTGGGAAAGTGCATATAAAAGACCTTGCTGCTTATCGGAAAGAGTAACCTATGTGGCAGTAGCTGGTTTGCTTCAAAGAAATATGTCAGAATAACCATATGTTTGACATCCAATAGCTGATGATAAAAATCACTGTGCTTTAGAGGTGTTGTTAAATAACACAAACTTTCCTTTCAATGACCCTGGTGGCGCCTGGAGGTAGTAGTATAGTCACGTGGTCGTTAGCGCCGGCTGGCTGGAGGACTCTGAGACGAAGTGGTCTCGGCTGTCCGGTATGATAACACTGCATAATCTGTGAAAAGCATCTGAATTTTTATTTATTAAATTAAAATTTTGGTAAACATTTGTATTCATTTGAATACAGTAAGACATTGCTAACCGACCACCTCCACAGATTAACCACTCCCCTATATCAATCGCTTTATTTGGGTCCCAAATGGTCACTCATGCAATACCATTGTAACGATATTCTAACTCCCTAAACCGACCACCTCCCTAAATGGGCCATTTAAAGTTGGTCCGATGGTCGGTCAATTTAGAGAGGTTTTACTGTAATCCCTTTTCAGCGCCGAGGCACTCGTCTTCTGGCCACGCTTAACTTCAGTCATTTACACTATTTAATTACAAGAACAATCTTAAGCTAATAAAATATTGTTATTACATTCAGCGAATAAAGCGTTTGTGGTATATCTGGTCAGTGTATACATTCAGTGTATGCATTTTAGTGTAGGTGGTGTCTTAGTTAATTTTCTAGGGAGGAGGCCGTATAGTCTGGGTTTAGGTATGATCCAAAAGACTGGTTTTACATATCCATAGTAGGCCTATCGCAGTTGGACAGCATTATATGATTGATTGAGTAATGGTGATTTAACGTGATATCGGCAGCAAAAACCATATTCTGTCAAGGCTAATAGGGCACCATTATCACGCTGATATAAGTGCACACTGTCACAGGTCGATGGTCATCCTGATATGAACTGGGATGTTACTAGGACGTAAAACCTCACCCACTGATTCAGTCAGTCACTCAATCACTCAATCACTCACTCACTCACCCGCTTACTCACTCACTCACCCGCTCACTCACTCACTCACTCACTCACTCACTCTTTCTCTCATTCACCCACTCTACTCACTCACTCAATCACTCACTCCCTTACATTCTAACTGATTTTCTCACCCTTTCTAACTTTCATTCACTTTCTCTCTCTTTCTACTTTTTCTCTCTCCCCTCTCTTACCCACTTACTAACTCTCTGACAAGCCCATTCATTACCACCCTTTCACCCTCATTCTCACTTACTCTCATTCACTGTCACTCAAACTCACTCATTCTCTCACACTCACTCACTCGCTCACTCTCTCGCTCACTCTCTTCCTTCACTTTTGCTGTTGCTCTCTTCACTCACTTTCGCTCTTGCTCTCTTCACTCACTTTTGCTCTCGCTCTCTTCACTCACTTTTGCTCTCGCTCTCTTCACTCACTTTCACTCTCGCTCTCTTCCTTCACTTTTGCTCTCGCTCTCTTCCTTCACTTTTGCTCTAGCTCTCTTCCTTCACTTTTGCTCTCGCTCTCTTCACTCACTTTTGCTCTCGCTCTCTTCCTTCACTTTTGCTCTAGCTCTCTTCCTTCACTTTTGCTCTGCCTCTCTTGCCTCACTTTGCTTCCTCTCTTCCTTCACTTTTGCTCTGCCTCTCTTGCTTCACTTTCGCTCTGGCTCTCTTCACTCACTTTCGCTCTAACTCTCTTCACTCACTTTCGCTCTCACTCTCTTCCTTCACTTTTGCTCTGGCTCTCTTCCTTCACTTTTGCTCTAGCTCTCTTCCTTCACTTTCGCTCTCGCTCTCTTCACTCACTTTCGCTCTAGCTATCTTCCTTCAGGTTCGCTCTCGCTCTCTTCCTTCACTTTTGCTCTAGCTCGCTTCCTTCACTTTCGCTCTAGCTCCCTTGTTTCACTTTTGCTCTTGCTCATTTCCTTCACTTTTGCTCTCGCTCTCTTCACTCACATTCGCTCTCGCTCTCTTCACTCACTTTCGCTATCATGCACTCTCTCACTCTTCACTTACTCTCAGTCTCATTTACTCACTCTCACTCACTAACAGTAGCTCATTTTGATCGCCTTGGTTGGCAGTGATAAGTAAGACTCAGCCTGTGTACACAGGTGTTTGTTGTGTCACACCACAGTGAGTGGTACATGGCCAATAGTTTCACTCGCACAGTAAGCAATAAGTATAAATACTGCATGCTATCCAGATTATCCACCTTGTCACTATATCAGCATATCAAATAAAAAGCCGCAATAACAGCAATGGCTGCAGCAATATTATAGCTATTCGATCAGGTTTTGGAACAAAAATGATGCACATTCGCCTCATCCTTCAGTGAGAATTTTAATTGCATTTGAACTATTTCGCCACTCTTAGTTTTCGCAACTTCGCTGATTCCTAGAAACTCAATCGCTAGAGCACTGAATTTGGCAGCAATTATTTGTCTGTTCGGCTATAATTTTCACAATCATTGTGCAATATTCACTCGCCTGATAAAGCTTCCAGTCATCTGCCATAATTGTGTCTAGGAAATAATTAATTGTTCAGTGCCATTCAGAATTGATGAGCCAGGGACATTAGTATAATTGTTGTGCTGGATATTATGTATGGAGTGGCTCAGGTAGATGCGCTTTCAAGCTGCATGATATATTTTTGACCGAATAGGTAAGAGTGATGGCTGGCTTCCTGTTTTTTTTTGTTTTTGTAAATATAGTTTATTCATTGAATAAAGTCTTTTGTCAGCGCCGTGGCACTGGTCTTCCAGCCATGTGACAATACAGTTATTTACAATATATGCAGCTAGCCCAAATCAGCTGAAATAACAATATCAAACATTCAAAGACTTACATATGGTATAGTTTGACAATTCACATACAAAAATAGCAGTTATATGTTGTATTCCTACACACTTGATACATACATGTGTATTGATTAGACCTTTACATTACGGAGTGGTTAGGTACATAGTTTTCCTTCATAGGTTTGTATGCCTACTATGTTGTGAATTGCAAAACTATCATGTTGTTGGAGTTAACATTTTGAGATGGAGTGAGTGTTAGTAGAATGGTTTGTTTATTCTGTTAGATAGAGTGTGGTTAGCTTATAGGGTTATGCTTAAAAGGTTAATACCTCAGGTGTGTTTTTTGACTACATGAAGTAGTTTGAGTAAGTAGGTTGTTAGTAATGATGGGATAAACAATGCTTGGAGGATTGTATGTTTCAGTCATTTAGTAGTCTAGTACAGACTTTATTAGTGTCTATGTTTGTGTTTAACCTCCCACTCCTAAGTTTAACCAGCACAATAAGTGTCTGTAAGTGTATTGACATGTGTTTAACCTCCCGCTCCTAAGTACAACAAGCACAATAAGTGGCTGTAAGTGTATTGATGTGTGTTTATCCTCTCACTCCTAAGTACAACAAGCACAATAAGTGGCTGTAAGTGTATTGATGTGTGTTTAACCTCCCACTCCTAAGTACAACAAGCACAATAAGTGGCTGTAAGTGTATTGACATATGGTTAACCTCTCACTCCTAAGATCAACCAGCACAATAAGTGGCTGTAAGTGTATTGAGATGTGTTTAGCCTCTCGCTTCTCAGTACAACCAGCACATTAAGTGCATGTATGTGTGTTGACATGTGTTTAACCTCTCGCTCCTAAGTGCAACCAGCACAATAAGTGGCTGTAAGTGTATTGAGATGTGTTTAGCCTCTCGCTTCTCAGTACAACCAGCACATTAAGTGCCTGTATGTGTGTTGACATGTGTTTAACCTTTCGCTCCTAAGTGCAACCAGCACAATAAGTGGCTGTAAGTGTATTGAGATGTGTTTAGCCTCTCGCTTCTCAGTACAACCAGCACATTAAGTGCCTGTATGTGTGTTGACATGTGTTTAACCTCTCGCTCCTAAGTGCAACCAGCACAATAAGTGGCTGTAAGTGTATTGAGATGTGTTTAGCCTCTCGCTTCTAAGTACAACCAGCACAATAACTAGTTGCAAGTGTATTGGCGCGCATTGGCATACTCTGAGTAGGGCGGGTGTTTTGGGTTGTGAAATGTGCCAGCCACCCACTGACATATCCCTCAAGACTCTCACACAATGACGACTAGACCATGCCTATTGAATAAAGCACTCTGCATGTACATTACTTCACACTGGATCATGTCCCATTGGGCGTGCCTGGGTGCTAAAGCGGTGCACTGACATTTTGTGTTCATTGGTGAATTTGGGTGCGCTTCCAGGGCCCGTGTGCATGGAGCGGTGTTAGCGAGCCAAACCGCGGTTAGGGCGGGATTTCTGGTTTAGCGCCGAAAAGTTGATATGCATGGAGCAGTGTTAGGCCTAACACCGCACGTTTAAAGTCGAAGAATGTAAACCTACCCCCTAGCAGGTTTACAGCAGTGTTAGTGTTAGGTTAGTGTCAGGATGGAGACCAAACTATTCAATGCTATCATATTTGACAGAATTAAATCCGCAATAAGTGAAGTTTCATCAAATTAACCCTAAAAACGAAGCGATATTAACGCTGCCGCCGCATTGGCGGCGATATTAATATTGTTGAATCGACAAATTTAAATTAAACAAATCGCAGACGTCGATATCCATACTGTCGCACATCGCCGTCGCCGATACGCCAGTAACAAGGCGAGCTGGTTCCCGGTGTGTGGAGAAACCAACCGCCGCATCGACGGCAATATATTAGGCCCAAATCTATTCAATGCTATCATATTTGACAGAATTAAATACGCAATAAGTAAAATTTAATCAAATTAACCCTAAAAACGAAGCGATATTAACGCTGCCGCCGCATTGGCGGTGATATTAATATTGTCGAATCGACGAATGTAAAGTAAACAAATCACCACCGCCGCATCGACATCGCTATCCATACTGTCATCGCCGCCGCATCGGCGGCAATATATTAAGCCCAAATCTATTCAATGCTATCATTTAACAGAATTAAATACGCAATAAGTGAAATTTCATCAGATTAACCCTAAAAACGAAGCGATATTAACACTGCCGCCACATTGGCGGTGATATTAATATTGTCGAATCAACGAATGCAAGCAACCCCTGCCGCCGCCGCCTCAATAACAAGCGCGCTGGTTCCCGGTGGGTAGAGAAGGCAATATATTAGGCCCAACCAGGTGCTCGCCGGCAACAGGCTCAGAGAAATTTCCATAATGAATAAATTAATTCACATATAGCTAACACACACCGTTTAGGCCACCATGCATACGGCTTGACATAGTTCTTGACGCCGTCGATAACCGGTGATAGCTACCCGGTGTTAGAGGGTTAACACCACACACCGCTAACACCGCTCCATGCATACGGGCCCAGCTGTCTAAGCCGACATTAGATTTGGGACTGTGAGGGGTTTGTTAAAGCCATTGGTAAACTTGGATGTGCTTGCTGTTGTTTAAGCCAACACCTGATCTGGGACTGTGATGGGTTTGTTAAAGCCATGGGTGAACTTGGGTGTGCTTGTTGTTGTTTAAGCCAACACTAGATCTGAGACTGAGGGGTTTGTTAAAGCCATTGGTAAACTTGGGTATGCTTGCTGTTGTTTAAGCCAACACTAGATCTGAGACTGTGAGGGGTTTGTTAACGCCATTGGTAAACTTGGGTGTGCTTGCTGTTGTTGAAGCCAACACCTGATCTGGGACTGTGAGGGGTTTGTTAAAGCCATTGGTAAACTTGGGTGCGCTTGTTGTTGTTTAAGCCAACACTAGATCTGAGACTGAGGGGTTTGTTAAAGCCATTGGTAAACTTGGGTGTGCTTGCTGTTGCCTAAGCCAACACTAGATCTGAGACTGTGAGGGGTTTGTTAAAGCCATTGGTAAACTTGGGTGTGCTTGCTGTTGTTTAAGCCGACACTAGATCTGGGACTGTGAGGGGTTTGTTAAAGTCATTGGTGAACTTGGGTGTGCTTGCTTTTTGTCTAAGCCGACACTAGATATGGGTCTGTGAGGGGTTCGTTAAAGCCATTGGTGAACTTGGGTGCACTTGCTTTTTGTCTAAGCTGACACTAGATTTGGGTCTGAGAGGGGTTCGTTAAAGCAATTGGTGAACTTGGGTGCACTTGCTGTTGTCTAAGCCGACACTAGATTTGGGACTGTCAGGTGTTTGTTAAACCATTGGTAAACTTGGGTGTGCTTGCTGTTGTTTAAGTTGACACCTGATCTGGGACTGTGAAGGGTTTGTTAAAGCCATCGGTGAACTTGGGTGCGCTTGTTGTTGTTTAAGCTGATACTAGATCTGGGACTGTCAGGTGTTCGTTAAAGCCACTGTGGCTGCTTAACCAGGCGGGATGGCCTAGTGGTGCAGTGTCTGCCTCTTGTCATGGCGTCCGCGGAACGGTATGCCAGTAGAGAAACACTATAAAGCTTTCAGAAGTGTGCACTGTGACACAAGTCGCTAACCTAAAACCTCAGTCACGTTTATTCACTCACTCATTAAGCCACTCAAAATCAATTTCCCCCTCTTTGACTCATTAATTCATTCACTCATTAATTAACTAGCTCCTTAATTCACTCATTTAGTAATTCATTTGCGCATTAATTGATTCCCTCATTAATTCATTCATTCTCTCTCAATTCATTCACTCTTTAATTTATTTACTCATTAATTCATTCACTCATCAATTCGTTCACTCATTAATTCATTCATACTCTTTAATTCACTCATGAATCATTATTTAATCCCTCAACCACTCACACGCACTCATTCCATCACTAGTTAATTCGTTCACTCAGTCGCTCACTCGGTTACCCCTTTATTCAATCACTCAATCACTCTATCACCCAATCATCACCCGACCGCTCAGGGAGGGGGGGGGGGGGTGACACACAGACTGGATGTGTGTGCCACCAGCTGGTCTCCCAAACTACAGTTAAAGCTCTGCACGCACCATGTGCATCCTGTACTTCCGGCAGAGACCAGATGAGTGCCCGGGTGCGCATGCGCATGGGCCTCTTTGCAGGCCGCGACCTTTCATGGGGCGCCCATTGTCATAGTAATGTGGTTGGGGGAAAGTCGCCCTGGACCTTCGTTGGTTCCAACAATGGTCATTGGTTTGACTCGACCAGGGTTCGTGGGTTTGAACCCTGGTTCGAGTCAAACCAATGACTTAAAAATGTATGCTTGTCGCTTCCTAGCCAGGCACTTGGCATTATTAGGATAGGGCAAGGACTCATTAGCTCAGTGTCAGGATAATGTGACTGAGTGGGATATTAGGTCATGGTGCTGGCATCCTGGTCTCCCAGTGGGGCAGCACTATAAATTCGCCATGAGTGCGCACTGTCACAAGTCTGTACCTGACCTAATATGACCTTAGATGTTGCTAGGATGTAAAAGAACACAAACAAACAAAAAAGGTGACATACTCCGGTAAAATATTGACTACTGCATTGAATTCGCTTCTATCTAAGCCACGCATTGTCAATCAAACAGAACTACTACTGCATTGCATTAGTGTCGATTCATGTGCTAATTCTTCATTTAATGTGAGATATTGCTCCTTTCAGGACCCGAAGGCTAGTTATGACGTGAATGGTCACGACGCCGACCCACAGCCTCGGTATGACTACACCAATGAAAACAGGTCAGTTACTGCTTCCTATCTACCTTAGATGTTGCTAGGATGTAAAATTCCAACAACCCTCCGTATGTATGGGTCGTTCTCAGAAGTTGTGTACCACCTTTGTGACGTGGAAACCCAAAGTAAAGAATAGCAGAATCTATATTCATATGAAGGTTTACATGTTGTTGATATGTCAGGGTTGAGAAAAAGCTGCTCCACTTTTTGATTTTGATCTATTCAAATTAAACAGTACATTAAAATGGCCCGTGTAGCATAGCAATTAAATATACATGCATAATATCATGTTAGCCCACATATTCAAACAAGGTTTTATTGATTACCATTTTTAGCAAACAAAATTATGTCTTACAAGAAAAAAGTTGAAAAAAAAAAGTTTGTTTAAATTTTGATATAAATGTGTAAAATTTCACATTGTCACTTTTAGCCCAAAATCATATAAAGATACTTTTGATACATTTTGTGGGATAGATTAAATACATATAGTATCCTGGTCACGGCACCAGTTTAACCGTCTGGCTATTCCGCCCCCGCTAAAGGCAAGCCTTCGTGTTAATTTATATAATTATTTCCATGTGAATTTCTCGGGCCGGCCGCGGGCCGCTGCTGCCCCTCGTCCCGCCTGCAGGTAGTCCGTGTCTGTCGGTGTACTTCTCGGGCTAAAGTCGGCTAGCCAGAGTATCGCCTAAATACGGAGGTGTGCCTCCGCCCGTAATATGTTAGTACAAAGCGATTATTTAATTGTGTCCACTACTGGCTGGTCTACTCGCCTTACGGTGTATTTGATATGTTTGAATTGATCCAGAACTAAGCAGAGGCGCTAGTGTCTCCGCTACTGTCACTGATAATCAGCCTACGTTAATGTCTTATTTTAGCCAAGAAGATCTATACGTTAATTCCGTTAATATGTCTGTTCCAATCTCCCCGCAGATGGGCTAAGTAGCTGCGTAAGGCCTAGTTAGGCTCAAGGCCCTTAATTATATATATAAAGTATTCCAATGTTAGATTCGACCATAGCGGTTTACTCCATAGAAAACTGGAGGACAGTAAAGAATGCAAGGAACGTTCCAATTTACTTTTCCAAGAGCTCACGGCTTTGTTTATTCTTAGCCAAACTAACATTCGAGTAACGTACATAGTGTAGAAACATGTTGTCAACCCTTCCCCTACAGTTTAATGTCAAACACTTTGGAATTTAGATAAAATAGGCCTAAATCTCGGCTAAAACATCAGAGCGTCACAAAGTACGTCTGATCGGTCTGGCCCCGAACGCCCGACCTCCTTTCGTTGCCAGGCGAGTCGCAATTCGCGTCTCCTAGCAACGCTTTACGGCCGGAAACCCCGTCGCCCGTGAATGTTTGGGCATTCGCGGTCTGCCATGGCGAGTAGCCCGTATTCCCAAATACGGGTTAATCGGCGCACGCCCGTGAATGCCATCAGGCTGGCAGTCTCGCCCACTTCACTAACATACGTACTAACGAGGCAACAATAATTATTTGACTTGCTATTTAAACAATAGAATTAATTATGTCCAAATTAACACCAAATATGTGGTACCTAGTTTCAGAGAATGACCCATTTATATATGTAACATCGCTACTCTAGTTCTTTTTTAGGATTTTACTTTTGTATTTTGACAGAAATGCGAGTCATTTGAAACATTTGACTATTTTAGCCCAGTATGTGCATTTTTATATTAATCATGCATAGTCCGATAAAAGCATAACATTTTCGAAAGCAAAACACTTGTCTAGATAGTAGATTTGAAAGTACATATCCAACTTAGATACTGGTGCACTTATTGCGCATTTGTTGCTATTTAGAGGGGCGTTTTAAGTTAATTTGATAGAAACTGTTACTGTTGAAACCTATGGGAGCAGAGATTTGACAAGCATGCCAAAGTTATTTTTGTATTTTTGAGAGAGAGAGGGAGAGGGAGGGCGAGAGGGCAAGAGAGAGCGACAGGGCGAGAGAGGGCGAGAGAGCAACATGGCGAGAGAGGGCGAGAGAGAGGGTGACAGGGCGAGAGAGGGACAGAGGGCGAGAGAGGGCGAGAGAGAGAAAGGAGGAGAGAGCGAGAGAGCGACCACTGAGTATTTGGGTATAACTAGGAGGAGGTATCAGTCTCCTGCACTTGGAAGAGAAATCTCGCTGCTCCTGCTACATGATGGTGATTGCACAGACTAATCTCAAGTTCCCCCTCCTCAGTGTAATCAGCTGCGATCTGTACAGACAAGGCGATTACGCCTTTCCCTATCGAGGTGGGGGTGGGTGGGATTATGTCGCTAAACTCACTGTGTCGGGCGTGAATAGCCT
Organism: Branchipolynoe longqiensis; assembly: GCA_030323885.1. Lineage (NCBI taxonomy): Eukaryota > Metazoa > Annelida > Polychaeta > Phyllodocida > Polynoidae > Branchipolynoe > Branchipolynoe longqiensis. The sequence goes on from CM059188.1 coordinate 117,657,511, forward strand.
GGTCGCTAGAGCCCGAGGTAAAATAGAGTAAGTTATACGAGACTTACCTGGGTCAACCGGGTGCGGTGGCCAAATAAGTCGAGCGTGGCCTCGTGTGCGGGAGATCGGGAGTTTGGTTCCCGGTCGAGTGAAACCAATGACTTATAAAATTGATACTTGTCACTTCCTAGCCTGGCACTGGACATTAATAGGATAGGACAAGGACTGGTTAGCTCAGTGTCGGGATAATGTGACTGAGTGGGATATCAGGTCATGGTGCTGGCAGCCTGATTTCCCAGTGGGGCTGCACTATAAAGCCACCATGAGTGTGTACTGTCACAAGTCGGTACCTGTTCTGATATGACCTTAGTTAGATGTTGCAAGGACGTAAAACAAACAAACAAACAAATTTACCTGGGTGTAGTTAAAGCATGACATCTGTTTTCCCGAGGGCCAAGCCCCTGGGTAGTGGCAGGATAGGGCTCACCCATCCTCTCCAGGCAACACAGAAGTTACACGGACACATTTCTATGGATATTTCTATAGAATTAAGGCTAGCGACTAACAGCAAAGATGACGAGGCAACTACCAAATTGAGCCTATTCCTGTTCATCAGTGAAAACAAGCCGCAGTGTGACTTATTCGTTATGGACATGGTAAATAACCCATCACAAACAAAAACCAAATACAATTATGGACGATATTGGGCCTAGGTTATGGGACAATTAGGAAAAAAATTAAATATGTAAAAATTGAATCGAAACCGGAACTGCATTATCACGCTCGTGTACTAACAGAGAATGTCGGCAGTACTGTTAGTACCACGCGCCCCGGTGCCGGAACGCTGTGATGTCATAAACGGCGTCGACGCGTGTGAACCGTAGCGCTCCTAGTGGCGACGCGCGTAATGAGAACGTGAGGGAGCCGCGCTTAAAGACAACCCCTGCCACCAGGGTGGGACGGGCAGTGGTGGCTCTCGGGCTGCTGGGGCTCTGGGCAAGCTGAACTTCGCTGCTTGTACGGGTATAATTTAACAAAATAATTTCACGAGGAGGAAAAATTGCAAATGTAAGAATAACGAGTTTGTTACAATATAGCCAAAGAAAACAGTTTAAACACAGTATAAAAGTTTCAAATCCTTTCGTTAATATAAGTAGGGCGGTCTAGAGTTTCTATGAATCATATTTGATGCCCCCTAGCATGTGATGCCCCGGGCGACTTCCCAATCATTATCCGATATCCCACTCAGTAACATTATCCTGATACTGAGCGAACCAGTCCTTTTCCTAAGTACCTAGCAACGTCTAAGGTCATATAAGGACAACTCCATTCTTGTTACAGTGCACACTGTTGACAACTTTACAATGCTGCCCCACTTGGAGACCATGCCACTAGCATGACCCAATATCCTACTCAGTCACATTATCCTGATAGTGCGTGAGCCTCTCCTTTCCCTAAGTGCCAGGCTCGGCAGCGACAAGTATCAATTCTGTAAGTCATTGCTTTCCTGAGTCGGTGTTCAGAACCACAAGCTCCTGCATGCGAACGCCAGCCAGCGATTCGGCCACACTGCCCGGTCCTGATATTATGAAGTTGGTACAAATAAAATTGGCCGGTGTTGCTGTTATGGTGAAACAATGCCTCTACATTACATTGAGCCATAAAGGGATGCGGACATGAAGCCTTGTGAGCTTCATCAGGATCAGAGGCCGAACTGTGCTTCCCCACACACCCACACAGGTCAGGCGCGGTGGCCTAATCGGTAGAGCGCCGGCCTCGCGGGCGGAAGGTCGGGAGTTTGGTTCCCAGTTGAGTCAAACCAATGACTTTTAAATTGATACTTGTTGCTTCCTAGCCTGGCGCTCGGCATTAATAGGATAGGGCAAGGACTGGTTAGCTCAGTGTCAGGATAATGTGACTTAGTGGGATATCGGGTCATGGTGCCGATGGCCTGCTTTCCCAGTGGGGCAGCACTATAAAGTTGTCATGAGTGCACTGCAAGAAGTGATATGACCTTAGGTGTTTCCAGGATGTGAAACTCCAACAACCAACCAACCAACACCCACACAGCATCTCCTCATGCCATTGCCAAACAATCGAGGGCCAGGTGTGGGGGTGTGGGGTGGAGATCGGGGGGGGGGCATAACCTGAGAAATGACGAAAGAGACCAGATCGATGACACACCTGAGGAGGAGGAGAGGTGGCGATGTGCTACTATTAAATAGTCGCTAATGACAATTTCCTCTAAAAGTAACCCTTGGTGGTTAGTGAATAAATGATGGTTCCGCTGTGCACAAACTATGGGAGAGAGTTTTAGGAGGTGGAGGAGGAGGGGGGTGTGGAGAAGGAGGAAGTGGAGGGGGGCGGAGAAGGGGCAGTGGAGGCTGGGGAGGAGTGGGGGGAGAAGGGGACGCTGAGGAGGTGGCGGGGAGGGAAGTAGGGGGGGGGGGGAGTGTGAGACAGTGAGGAAGGTGGAGGAGGAAGAGGAGTTGGAGGAGGAAAAGCTATTAGAGGGGGTTGAAAAGGAGGTGGACCGCACGGAGTAGGAGGATGGGGGGTGCGGAGCTATTTGGGCTATTTTCCGTTCCAACCAGTGGTCCACAACTGGTTCATCAAAGGCTGTGGTATGTGATGTCCTGTCTGTTGGAAAGTGCATATAAAAGACCCCTTGCTGCTTATCGGAAAGAGTAGCCTATGTGGCAGCAGTGGGTCTCTTCCAAAGAAATATGTCAGAATGACCATATGTTTGACGTCCAATAGCCGATGATAAAAATCAATGTCCTCTAGAGGCATCATTAAATAAAACAACATTTCCTTTATACTAATACTACCCCATTGGCACCATGACCCGATATCCTAGTCAGTCATATTATCATGATGGTGAGCAAGCAAGTCCTTTTCCTATCCTATTATAGTATTAATACAGAGGCTAGGTAACGATAAGTATCAGTTTTGTAAGTCATTGGATTGACTCAGTCGGAGTTTGAACACACAACCGCCTGCATGGGAAGGCAGCCAGCACTCTTACCAGCCAGCACTCTTACCAGCCACCACTCTTACCAGCCACCACTCTTACCAGCCACCACTCTTACCAGCCAGCAGTCTTACCAGCCACCACTCTTACCAGCCACCACTCTTACCAGCCACCACTCTTACCAGCCAGCAGTCTTACCAGCCACCACTCTTACCATCCAGCACTCTTACCAGCCAGCACTCTTACCATCCAGTACTCTTAAACCCCAGTCAATACTCTATGCATATATGGATGGAAAGGGGAGAGCGGGGGAAGGGCGGTGAAGCTAGGAGGGTCGGAGGGTGGGAGGGGGGGGGGGCAGAGGGAGGTGAGGGGGGGGTGGGCAGAGGGAGGTGAGGACCAGGCAGTAGAAGCAACATCGGCCAAATCCAAATGACAGGCAATCTCTCTTTTAAAAATTTTAAATTCACCCTCTCGCCTTGTAGGCCTATGTGTTTACATGTGAAACACCAGCCAGCAGCTGCGCTGAGCAAAGCCACCACAAGATGGCACTGTAAAATTGACATTACCATGGGAGAGATAGGGAGTGAGCAGTCTTAGTGTTATAGGGTCTTTGCTGGGTCTTAACCATGCTCTCGGACTGAAGGAGTCACGTATCCGGGAGCAGGTTGGGATTGTTGAGGGGGTGTTCGGGGGGTGTTCACGGGGTGTTCGGGAGCGGGTTAGGGCGCGCCGGCCCGGGCGCGGTGTGGGCGAGTAGATAATGCACTTTGGTCGCCCCGCGCTGGCCCGCACCCTGAAATGATGGATGAGTATATTATAGAAGGCGGCCAGCGAGGGAACCCTCCCCGCCGATCAATAGAGGTCTATGCTACCTGCCTCACCCCCACCCGACCCCCACAGCCATCGGTACCCCATCCCCACCCCCACCTCCACTACCACCACCTGCCACACCTACCTCACCTCTACCACCAACTTCACTACCACCACCTGCCACACCCACCTCACCTCTACCACCACCTTCACTACCACCACCTGCCACACCTACCTCACCTCTACCACCAACTTCACTACCACCACCTGCCACACCTACCTCACCTCTACCACCAACTTCACTACCACCACCTGCCACACCTACCTCACCTCTACCACCAACTTCACTACCACCACCTGCCACACCTACCTCACCTCTACCACCACCTTCACTACCACCACCTGCCACACCTACCTCACCTCTACCACCACCTTCACTACCACCACCTGCCACACCTACCTCACCTCTACCACCAACTTCACTACCACCACCTGCCACACCTACCTCACCTCTACAACCACCTTCACTACCACCACCTGCCACACCTACCTCTACCACCACCTTCACTACCACCACCTGCCACACCTACCTCACCTCTACCACCAACTTCACTACCACCACCTGCCACACCTACCTCACCTCTACCACCACCTTCACTACCACCACCTGCCACACCTACCTCACCTCTACCTCCAACTTCACTACCACCACCTGCCATACCTACCTCACCTCGACCACCAACTTCACTACCACCACCTGCCACACCTACCTCACCTCTACCACCACCTTCACTACCACCACCTGCCACACCTACCTCACCTCTACCACCAACTTCACTACCACCACCTGCCACACCTACCTCACCTCTACCACCACCTTCACTACCACCACCTGCCACACCTACCTCACCTCTACAACCACCTTCACTACCACCACCTGCCACACCTACCTCACCTCTACCACCACATTCACTACCACCACCAGCACCTTCCTCACCTCTACCACCACCTTCACTACCACCACTACCACCACACCACCTCACTCATCACCACCTTCACTACTCACTACCACCACCTGCCACACCTTCCTCACCTCTACCACCAACTTCACTACCACCACCTGCACACCTACCTCACCTCTACAACCACCTTCACTACCACCACCTGCCACACCTACCTCACCTCTACCACCACCTTCACTACCACCACCTGCCACACCTACCTCACCTCTACCACCAACTTCACTACCACCACCTGCCACACCTACCTCACCTCTACCACCACCTTCACTACC